>JAAWVA010000398.1:0-22810 GCA_015227895.2 Colaptes auratus | reverse complement strand
AGCCTGCATCCCCCAGAGGCCAGGGTTGCAGTTGGCAAGCGCAGCCAAGGAAGAGCATGGTGCTGTGTGGAAAGGAAGCAGCTGGAGAGGGACAGGAGAGCTGCAAGAAAGAAGACCGTCACCTTCTTGATAAGCTGCATTTGCTGTACCTGCAAACAAAAGTATCTGCTGCTGCTGCTGGAGCTGCAGAGGGTCCTTCAGATCTTGCATGCACTATGTACAGGGAAATACAAGACTTCTGTGTGTAGCATGTTTTAGATTTCAAGGAATTCTGTTAGTTTTCAAGTCGTTTTTCTGGCACAGCAGCATAGACCATGAGGAATGGCACTAAGGGCTGAGATAAAGCTCTTAACGGCCAAGACAAACCTCCAAGGGTACAGGTGCATTTTACAGAATCAAGAGGCTGTCATGCAAGTCGGGTACGTGTATGAGAAGTGCTTTTTGTAAACCCCTGATGGCTGGCTTTGGAGAGCTTTGTTCAGTTTTTATTGGAAACTTTTCTCTGGAAAATATTCCAGGCTGTGGGCAGCCCAGTGGCAGCAGAACACATCCATGTGGGCCGGGCTGCCAGTTTGAGCAGCCTGCGATGACAAAACTCATCAGGGATGAAGAGGTGCAGACCCCGAGCCTCTGTATGGCCTGGGGCCCAGGCAAACACCAATGTTCCATTCCCACCTATCCTCCAAATTACTGATAACTCCCCAAGCCACTGAAATAACTACTGCAGCTGAAGCTGTTTCCAACAAAGGCAGGCTGCACAGCTTATTTGCCTGTTGCTCTTAACCAGAGGGATTACTCCCAGAGATGAATGCAAGCACAGTTCTGTTGGTGAGATCAGGCTTTTCTTAATGTTATTTCAAAATAATGCTGATATAATAATTAAGAAGAAAAATGGATTTTTACAGGATGCTTTAGAGACTGTGCTGCTTGAGAGCACCGAGCTCCCTTCTTCTCCTACATTAGTGTTATCTTCTATTTCCTATTCCCTCCATTGCCTTCAGTTAATTTCCCAGGCTGTGAAAGGGACACCATGGCTGCAGATAGTTTCTGCCGAGCCATTCGCAGCTCTGCTCAGCTCGTTCCTCTTTTCCATGACAATGTGCAATGAATTCTGTGTCAGGCAGGAGCTCGGTGACCTGCGCGGGCTGGGACAGCCTTGTGCTGGTGACGGCAAATTCCATTTGAGGCCACTGAGCCAGAGATCCGGTGCTAAGAACACAGGAAGCTGGGAGAATAAATACTGTAACTTTTCATCTCATGCATAAGAATTGCAGTCTATTTTGATCTAGTGATAGAGAAAAGTCATTCTGCTTATCTCCTCTAGCATAGTGGCTAGTCTGATTACAAGCTTCTCTGCTTGGCATCTCTTTAAATTCAATTTGGCTGCCTGTGCCCTTGGCACACAGAGGCTTTCATTACATTTCACAGCAGTTAGTTTTCATTCCCTCTGTGACACACACTTTTTATCAACATTTGTCTCTAGTGTAATTTCAAGCAATTGTGCTCCTTTTGTGAAGTGCTTGTACCATAATAATTTACTGGAGAAGGAGGGGGAAGAAGATTCAGACACTGTTGCAAATCTGTGCAGAAAGCTTAAAACATGGGAAGCCAGGTCATCTTGGCAGGTGTGTTTCACCTGTGATGGCAACAGGGAGATCTGCATCCCTTCCTTCTCTGGTGGTATCACTAAGGCTGTCAAAAGTGCCGTTCAAGAGCTTGCTGTAAGAGGGCAATTTATTCCCTTCAGGCCAATCCAGTTCTGTTCTAGCAGCAAGCTAGTAGACTGCTGCTGGATTGACAAGTCAAGGTGTGAGGCAGGCATTCTGCAACTTGGGCTGCTTAGCAAGTCTGTGTGAGTTTTCCTTTCAAAACCAGAGCAGAAATTTACTTTGCTAGCAAAGTGTGTGTGTGTGAGTGCAGGAATCCAGAGAGCAAACACAGTTGGTTTTAGTCTCCAATACCTCAGTTTTGGTAGGTGGAATGAGGGAATGTGAGCACCAGTGGACCTAGCATCTCTCGTTCACATGATTGCTACCCTCCTCATTTCCTCAAGTCTGTGTCTAAGCCTGAGGCAGATGCTGGGCAGATTTGTGCCAGTACAAGTGGGTTTTGTAAGTACAAGTGGTTTTGAAGTGCGCTCTGAAAGGCCTTTATTTGCAGAGTGCCAGCCCTTGGGAAGTGCCATCCCTTCTTCAGTCAGGCACACTGAGCATCCGAAAATAGTGTGAACTGGCTTCTCAGGGACATTTGACAAAGTACCTCATTAAGAATTAATTCAAAGTGAAGTTTAAAAGCTTTAAAAGTGAGCTTCACATTCAGGGTACCTCAGAACTGACAGGCCTGTGCCTTTCTGCAGGCCAAGCTTGTGAGACTGTAAATTATGTTCAGAATGAGACTTCTGATTCCTGAAACTTTCCCTTGTGTGGTTTAGAAGGTATTAGTTCAAGTCCATTCAGTTTAACTAATGGAGCATGCTGCTTTCCTTTCCCTAAGGTCTCTTTGGTTCCCCTCATAGACCAAATATTTCCAAAGGCTCACAGACTTGAGCCTCCTTAAACACTTCAGGTTTTCCTTGAACAGCTCAGGAAATTTGCAGGAGGGACCTTTGTGCTCTGTGGCTGCCAGAGGGAGAAGACCTGCTGAGTGTTTTCCTTGGAAGGTATCTCCTGCTGGGAGATTTCCCATGGAATGGGACTGGCTAGCCCTGTGCATGCACGTATTCAACATGCTTTTGGTAGATGATGTCTCAGGCAGTGGCTTGAGTATGCTGAGGAGGAGGTCTCATTGTATGAAGCAAGCAAAGGCATCTTGCCAGCAGTGTCTGCAGACATGCCTCATGTCTCCAGAGAGCAGTGGCTGTGGTGTACTCCAGGTGCCACTTCTGAAGAGCCAGCCGGGTACGTAGCAATGCAGATTGGCACAGTGCCTCTGAAATCAGCCTTGACTTGGATCTGGCTGGAAGAGGTGGCCTCACACTTTCTTCTGAGCATGGAAAACATCTTTCCAGAGTACAGTTTCAGTATGTGGACTTCTGGCTGCAGACTGAGCTCGTGCTTGTTTTTTCCAGGTTGGCTGAGTGCATTGGCTTATGGATGAAGGCATCACTGATAGCTTCGACACCTTCTGTTTTCCTCATTAGGATGAAAGCAGGAATACAGATTACTCTTTGCTGAGTGGAAGGGATGAAGTTCAGGATCTTTACTCTGTGTTTCCAGCACAAAATGCTGCAGTGCAAGTGGCAGACCTGATACAGCAGACTGCTCAGCAATGCAGTTACTCTGGGTGAAACTTTTTCCTCTTTCACACAATTAATGGTTAGTTCACATCCTTCAGTCTGGAGATGCCTGTGATTTTTATACCCAGTGTAATGGTAAAGATCTGAACCACAAAAATCATTTTGTGTGTATAATCTGATTGTGCAGATACCTGGGAGACAAGATGACTTTAGACATCAATATTGGCAGAAACGTTTTACCAATGTGCCCAATGGCAACTCTGAAAGAGTAAACAATAAAAGGATTACTTGACAGTGCAAGCAAATGTGAATCCTGTGAGACTTATATCTTAGTATTTTATATCTCAGAAGACTTTAATACAAGACTGCTTCCTTTTGTTTCAAGATATATATTTCATGATCAGTGCTGGTGTACACCTGATTTGGTGGGGGCCTTCAGGTAGAAGGAAACAAGACTGTTAATGCCATGTGGGTCCTGACAGGTGTCTCTGAGATTTGTGGGCCTTGATGTATCTGCAGCCTATGGATATTCAAAGCTGATTAACATTTCTGAACCTGAATTTGTACCTGACATTTCAATAGTATCCTGGCACAATTAATCAGAGCTCAAAAGATATGCAGTCTTACTGGCATGTTAGTGACAGTGAAAATAGAAACCGTTGTGAAAAAGCCTCCTGAGGTGTAGAATCTAAGCTGGATTTTGGAAGAGGATCTGCAGAACTGGCTTACTGCTGTGGACAGACTCTGAGGTGGTGTGCAGTAGAGTAGCTGGCCTTTTCTGACTGAGGTGCCAATCACCCCAGGCTCTGCAGAGTTGTGTGTCCTGCAGTAAAGTCACTTGGAAATCTTCCTCTGTATGAAATGTGAGCGTATTAAATCTGCAAACTAATCTCTTGATTCAGGTTCAGGTAAAGGCTATTCTTCAGTGCAGCTATTCAAGGTGTTTTTTTCAGCCAATGAAGCTCAGCAAGAAAATGTTTTCCTTTCAGTGGCCCTCAGAAGAATAGCAAAAATGTGTCGCTGGTTGTGACTGTAGGCTGTGTGTCTGTGCAGTGACAATAAGAAGGTGGGATGAATTTGTCATGAAGAGGTGGTGGGTTTTTTGTGTGCTTATCTTTGGTTCAGTTTAGTGATAGTCTTCACACATTTCAAAAGACTTGATTCAGCTTGTTTGACAGCTGCTAGGGTCTAGTTTGAATGGCATCAGGTGGACCATTGTGCCCTGCGAGAATTTGTCCTCTGCTTTTCGAAACAAAACCCCAAATGAGGGATAAGCAGGAGTTTCCTTTTAATAGCATGCCTAGTAGGAAGAAGTGATGGACTGTGTGTGTGGGTGGGTCAGCAGGCAGTGCAGCCCTTTTGGATGCGATGGACCTCGACAGCATTTTTAGGTGGAGAGGGAACAGAAGCTAATTGTTACATCAGTTTTGAAACTGCAAATCATTTGCCATATTTCCAGTCTCGCAGAAACCACCCAGGAAACAGGGCAAAAGTCAATAAAGAGGATCTGCAGAGAGTCAGCTGCCACTCAAACAGTAAAGCCAAGGTAGCTAGAGAGCACTTAGGAGGGGAAGAAATTTGGGATGGAAGAGGGATTGGACTATAGTAGTTATTTTTCACCTAATCTCCCCTGGTATTCTGCTTAGTCATTGTGAAAGTTCTCTTAATGTAGAGTTTGGCAGGAGTGTAACAGCCCCCAGTACTTCCACTTACCTCTGAAGGTGGTACATGGTGACCTATGTACTGATCCACTGACACAGCAACCTGTATTTGATCCTAAGTCTAGAAACCATTCACATGTCTCCCATGATACCACTTTGATTGCTTTCCATGTGTTTCCCCTTTCCTCCCAGGATGCTCTGTGAAGTACTTTATGCCTTTCCCAGCAAGCGTTCCTTAGCCACCACCTGAGTGATGCTTCCCATCTAAATCCAGGTTGCTCAGATTCTCTTTAGAACATCAGAGCTTTCTCTGAAGCTGTAAGCATTCAAGGACAATGGAGACTCTCCAGTCCTGCAAACAAATGGTGAGATGTGACTCCTCCCCATCAGGAATACAAGTCCACTTTGAAAACAGAGTGGGACTGCTGTAGACCGAAGGGAAGAGGCAGGGGGGTTTCCAGTGATCTTGGAACCAGAGCAGAGAGCAGCTGCTGACACATGCCTACGGTCTCAGCAGGTTGAGATGTACATTCACTACTTACAGTCAGAGTTCTCACTAGAGTAAAACTGAGAGGGCAGGTGCATCTTAAACACCTTGAAATGGATAATGAGGGCGAAACAGGATGGCAACAACAAAAAAACCAAAGATTTGAGGGAGCTCAAAAACTGCATAATTGTGCTTTTTCCCCCTTTACTATTTGAGTACACAATTTTATGTAATCTCTGGCAACGCTGATTGACAGAATTCAATATTCTGAGTTATTATAAGTACACTTTCTGCAAAATCTTCAGCTTCACAGTGTCTCTTCGATAAGATGCAAGGAATATTATTTCCATTTTAAAGATAAGAGGCTAGACATTTACTGAAGTTTGTCTAAAAAACTTATGTTTAAAGAAGTGTTGAGCAGAGGTCTTGCAAGTCTCGGTCCTCTGAACAAGCTGCCACAGGGGAACACTGCCAAAATACTCAGGTATTAGGATGTGCCTCTTCCCTACCCAAGGTTACAACTAGCAGATTTTCTTTCTGGTGTTTTTATTCTGTACGCAGCCTGAGCTGATGGGTGGCTGTGGAGAGTGTTGATTGCAAGCTAACACTCGCTGTTTCTCAAGGCTATTTCCCCCAGAGCTCCTTGCTGCCATAATTAAATGGCTTTTTTTCAGTCTGGTTGCAGGGAAGACGTGTCCTAAGTGAAAGACACAGCTGATTTTCTGTTCTTTGTGAAGCTCTTGTAGTAATCCATGGTATCCTGTGGATCAAAGGAGGTCACAGCTTTTATCTACAGAGATTATAATCTTTCTACATGCTTGTTTAGGTGACTGTTTTTCAACCTTTTCCTGACTGGCTGACTCCTTAGACTGCTGCAAGGCATGGCTAAGCTTGCTGTGCTTAGTTACCTCTTGTGGATCACTCACATACAACTTCTGCAGTGTTTGGTTGCAGGCTGAAACGCACTGAAAGGCCATAGTGAGAATGCACAGCTTCTCCATCGATGGGTCCATGGGTTAGAGCTGCTTTGTTGTGTCTGATGACTCTTCTTCCTCTGTACAGAGTGCAATAATACAATACAATACAATACAATACAATAAGCCTGGTTGGAAGAGACCTTCAAGATCATCACATCCAACCTATCAACCAATCCAACCCACCTAAACAACTAGATCATGGCACCAAGCTCCACATCAAGTCTCCTCCTGAACACCTCCAATGATGGTGACTCCACCACCTCCCTGGGCAGCCCATTCCAATGGGCAATCACTCTCTCTGTGTAGAACTTCTTCCTAACATCCAGCCTAAACCTCCCCTGGCACAACTTGAGACTGTGTCCTCTTGTTCTGGTACTGACTGCCTGGGAGAAGAGACCAACCCCCCACCTGGCTACAACCTCCCTTCAGGGAGTTGGAGAGAGCAAGAAGGTCTCCCCTGAGCCTCCTCTTCTCCAGGCTAAGGAGTTCTCAGATGTGTGGCAGAGCCTGCCTGCCGGTATGAAAAGGATAGGTGAAATAACTGATGGAGTTGGCAGCTGCTTTAAGCAGTCCTGTTTAGCTTCACAGCCCTGCCCTGCCGTGATTCTGAGAGTTGATGCATTTAGTGTGAATGTCTTCTGCAGCCATTTCAGCTGTTGCCAGGGAGAACCTCCTACTGAAGTCACTGCTGCTTAAATTTCAGGTGTGCTTTCAAGTTCCTTTCTGAGGCAGGATTTTCTACAGCATAAAGGTATTCTTGGTCATGCTGCTGTGTTTAATGCTTTCCTCTAGATGCCATAAGCAGTGGTGGGGTGACTGGTGTCTGTGTATGCTTGTCAGATAAAATTATACTCTTACAGACCTGCTTACTGCTGGGACAATGCCACCGAGTCCTGTGGGATTTCTCCAGGTTCACTCCTCAGGTAACTGAAATCCAGATGGGCACCTGCCTGCTTGCCGGGGTGCAAAGGCATAATCCCATTTCCCTCTACATGAAAGGAATTGGACCCGTGTGGGGCTTTTCCCTCAGGCTTGTGTGTATCCTAACACGTCACATACGTGACTTGGCTCTAGGGAGTTGCTAAGAGCAGCGGAAATAAAATGCTAAATAAGAGTTTGTTGATAGTTTATTACTGAAGATGTCTGTACTGCATGTCCACAAAGAGAGTTTGCCCTTCCTATTCTTCTTCTTCTTCTTATACCAATGTACTTGAAATCAGTGTTAAGACTTTGAGGCACTAACCATGTCCAAAGGTGTGTTTAGTTTGACTTGGCAAAAGCACACATTTTCATCAATTTAGCAGCAAGCTACAATCTGTTTATTTGATCAAAACATTGGGAAAACCTCCTTGAACTTACCTTAAAACGGTGATGAACCAAACTCATTTCTCAGCGGTTTCTAATATGACTTTAATTTGCTCTGCCTTAATCCTCATCATACCACTCAGTTACCTACTGGGAAATATAAAAGGCAGCTCCCAGAGGCAAAAACTGCTTTCAAAACTTGTTTTTATATTTAGAGGAATTATATATATATGTTTTAAACATTAAAGCTTCTTTCTTCCTGGTCACATTCTCCTGTTGCTTTTATTAGCAGACTGCTGCTGCCTCACTCATTGCAGTAACAGCACCCTTGCAAAACAGACTGACAGGCAGCCATGCACACTGACCCCTGCCCAGAGAGCTCGGGGAGTGCTGGGAAGTGCTAGGGGGAGTGCTGGGGGAAGTGCTGGGGAAGTGCTGGGGGAAGTGCTGGGGGAAGTGCTGGGGAAGTGCTGGGGAAGTGCTGGGGAAGTGCTGGGGGAAGTGCTGGGGGAAG
This sequence comes from Colaptes auratus, assembly GCA_015227895.2. Taxonomy (NCBI): domain Eukaryota; kingdom Metazoa; phylum Chordata; class Aves; order Piciformes; family Picidae; genus Colaptes; species Colaptes auratus. The sequence goes on along the minus strand of JAAWVA010000398.1, from coordinate 14,631 downwards.
TGCTGGGGGAAGTGCTGGGGAAGTGCTGGGGGAAGTGCTGGGGGAAGTGCTGGGGGAAGTGTGGGAAGTGCTGGGGGAAGTGCTGGGGGAAGTGCTGGGGGAAGTGCTGGGGGAAGTGCTGGGGGAGTGCTAGGGGAAATGCTGGGGGAAGTGCTGGGGGAAGGCTGGGGAAGTGCTGGGGGAAGTGCTCGGGGAAGGGGTGGCAGGTTTGTGCAGCTGGCAGGTTTTGCTGCTTTTGAGGTCACGGATGAGGGAGCCTGTGCTGGCTCTTTGCTGGCCCACATGGCTTGTCTAGCAGTGTGACTCTTGTAGTTAGCCCTTGCCAAAAGCTTAGTGAGGAACCCCCCTCTTTGACTGAGGCTGCAAGATGAGGAGACCACTGAGTTATCAAAGGAATGGTGGATGAGTGCCCTGGTGTGACCAGCTGACACAGTGGCTGGCTACAACAGAGTTGTGTGTGAGCCACAGACTCACCTGCAGGACAGCAGGCTTGAGCTCCTCACAGCCAAACCATTAGCACTGTCCCCTCGTGATCCTTCCACAGGCAGAGGTGGACTGGCCAGGCTGTAACACGAACACTTTCAAGCCATGCTAAGATCTGCTGAAATGACAAATCCATGGGTATGAGGAATGCGTGCCGAAGCATGGCTTTGTCCCTCTGTCTTCAGAGGAGAAGACTAACAGGAAGGGAGATGAAGGGAACTGTTGGAAAGTAAATGAAGTCTGGATATCCTGATGACCAATTACAGAGTGTCTCTGTTGGCCAGAAGGCTCTGTGGGAAGGAGACAAGCAGATGTTTGGTGCTGATGGTTTCAGTCTGTCTTCTGGGAGAAAAGAACTGTTTCCATTCTGGGTGGTTTTATGTGCCAGACTTGCACATCCCCTCGAGAGAGAAGCTGGAGTTTGATTGTGAGCAGTAATATTCCAGGAGGGACAGTCTGAACGATTAGATGTACCAGTGGTGACAAGCTTCCCCAAATGGCATTTGAGGCTCCTTTCTGCAGGAGATAAAGCACTGTTCTGTGAATGATCCCTGTCCTGTTGGAGCGCTTGCCCTGATGCTTTTCTCTTGCTCCTTGGGTTTGCTATCACCTTTTTTTCACATTTCCACACTGCAGATAACTTTTTTACCCAGGCAGCTGTCCTGCTGCTGAGCCAGTGGATCACCTCACAGCACTGTAACATCCTCCTCCTGAAGACAAAAAATTCAGAACATGTTGATAGATTTTTGGCCATCTTTGAACATTGCTTAGCAACTGGCAGCAAGAGCCCCACGACTTGTCATAGAGAACATATCCTGCAGTATCCCTGGAATGCTGCAGACCCATTGCTATCTGAGGAGCTCATTGTTTACTGCCCAAGACTGACTCTGAGGGACTTCCTTTAATGCTCACCTGCCTCTTCAGGTTCCTCTTTCTGCACTATTTGCACTTGGGCACATGGGACAGTGTGAGAGACCAGTCGGGACTTGAGCCCAGTTGCAGCAGGCCTGTGGGAGACAGTCTGGAAGTGTTGGCACCACTCTGCCAAATCCTCACCTCCCACAATCGCTGGAACGTTTTCCAGTGCCTGCAATGCCTCTCACTGTTACCTTGCTCATTTTTTGCCTTCTTTCTGCTTCCTCTGCCCCTCAGCCACCAGCTGCTCATCTTCTGCTGTTTCTCCTCAGTCTTTCCCAAAGGCAGCTTCTCTTTCTGTCCCTTTCCTTGCACTGATAGCTGTCACCTGCTTTTTTGTACTCATGTGGTCTGGATTATAGCATAGGCTTCATTATTTTCTGTCTTCCTCAAGAGGTAAACACCTCACACCATGCCTCTGCTTCCTAGTATGCTTTGTAATGCTTCAGAAAATGATTACAAGCCTGTAGAAGTTCTCCTCATGTTTTGTTTTGTTATTCAAGCCTTCTTTTTTTTGCTTGAAGGACCATCACAATAAATTGCAAGCTTAAGAATCATGCCAGTAAGGCATCCTGCTCTCCCAGCCCTACCTCCCTGCCCACCAGCTTCCCACCACGTCAGAACAGCTCTGCCTGAAAACCGAACAAACTTATTTTTAGCTGGATCAATTTCCCTATCTGATTTCCAGCACAACTGCATAAATGTTTGTGCTGGCACAACTGAGTGGATGCTGTGGGAGTGGGAATGAGCAGTCAGAGATATGAGGAGGAGGAAGCCAGGGACTGTAGGCATGGCCAAAAAAGGGTCCGTGTACTTACAGCCTGTCTGCACTGAACTCAATGGGAGTCTGTGGGTCCTAAAAGGACTGATGTTTAAGAGTAATAGATGTAAATGTAGTGATGATGATGTGGAAAGAGAGCGTTTCATGTAATGATGCAGCCAGACTAATCTGAGAGGCAGTGGCAAGAGCTACAGAGCAGGAAGTTGTAACAGAGCTGTGCTGAACCTGAGGGCTTTCTTCCAGCGCGTGCAGCAGTATTATCACGAAGGCAGCAGGTTCTCTCCTGTGGCCAGATTTTTCTGAGTACACACTGGAAGTGAGAAGTACATCTGATAAACAAGGTTGGATGCTTATTGTTCAGAAAGGAATAATTTCTGTTATAATGATTTTTTCCAGTGGCAGCCCCTAGGTTCCCTGCCTTGTAGCATCTATGACCAAATCCTTAGTCACAGCTCAGACTGCGGAACGTTGTCATTACTCAGAGGATAATGCAGAGATTTCAATAATCCTCAAGGGTGGTGAAAAAAAACAAAAGAAAGCAAGCAGCCTCCTGCTGAGGAGGTTTCCAAAGCCAGAATTTGTGCACTGTATATTTAATGAGCACAAGTGAAACAGTTGTATTGATTCTCTCCAGGATGGTGTGAAGCTGGTGCTGAGGAGTGCTTGTCGTTGGGGTTCCTGTACCTAGCATTTGAGCAGTACTTTCTGAAGGGAATCAAATAGAGATGGAATTCAAAGTCCTGGATATTTCTAATGCAGTTCTTCAAGTTTAATTTTGCATGTAATCATGATACAGTTTGACTCCCTCAGCAAGGCCTGATGCCACATCCATCACAGCACTTTTCTCTGAGAGGTGATTTCGCTGAACGCCTGCAGGTTTGAAAATTTGAGGCTTTTTCTGGGCAAAGTGTGCACATAAACAGGCTTTGTTCAGAGCTGTGTCAGCTGAAGTGCTTTGTGTTATGCTTGGTTGCTTTATGGTGCTCTTAGCATCCTCCTTACACACCACACCCAACTGATCCATCATCTCATGTTAGTAGCTTCACTACTTAATCTGCCGTGCATTCATGGTCGTGGGTTTTAAACTTAAGACATGGTCCTCCAGATGTAGCAATCTGTTCTTTGTGGCTGTAAACCCCACGTAGAACAAGTTCTCTGGGCACTGCAGTATGGAAGATGCTTTATTTACCCAGGGAGAATGGCAGAGGTGTCTGATTTCCCAGAGACTTTGATCCTCTGGAAGCTTTCTTTTTCCAAATAGCGGAGCAGAAGGTGTCAGAGGCTCTGAAAATCTTAGCAAGCTACAAATAGCTGCATTGGTATCCCAGAGTGAAGTGAACACACTCAGTCTGTTACTAAGCACCACTAACTAAGACCATGGCTCTCTGAGTGTGTGCAAACATGAGACCCCCTCGCAGAGAGCCAGCGGATTTCAAACCTCTCCCCTGGAGCAGGTTTCAGTGTGACTTCTTTACGCATTTCTCCCTTTGATCTGCCGTCTCTTTGCTTACTTGAAGTCTGGCCTGAAGTCTGGCAGTGCCAGGTTACTGTGCAATTTTCAGAAGAACATAAATATCAAAACCACCATACCAAAATTACAGCTGAACTTCAGTGTGCAGTTTTAGCCTCCTCCTCCCGTCTCTAATTTGCAGTGGGCTGCTGCGGTTAGCTCCTACCGCATGGCTGCCCGCTGTGAAACTGGTGCCCAGCATCACTTGCTTTTGCTGTGGAACCAGCGGGGCACGAGGGGCAGCTCGTGATCGCAGTGACAGTGACAGCAATGCAGGACCAGAGCCTGATGTGCAGAGAAGCTGGAGTTGAAATTTGGCAGCCAACAAAAAGAGCCAGTGTAAACCTGCGTGATGAATTACCTTAACGCTTAGAGTCAAATGTGGAGTTGTGTTTGACACGTGCACGATCTCCCACACTGGAGCAGGACGTGTCTTGGTTCAGGCTGGATGTGAGGAGTCTTCTTCACCATGAGAGTGGTGAAGCCCTGGAATGGGTTGTCCAGGGAGGTGGTTGAGGCCCCGTCCCTGGAGGTGTTTAAGCCCAGGCTGGATGAGGCTGTGGCCAGCCTGCTCTAGTGTGGGGTGTCCTGCCCATGGCAGGGGGGTTGGAACTAGCTGATCCTTGTGGTCCCTTCCAACCCTGACTGATGCTATGATACTATGAATAGTTACCTGATATTTATGTATCCTGCCCTTAATTTCAACAAGTGTTTCACAAGCAGCTCTAAATGCCTCTTGATAATCTCTTACAGCATGCCATAGACCTAGCAGAGCAGTTCTCTCAGGCAGTGACATTCCAGCAATAGGAAATTCCACTACTGTGAGAGAATCGTCTAGATCCTTGATCCTTTGATGGTTAGAAATGATTTTCTAACACCCAGGATTAATTTGTGTATTGTTAGTATGTATTTATTTGGTCTTGGGCCAGCTGTTTCATTTATACAGACAACAATCTCAACTCAGACTTAGCTTGATGTACTTTTTTAATCTGGAATTGTTTTATCTTCTAAGGCAGAGTTTGCAGTTGCTTGTCTCACCTCGTTAGTCCTTGTCACAAATTTGCACAAGTTTGTTTCTCCTGTTTTTAATGTTGGCAGCCCTCAGTTCTTCAGGTGAATGATTTCAGCCAGCTATCGAGGTTCTCCATGTTTAGTGAAAGGAGACAAACACTGTCAGTAGGAGCTTGATCCTACCTATGTCCCACTAGTTAATATATTAAGAGAGAATAAATAGCCTGGTCAACAGGGAGAGAGCTTGAGCAATTAGCTCATGTAAGAGTCTTCACTCTCAGGTGGCTGAATTTTGGTGAGATGAACGCTGCCCCCTCTGAACAACCTTATTTGGTAGCAGTTAGTGTCTTGTAAGACTGGGGGATGATCTGTGAGTACAGCTCTGCAACATATTGATATAGTTCTCCACCTTTAAGCTGTTTTTGTAAGACAAGAAAGCACTCACAATCTTTTATAGCATCAGTTCAGTGACACCACGGCATAGCCCTTTATCATCTGGTATGCTGTGCTGCACTGAGTACATCCCATAGGACAGCTCTGGAGGGAAGTGTTGCCTGCTCTCCATGAGGAGGGGCCATTTCCCTGATTGATTATCCAGATGCACTTCACACTTCGGATCACCCTGGCCTGAAAGAACTCTGCCTGATGAATGCTAACACCGGCACTCCGGGTTGTGCCTTACTTCACAGGAGGGTTTACATTACTAATTCCCTTACCTTAGTTTCAAGACCTTGACTGGGCGACGCCGTGTCTGTGTATGCAAATGCCGGGAGACAGCACACCCGCTTGAGAGGGCAGTGCCAGCATCTTCTGCTCATTAGTTAAGCTGCATAATAAAATGTGAAACTTGTGTCTGCACAGCAGACACCTCAGGACACTGTGCAGGGTGTAAGCCTTAGACTCAGGATTAAGTAGACCTTTTTGTTTTGGGAATCCCTCCAGAGGCATAAAATTGTGCCGTGAATGGCAGGGTGTGGTTGAAAAAGACTCAAGTGCGGTGCCGTGCCAGCGTGGCTGTTGACGCCTTGAACAGCTGTGGCTGCTGCAGCTATTTGGGACAATGCCTTCTAGCCTGCCAACAAACATGCTGTAATAGGGGTTTTTAAAAGTAATGAGTTCCTAGAAATATGGGATCTTGCTCCTAACATAAGTTACAGCTTTGCTGAGCAGTGGGAGGCGTCCCCGCGGGGGTGAAGAGGCTGGTGGGTTCTTGCAATGTGTGGATGAGGAGAGTGAGAATTAATGAGCTGTTATTATTTTTAGAAGCAACATCTGATCAGTGTTTCCTCATAATTTATATTTGCAATAAACCAGGATTTACTTTGCTTCTCCTCAGCTAAAGGCTTTAGACTCAGTAATATTTCTTCCACAGAACTAAGATTCATCAGTATTTTTAAATGGGATCTCCATTTTGTGCTAGAGTAATTATCCCTGATTTATGGTCCATCTGTTTTGCATACAGCGGTCCATATTCCTACTTAAAATTCATCTAGCCCCATTCACGTGAAAGAGGCCTGTAACAGTTCAGCAACAGAACAAGGTAGCTGTAGAGATGCCCAAGACCATGGTTCACATCAGATTTCCTTTGTGATCCTGAGCAAGTCACTCGGGGTGGGATTTACAATACAATACAATACAATACAATACAATACAACCCAACCCACCTAAACGACTAAACCGTGGCACCAAGCACCCCATCAAGTCTCCTCCTGAGCACCTCCAATGAAGGTGACTCCACCACCTCCCTGGGCAGCCCATTCCAGTGGGCAATCACTCTCTCTGTATAGAACTTCTTCCTAACATCCAGTCTAAACCTGCCCTGGCGCAGCCTGAGACTGTGTCCTCTTGTTCTGGTACTGCCTGCCTGGGAGAAGAGACCAACCTCTGCATGGCTACAGCCTCCCTTCAGGTAGTTGTAGAGAGCAATAAGGTCACCCCTCAGTCTCCTCTTCTCCAGGCTAAGCAACCCCAGCTCCCTCAGCCTCTCCTCACAGGGCTGTGCTCCAGACCCCTCCCCAGCTTTGTTGCCCTTCTCTGGACACCTTCCAGCAAGTCAACCTCCTTCCTAAACTGAGGGGCCCAGAACTGGACACAGGACTCAAGGTGCGGCCTAACCAGTGCAGTGTACAGGGGCAGAATGACCTCCCTGCTCCTGCTGGCCACACTGTTCCTGATGCAGGCCATCCCATGTGTAGACAGGGGAACTGCCTCAAACTACTCACCTGGTCTCTCTCTCCAGTCAAAGGAGAAAGCAGTTAATTGATTGGATGTTATTTATTCTACTCTAAAATGGTTGTCCTAGATGATGGAGGCTTGATCATCTTCCTGTGCTCCAGTATTTGGTGCTCCTGCGTGAATGTCAGTGACTCGTCCAAAAGCCACCCTGCTTGGGCAGTGATTCTCCACTGACAATCACTTCTCAAATCTTAGAGCCCTTTGGAATTCATTATTTGTGCAAGTCAATGGTATTGATGTTGTGCTAACTCCTACCACAGCTGCAGCTGCATCTTATCTGTGGTGCCCCATCTGTAATGCTTATCTCTGGTGCTGCTCTCATGCGGAGGAACAATGAGCAGTAAATGCCAGTGAGTTTTGCGCCAGGAAGAAGCGGGAGATTGTACTATACACACCAGATGTCATGCATGATGTCTGTCTGTCTGCAGCATAAGTGCTATCCCAGCACCTCTGATTGTGTTTCATATGTGAGCCAGGGAGTGTCTTAATCACTGGGGTCCACTGCTAGAGATTCTCCCTTTAGTGCTCATTTGTAAGCTTTAGCCTCTGTGATTATTTCTGGTCCCTGATTGCATTACTTAAACACTCCTGTATTGAAGAGTCTGAGTCAGTTATCATCCTTTAAGTGAATTTATTCCAGTCTCTTCTGAACGTGGTAACTTTTATCTTCTGATGGTCAAAACCAGCTTTGTGCCTTGTCTGAGGCTGCTCTAATCACTTCTATTCCTTCCCCTTCCCAGTCCCGGTGCTCTCACAGATAGCTGCTGTTTCCTTAGATGGAAACCCTCTTGTTCCAAGTCCTGCTTCTGCTCTCTTTTTATTGTCTCTTTAGTCTTCAGTCTATTTTCTCTCTGTCTCCTCAAAATGGTGTTTAGTGGTTTCCTTGATGCTTCCATTCCCTGTACATATGCCATGTTACAATAACACTAACTCAGATCTGTAGATATCTTTCTCTATATTACCATTATTATGCCTGCCACTTTCATTGCAATCTGGCAGCCACAAGCTTTGCATAATAAATATTTTCCCCTTGAATACCTTTTATTTCTCCTCTTTCAAGTTTATTTTCCTCTCAGTGGATGGGACAAATGGTTTGCATAACTGCTGTTAATGGGAATGGGAATTTTGTGTGCATATCTCCCTCGTGCTGAAAGGAGAACAGGCCTCCATGTGTCTTGTCATCTGAGATGCCTTCCTGGTGGGCTTTCCTGGTGCTTTTCTTCTGGGGTTTCCCTCATCCTCATTCCCTTGGTACAGAACATGCAAGTGGCAGAGGGCAGATGTCGCACAAGCCACAGCACATTAAACAGGTGTCAAAATCCATACTGAAGGGTGGGTAAGCTACAGTGGGGAAGTGCAGACACAGGGAGTCACTAAGGAGGATCAATGCAATTTGTGCCTTGAATAATTAGGTGAAACATATAAAGCAGTGACATGATTTGTTTCCCCCCTTACCTCACAAACAGGAGACACCAGCCCTGACTCTTCCTCGTTGGAGGGGAAGCATTGAGTTCAGTGGTGTTACTCCTGATTTGTGCTGATAGAAGTGAAGAAAATTCTGCTTTAATTCGAGAGGTGATGTTGAGGGAGTTGTTGAAGAAGAATGAAGTTATTAGACTGACTGTTTCATGTCTCCTGGTACAACTTTGGGTATATCAGGGCAGAACTCACACTTACCCTGTGTGATAAATTAGTATTTATCCTGAAGCAGATACATATGTATAATGATACCTGTGTGTCTTGTGAGTGAGATGGGAGGATGAACCATGAAACTGCAAGGGAGCCAAGCCACTTGGCATGACAAAGAGGGCTATATTGTGAGAGAGAACAGATTGCAGTACAAGAAAAGACCAGTGCCATGTGACAAGTGCAGTAGGGTGCTTAGCATATTGAACAAGGCTGCCTCACTGAAACAAAAACATCTGACCACATGAAGAGCTAACTTGGAAGGGGGGGTGTGCTATGTGTTTGGTGTTTCAGAGGTCATAAACAAACAGCAGACTGACTTCTCTTTCTGCATGTAATGGAGAGCTACAAGTTGTCCTCTTGGTTTTGGTAGAATGAGTCGCTTCGTAAGGGCTGGTTCTTGTGCAGGGGCCACTCTTATTATTCGTTGTCAGTTTGCACAGCATCCAAACAGACACTCTGCAGTCATACACAATAAGGTGTTTTTCCCCCTGAGGACCATAGGAGTGCAATTCATCTTAGCAGTGATTTTAGTGGGACATTTCAGGCACTTAAAATGAAATACCTATTGTTTCTGGAGTCAGATCTACAGAAGAGGTAGAGGTCATTCCTGCAAGGCTGTGCCACCTCCCCCACAAAACCTAAGTTCCTTCTTCCCGCTGTCAGCAGCTCGTGCAATCTGTTGTCTGTTGACCCATTGTATTTGGGACCTGACATGCAGGAAGTCCTGGAGCTGTACAGCTGCAGTTATGCTCTTCAAAATACCCCACTAGGAAATACTCAGAAGGTTGTGGTGGAGCTGTTCCCTCCTGGTGCTTGTCTTGACAAAGATGCAGCTACTGTGTAGGTCATGTGCTCTGAGGTGATCTCCATCCTCAGCAGAGGATAGCAGAAAACCACCTCATGCTGCATCTAGACAGCAGAACACCATCATTGCACCAATAGCTGAAAAGTGTTCCAGTGAGACATAGTGGAGCTGTTACTGTGATGTATGAATTAGTTCTAATAGTGCTGTGGGGCTTATGTTTATCTTTTCAGGACCAGTTCAGTCCAGAAATAAGAGCAGCAACAAGGCAAAACTTAGGATGAAATATGAAGTAAGGCTCTAAAGATACACATTTGATGTCATTTGGCAAGGAGATGGGTGCTGGTATGTGACTCAACTTTTGCACCCTTTTTTGGCTTTGTTATAATTCTGCTGGTGTCTGTGCTTGCAGTTATATGTCCATGTAAGGATTTACATCCTCTTAAGTGATGAGCCTCAAAAGCACCTTTCCCAAGCTGAGGGTTCTTCACAGCTCGTGCACCATTTCTATTTTACTTGAATGAAGCAATTCTGAACACAGAATTATGGAAATGAAGGTTTTGCTCAACCTGAAATTAGTTTAACTGACTTCTTTTTGATTGTGAGCCTTTAAATCCTTCTGACTGAAAAAGCAACATTGTGATCTGCATTGGAATGGCAAGCAGTAGTCACAATAATGATATCCAGATTTTAGGTGGCATTTGTATTTCTTGTTAGTGGCAGTTTCCAGCTCTGGTGACAATGTGTGAAACCATTTCCACAGGCTCATGCTCCTGCTATGAAGATGTAAGTTCCAGCCATAGTTTTTGGTGAGGACTTTGTTATAGAGAATCTTTATTAAAAAGGGGTCACTTGGGAAGCAATTACTAGTAATTACAGAATCCTTCATCACTGCTTTTGATCTTTCTTATGCATGGATCTAAACCCCCAGTATTCATGTTGCTGACAGTACAGCACAGTTCAACAATAGCTTTGATGCCAATAAGAACAAAAGGGCTTTTTAAAAATACTCAATTCAGCAATTACTGTCACAGCTCCACTCCTTGAATACAGCTGTGTGTGTTCTTTGCAGTTAATGAATTCCTGCTACCCCAGACAATGTACAGTGCTTTCTCCAGCTCTCACAGTTCTTGGATGCAAGCTGTATCACTAGTGGTATCCATCATCACTGGATTGTTGTCTCTGTGTGCAGTGTGTACAGTTGCTGTTGATCCATAGACCAGATAATAGGCAGGCCATTTCATGCCTTAGGCAGGGCACATCTGCCAGGCATGTATTGTGCTCTACCCATAGGTCTTCAATCTTTCTCATCCCCATGAAATTAATTTTTCCTGGGGCTCTAGATAGTTTGTCTTGTCTAATAAAGTGCAGTCCTTGCACAGACAGAAGACAGAATGATTGTGGGAGCTTGGGCTGTGGAAAATACTTGCCTTCTCTTTAAATGTCAAAAGCTGATTTGTTAGATGGGAGTAGTTTTCTGTTTAATTTTCTTGGGAATTATGAAAAGAAAATGTAGGATGAGACAAACAGAACATTGTGCTGGGACAGTGGCATTTGGAATGGTTCTGGAATGCAAAATATATCCATGAAATATGTAAGGCATGTGTCTGCATGGCTCATGCCATGCACAGCTCCTGTAGCTCATGTAAGGGGAAACACAGCCAACATCATTCACTCAGCTGTGAGTAATTTTAGACTATGCTATCTTTGGGCCAAGACTCCATCCCACCGTGTGGCATCTCAGCAGCATCTCAGAGTGCTTCCAGCTGTCTTTGAGGTTGCTTCTGCCTGGTCACTGGGAGATCTTCAACCGCATGGAGAAAGGTCACTCTGGGCCATACTGCAGTGGTACAGCCTTTGCCTCCTCCACCATGAGGCAGAGATAATATGTTCTGTGACCAGGGGTCACCCAGGAGCTGGGCCTTGGCTGGTGTGTACACCATGTACACACCATGAACACACCATGTACACCATGTACACCTTCTCAGAGCGTGGGTCTGGGTTTGCTCAAGACTCCCTTGTCTGATGCATCTTTAAGATCAGCTGTCCCACCTGTACCTATCCAGCAGATGCCAGGGCAAATTAACTCTCTCTACCTTGCTGTGGGGCCATGGAACAGGAAAAAAGTTGTTAGTCCAGCACCCTTCCAACCCTAACCATTCTATGGTTCTCCGAGTGCATTTGTTACGCTCGCCACCACACCGAGGGCCTGCAGGAGTCAGGCTTGTCTCTTGTGTTTTGTTTACTTTTCCCCCCACAAACTCAGCAAAGAGTAGATTAATGTCAGTATCTGATCCTCCTGCTTCTCCTCCTACTCATTCATTTGCTTCAGACAGGCAGCAATAAACTCAGCACTTGCAGCAGCAGCCGCCGGCGGCTCCCAAACAGGACACCTGGCTAGGAGGAAAGGCACTCTGCACACCTGAGCCCTGCTGCCCAGCACACAGTCAGGACAGCCTGCACCTCCCAGCAGCGAGGGAGGCAAATGTGGGAAAACAGAGGTTTGCAAACACTCTTCGCTTCCCCCCCTGCCAAAGGTAAACACTGACCTGGTTTGCTAACCTGTCTGAGGACAAGGAACTGCTGCTCCTCACGTGGTTAAAAGAAGTGCTTCCTCTTCCTTTGCCTGGGGCAGCACTGCCACGTGGATACATCTCCAATGCACTGCACAGTGACAGGTGATGCTAAGCTAAAGCTCTGTTATTCCCCTCTCAGAGGGATTTGGAGGCCTGCCTGTTGCTGCGGTGTACATGCCCTTTGCATGGTTACTGCCGTTACCAGCTTGTGATAAGCAGTGGTGAGCATGGAACAAAGTCTGCTGGGTCTCACCACTAGGGGCAAGAGGATCTTCAATGGCCATCAGACCTTACTCTTTTCCAAAGCTAAAAGGAAAATGGGGTTTTCTTTCACAATAAATGATGTTAGTTCAGGAGCTGCCAAGATTTACGATGGGAGATTTGGCCTCTGTTGACTTCAGTGGCAGCACCTCACAGGCATCTGCGCATCATCCACTTGCCATGAGTCTCCTTCTTATATGGCAACAGGTAGGGTTTTGAATTGAAATTGAAACTGCAAAGCCAAAATGAAGTCCTTAATGAACATCCTTCTTGGCTCTGTTTCCCCCAGTCAGGGCCAAAGCAAATAAATATCACTCACACTAAAAATGTATTTATTTTTAGCCTCCTGGGTGTGACCTGGGGGCACCCTTTGCTCTGGCAGTCATTCCTGTGTTTGAATAAGAGTGTGAGTTCTCCACCAGCAGGTCTCTTCATCTACTATTGCACTTTCTGAAGGGCTGGTTTGGGGAATCCCTGCTGGTACTCTAGTAGTAGAACTCTAGTTCTGTTGTGCCTGCAAAAATGCCTCAGGACAGGTGAGAGCTGTGCCCTCTGTAGTTAAAAATAATTAAATAAAATAGTGTTGCCAATTCAGAAGGTCAGTGAGGCCTTAACCTTTAGCACAAGCACTGCCAGAGCCAAGATAACGGTGCAGGGTGTTGTAAGAATTAAGTGTTATGAGTTCAGTGGGAAGAAAGCCAGCAGCTTAGGTGGAGGCTCTTGGAGTCTCTTGTGATGGCACTGCAGTGCAAATCACAGTCCCACCTTGCAGCTCTTCTGTTCACCTCCCCCACTCCAGGGATCTCTCTGTGTACTTCAACTGGAAGAAGGAATCAGGTGTCCCAGAGATGCACAGCAGCCCCAACAGCCAAGCCAGATGGGAGCCCACAGACTCGGGAGCAGGTGAAACCTCCTGTTGAGCAGCAGGAAGAGAGAAGACATGGAGGAGTCCACTCCTTGGCAAGTGTAGGGCACTGCTTTCTAAGGCAGCTCTCTGTAGGCTGACAGAGGGGAAGCAGAATAACAGTTGGAGATCAGGATGTTTTTACTGACTTAATATTCCTCTCCTTCTGCCTTTCAGAAGACTTTGGAGGTGTTGCCTCTGCTCCATCCTTGTATAGACAGGATGAAGGATTGTTATTTTAAGGAGCATGGACAAATGTCAGCTACTGTCCAACTCCCCACTGCGTGGTGAGGATCAGCATTCTTTCTCCGTGTTTATACCAGGCCATGAAGTGCAACATTAGCCATCCTGAGGCTGATAGCTGATGTTCCAAGAGTACCTGAGGAGCCAGATAGGATATAAATCCCCTCTTCTTCATAACCAAATGTAAAAGGCACTGCAACTCTTCTGCAGAAGAGCATTTTCCTTTCACCCATGTGCGACAGAAGGTCTGTTAAATAACCCACATGCTTAGATCCTCAGGAAGGAGTGCAGCATGATCTCTGTGGACAATATCTGACACTTTAAATGAATGAATTACCAGCAGAATAGGGAGGAGAATATACCTGAGGCCAAGGGTCTCCATAAACCATCAAAAAGACAAGGAGACTGATCCTCCCTCTCTTCGGTTTGGGCTCTCTGTAGCTGCCCATTCTGCAGTGCCCATCGTAAGCACAAAAGCCACCCTGACTTTACTTTGCAGACACCAGCGACATTGTCCTGTAAAGATGAGCCATTGTGCTTTCTCAGCCATCCTTACAGATAGGAGAACAATAGTGTGAAGAATAGAAAGAACAGGTGCCATGACTCTTCTTTGAGAGCTGAAGAATTAAATACTCATTTGCCCATGGGCTCAGTCGCAGAGGGACCAGGGGATTCAGAGCTTGGGTAGTCCACTGATTTGCACACAGGCAGAGGGCAGAGGCAGGAGCTGAGCTCTGGAATTTCATGTCTCCCCAGAGACAGACCTTTTCACCCTGACCTTGAACATTATGAATTCCAAAATCCCTCTCCTCATATGCATTATTTAATACTGAGAACCTTTTCTACATATTCAAGAAGGCAGACACCTGGCACCTCTCTCTATTCTGCTGTGTCTGCGGACTCTCACTCAGGAGCTGAGCCTATTTGAGTTTCCTATAATGATGCATACTGTAAAAGTTTATTACAACAGAATTTAATGGCTGGGAAGCAAAAGTCTGCAGGCTGCAGCGTTATATCAGAGGTAACCTTTCAACAGAACATTTCGCAGACGTGGCCACTCAGTCCCACTCAACTGTTTTGCTGCTCACTGTGTCTCTGTGAGATGGGGAGGAACCAGGCCTGACTGACCCTCTGCCTTGCCGAGTTGTTTATGCTTCTGCAACACAGATGTGAGGTTCCCCAAATCCTGCTGTCAGGATTTTCATGCAGGTGACAGACAAG
>JAAWVA010000397.1:0-22815 GCA_015227895.2 Colaptes auratus | reverse complement strand
GCCCTGCTGCTCTTCCCTCTAATTCTCACCCACAACACTCAACCCAATCATCCCTGATCTCCATCTCAACGGCATCTAGTGCCTCCCTGATGTACAGGGCCACCCCTCCACCCCTCTTCTTTCCTGCCTGTCACAGTATCACAGTATAACCAAGGTTGGAAGAGACCCCAAGGATCATCAAGTCCAACCTGAACAGCCTGTAGCGTCAATTGCAGCACTCCAGTCATGTGAGTCGTCCCACCACTCTCTTTGACGCAACTACATCCAACTTTTCCTGCTGCAACAGGCTTCTAGCTCCTCTTGTTTGTTACCCATGCTTCGTGCATTAGTGTACATGCCTGACTGCAGCTGGGCTGCTGTTTCACCTCTAGCTGTAGCTTATCACCCCCAACTCCTGCCTGAGGGGACTGGTTCCAGCCCCTTCCCTATATTCTATATTCTATCTTTCTATTCTATTCTATTCTATTCTATTCTATTCTATTCTAGAATAGAATAGAATAGAATAGAATAGAATAGAATAGAATAGAAATAGATTCTGTTCTGTTCTATTCTATTCTAGAATAGAATAGAATAGAACAGAACAGAATAAACCAGGTTGGAAAAGACTTTCAAGATCATTGAGTCCAACCTATCACCCACCACCATCTAATCAACTAAACCATGGCAGCAAGTGCCCCATCCAGTCTCTTCCTAAACACCTCCAGTGATGGTGACTCCACCACCTCCCTGAGCAGCACATTCCAATGGCAAATCACTCTCTCTGTGAAGAACTTCTTCGCAACATCCATCTTTGTCCTCTCTCCTTGCCCGAGCTGCTAAGCTCCTGCCATAGCCTTTGCCATTAAGCTCATAGCTATTGAGTCTTCTCTCTCCTAGATGCAAGCAAACCAGTGGCCTCTGCAAGGCGAAGTGAAGCCAGCATCCAGACAGGCCTGTTGAGCCTCAGCCCTGAGAGTATCTCCAGAGGAGGGACCAATGCTGAGAGCCTGAGAAGCTACAGCATTGCACTGCCAGCCTCACCGGTCGGAAGAGCCTGACGTGCCTTCAGGAGGACTGGACCCCGAGGGTAAGATCTGCCCAGTTGCCGGGGAAGGGAGTTAGCCGAGTCTGGGAGTGCAAACATCTGCCTCAGCCTGAAGCAGCAGAATGTATGACCCTGCCACTGCAGGAGAGGAGTTGCTGATTCCCCTGCTCCGTGCCCTGTGAACCCCAGGGGAATCCAGAGCACTCTTCATGCCCTGTGCTCCAAAGCCAGGACCCTCTGATAGGTCCTGCCCAGACTTGTTTTTCCAGGGCTGTTCTCTTTCCACTTCCACCCTCTCAGCTGAGCCCCTGTGTTGGGGCAAGGCCTGAGTGCTCTGGCAGCTTGGGCACCATCCTGCTGCGTGGCTGTCCCATGACCACAGGCAGACACAGGCCATGGGAACTTCTTTGGCTCAGATGACCTCCAGAAGAGCATTTCCACTCAGACAGGTGATCTGCTTGGAGCAGTGCCTGAAGGCTTAGGTCTTCTTCCAAAGTTTCCTTCAAGAGCATGCCCAACAGATGCAAAGAGCAGGAAGAGCTAAAGTGTGTGAGTGTGCAGGGCTGGGCACACAGCAGTGTCCTCACACAGCCCGGCCTCCTGCAAGTGACCTGAAGCTCAGCAGAGAAGGCTCTGGACTGTGTCTGTGTTCACATGGACACCCTGGGGAAGCTGTCCAGGCAGTCACCCAGACTAGCTTCACAACCACTGTTTCCAGCAGCAGCCTCACACCTCACTTGGAGAGACTCTTTGTCCCTCCACAGGAGGACATGGCCTCAGCAGGTCAGCAGAGCCTGTTTGCATTGTGCAGATGAGATGTCAGCAGATGAGCTGAGGTGAAGCTGAGTGAGCAAACCCCATCAGCTATTGCTGAGGTACCAGGGCACTGGAGGTTTGAGGAGACTCCCAGCCTCTGGCAGGGGCTGCAGGAGTCCAGGGAGACTCTCTGACTGCTGCCAGGCAGAGAAAGGCTGTCTCTGAACATCCCACACTGCATTAGGGGTCTGTGTCTGTGAGGCCAGCTCAGATGTGGACACCTGACAGAGCTGGGACATTGCTGTGGTGTCACTCCAGAACAAACCCTACGGCCCAGGCAGATTCATCTCAGATGGCTTGGGCAGGCTCCTGTCTGCTCACATCAGCCTTGCTGGACTGTGCCCTGAGATGTGCACAGAGCCATCCCAGAGGTTCTGGGCTCCTTGGAAAAGGCCTCTTCAGAACACCAACAGGAGCATGGGGAACATTGCAGGCTGGTCACACTCAGCACAGTCCTGGAAAGGTGAAGGGCTCACCACCTCTGCAGCCATTTCGGTCCTTGCAGGACAAGAGAGGTAGTGCAGAAGCCATATGGGTAGGGGCAAGAAGGGATGTTTTGTGCCTGGACCTTAGCCAGGGCTTTGCCATTGGTCCCCCATATCTCTTTAGAGCCAGAGTGCTGAGAGCTGGAGTTCAGAAATGGTTGAGGTGGTGCTGGGTGATGGCTGAAGCCCAAATGTCACCATTGGAGAGTCCTCCTGGCAGACACTTGCCAGTGGCATCCCTCAGGGCAGCCCTTGGGCCAGCAGTGTGCAATGTCTTCATGAAGTCCCTGCACCACTGAGCCAGGGCCTTTGCAGCCCCCTCTGGAGATGAAGCCAAACTGGGCAGAGCCCGTTGAGGGCCCTCATCTGCTTACCCCTGCCCTGAGCAGGATCATTGGACAAGATGATGTGCAGGAGTGTCTGCTCCACAACTGCAGCAGACAGAGCCAGCAGCTCCTCCACTCAAAGCCTTGGTAGGAATCTGCCAGATGGATCTGGTGAACTTTGATCTGCTCAGGCTCTTGCCACAAGGAGGCTGAGGCGAGGTTGCAATCCTGGGCTCATGGCTGGCAGATGGGCAGAGTGGTCTTTGAGATGGCCTCTGCCAAGGGGCCTGGGCTGACTGCAGGAATGGGCTGATGGGTTGGTTGCTGTGTCTCTGCTGCCTGAGGACCTGATGGGACAGCGCAGGCACAGGGCTTGGTGCTGTCCAGCCAGAAACTGCAAGGCCAGCAGCCTTGGGACTCCTGCTGAGGAAAGAGCAGGAGAGAGGAACACGCCAAGATGGTGCAGCCTGGCAGGTGCAGCCTGGCCATGAGGAGCAAGAAACCTCTCTCAAAGGGTAGTGCTGTGGCCTGGGAAGTTCTGCAGAAGGAGTCTGGGCTCGCCTTCTCTTTGTGTTTCCCCAGGAGCAGAGGGTGAGTGTGGGCAGTGTCAGTGAAGGCATGGGAAGGCCAAGGTGTGGAAGTGAGAGGAGTGTCCTGCAGCCTGCAGGGGCAGGAGAAGCAGCTGTGAGACCGGGCAGGACAAAGCTGTGGGAGACTGGCCAGGCAATGGCAGTGGTGGAGTGATGAAGAGAAGCCAGGCTGTGCCCTCTTGGCTATGGCAATTCTCTGTCCCCGAGGCCTGTGAGGAGAGTTTGTCCTAAGGCACTGGGAGGGCCTCACTGCCTCTGTCCCACAGCCCCAGGAAGGCTAGGGACTGTCAGGCCCTTGTCCTCCACTCAGCATCACAAACCCTAGAGGGATGCTAAAGGAAGGCTGGGAGGGACTTTTCATGAGGGTGTCTGGTGACAGGGGCAGGATGGAAAGGTTGGAAGGGGAGGAAAAGGAGGTTGAGACTGGGCCTTAGGAAGAATTCTTCTGTATGAGGGTTTTGGACTCTGGAATAGGCTGCCCAGGTAGGATGCCCTCTCCTGGGGTGTTGAAGGCCAGCTGGATGAGGCCTTGAGCAGCTGAGTCTATAGGAGAGGCATCCTTGCCTATGGCAGGGAGGTTGGAGCAGATGAGCTCTGAGGTCCCTTCAACCTAGCCCTGCTATCTGCTATGAAACCCACCCCCCACCCCCACTGCACCTGAAGAGCCTTGACCCACACATGAGGGAACATGAGCTGCCTGCCCCAGGGCTGTGCTAAGGCCTTGGCCTTTGTGCTGCAGAACCCAGAGCCAGAGTTTGCTCTCCTGCACTTTGCCTTTGCCTGCTGCAATCACAGCCTCTCCTGAGCTGCTCTAACGAGTCCCTGGGGAGGCTTGGCAGTAACAGCCTCAGTGGGGCAATCAATGCTTCAAGGTACTTTGTCTTTTGCTTCTTGCTTTCTTGCACAGTTTCTTCACTCTTCTCCTCAGTTCCTGAGGTTCATGGAATGATCCCCAAGTGCCCTGAGAGCTCTTGTGTCCTTTGTTGTTTCCTTCAGATTTCAAAGTGCACCTCATGAAGCTCAATTTTGATGGTAACTATTTGATTCTTCTCAGCTGAGGGCAGAGGTGACAGCAGCATCCACCAAGCCAGAATGATGCCAGCTGTCTGCTCAGGAGGTCTGGACTGGGAGGAGAAATATCCTCTGAGGTCTGACACTGAGTGGACACCTTTGCTCTCACCTCACCCTCAACCCTCCCCATTGCTGTCCCTGCCCCACTGGCCTTCCTCCCTGCTCCTTGCATCAGACTTCCCACTGCTCTCTGCAGCTGAGCTCACAGGCTCCATGGCACCAGTGCCCCCTGCTCTCCTTAGACAACGCCTGCACACAGCTACAGAATTGTTGCTCTTTGGAAGCAAAGCCAAGCCAAAGTTAGAAAGTTCCCTCATCAAGCCAAGTCCTCTGGACCATCTGCTCAGCACACTGTCTCTCAGCAGCTTGCCTGTCCACAAGTGAGGCAAAGCCAACACTTTTGTGCCATGGCTGTGATTTTCTCAGCCAGTCAGAGCTCTTGAGAGTGCGAAGCAGAGAAAAAGTTGGATCCTAGCAGCCCTTCCTCAGAACCATCCTGAATTCAAATCTGTTCCTATGGCTGTGCCTGAAAAAGCACCAAGCACACAGACACAGGTACAGAGCTGGCTGCCTCCAGTGGAACATAGAGCCCCCAACATGGTGACAGCAAGGTATCTGTCCAAAGACACAGAGAGGTGCAGAGGTTGCTGGCAGACAGGATGGCCTGGAGTTCATTTCCTTCTGCTGCAGCTCAGGGCAAACACTCACAAAGCTTCAACATTCTCAGAGGAGGAGAACTGAACCTGGAGAAGTCTGACTTGGTGCTGCCCTTGTGCAGGTTGCTCCTGAGAGATGTCTGACTGGGGAGATGCTGGACACAGCTGCTGTGATCCAGGAGAGCTCCAAGGGTCTGGCTTTAGGGTCACTGTTTTGAGGTGGAGATCATTGCCTTCCATCAGGTGTTTCTCTGATCTTGGAAACCTTGGATGCTGAACCATCCTGGGATCTTTTGCCACTTGCACAGACCCTGAAGGTTTGACCTCCAAAGTTTTCTATCAGCTCCCTGTTGGCTGTGATCCAGCACAGATGCACTGAGCTGGCAGGAGCTGACAAACCCCCAAGCCATAGGGAGGGAAATTCAAGGCTGGGAGAGCCCTGTCAGGGCTGAGCCATTCCTTGCAGTCAGTCTCTCCTCTGAACCCTTGGCTTCTCTCTGCCTGGGCTCATATCCTTCTCTTCTCTCCATCAGCCCTGCTCCTTTGTGCTGGGAGGAGCAAAGTTGCAGATCTGCTCCTTGCAACAGGCCAGAAGGTAAGAACTCAACTTTGGGACAACAGCAAGGTCCCAGGCTCCAGCTGACCCCTGAGCACCTCCCAACCCTCTCCAGACCCTCCTCCCAAACCACACTTCATGACTTGTGGATCTTTGAGGGTCATTGGCTGTGATGGGAATGTAGGAGTTCATCTCTCTGAGCCTCAGGTGGTCAGGTATCAGTTGCATGGCCAGAGGGGATGGTTGGGATGCTACGTCCTGGGGTGTCAGCCCCATCACACTACACCAGGGGACTCAGCACAGGATTAGGGCTCTGACCCTCCATTGCAAGAAGTCACACACAGTGTCCTACTTCCCAGCCACTTGGTCCCCAAGGATTTGCTCAAGAGCACAGGGTGACCATTCCTCTCACAGCATGGCCTCCCAGAAGGACCTGGACAAGATCTGGGAGAGAAGAATCCCTGAAAAATAATTTGGAGAGCCAAGCTCAGACTTGAGAATAGCAGAAGTGGGTTGAGGAGATGTGGATGATGACAGCAAGGATGAGTGTATGAGGATTAGGAGGAGGGGGATGACAATAATTATTGGAGGAGAAAGGGGATGATGTGGAAGAAGATAGGATGCTATGGAATAGGAGAAGAATAAAGAGGAGGAGGAAGAAGATGAATAGGAGGAAGAGGGCAAACCCATATCAGCCCCTCTGTGCCACCCAAGCAGCCACATCAGTGCCCTGAGGTGGCAGAGCTTCCTTCCCACCCAGCTTGGAGCTGCTGAAGCCCCACGGGCCCCAGCCCAGTGCCCAGCCCTCTGTCAGTGGTGACTACGGCAACAGTTGCCCTCAGCTCCCCACCTCATCCGGCACTGCTGCCTCCACAGCCAGAAGTAGCTGCCTCTGAGGCAAGAGCTGCCACTCAGCTGGCCACCCTCAGCCAGCACCGCTGCACCCCCACCGGTGCCAGCGCTTTACCTGCCCAGGCTGCAGCAAGGTCTTCATCCGCAGCTTCCCCCTCACCTGCATAGTCCCCCCCAAGCCGGTGACCAGCGTGCCCCAGGGGACACAGCAATACCCCGACCCCGGCACTGCCAGGCCAAACGTGACCCCCCTGGGGGGGCCTTTTCCTGCCGTTCTCTGCACCAGCCGTGCCGGGAGAGGATGGCAGTGCTGAGTCAGCACAGCTGGCAGCAAGACTGCAGCTGGGTTGGGGTTTGGCTCTTGTTCTCAACACTTTGGGTTTCCTAGAGGTAAAAGGAAACCTCATCCCATAGATAATGCCTGATTAGAATGGAACCCCGAAGTATTGTCTTTGGTTGGTTTTCCTTGGACATTTCTTTCCAAAAAGATCACTTTGGGGGCATTTCTCCCAGGGCCAGGGCTGGAGCCATGTGCTCAGTTCAGGGAGGTGTCCTTGAGGGGTCCTGGAGGTCTTGAAGGTCAAGTGAGGAAATCAAAGCAACTCGTGGCCACTGAACAGGATCCTTTAAATACCTGCTGGACATGGAATGGATCACTCCAAAGCTTGTCCTGGAGGCACAAGTCTGAACATGCCCAAACACAAACCCCTTGCACCCCCTCCCCGTGGAGCTGGGTGCTCAGCACAATACTAGACAGAAGGCAAGGTCTGGTAAATCTGCAAAGCTGGACAGGCCCCAGGCTTGTCTAGGCAGGTCCTGTGGTCAAGGGAAACAAAGTGCACAGTTTGCAGCTGTGCCTGGCCAGCTGCCACGCTTATGGATCCCCTGTGCAGCTTCCCTGGCTTGGGCAACTTTATTCTCTAGGTTGAACTCTCTTGTTCCTCTCTTTCTTTCTCTTCTGCCATTGGCCATTATTGCTTCAGCACCTTATTAATCCGAGACAGGAGGGTAAACAACTCTCCCTTGTTGTACCAAGGAGCCCTGGAGTTCCCAGAGCCATTTTGTCCACATGAAACTGAATAGTAGAATAGAATTAGAATAATATCAGAATAGTATCAATAAGGTTGGAGAAGACCTCAGAGATCATCAAGTCCAACCTATCACCCAATACCTCTGACTACTTAAACCATGGCTTCAAGTGCCATGTCCAATCCTATTTGAACACCTCCAGGGACATTGACTCTGCGAATTTACTGATGATGGACTCAATCCCCACATCTAGATCATCAATAAAGATATTGAGTAGGATTGGGCCCAGCACTGATCCCTGGGGACACCACTAGTGACTGGCTGCCAGCTGGATGTGGCACCATTCACCACCAATCTCTGGGCTGGGCCCTCCAGCCAGTTCCTAACCTGAGCTGAGTGACACAATAGCAGGTGTCAAAGAACCAGATGTAGAACTTTGAGAATGTCAAGGCATGCTGCACTTTTGTGGATGTTGACATACTTGAAGTGTCAGATCACCATAGTATGAAATGAAAAGCTGTACACTACAGCGGTCAAAGTCCACTTTCATGTCATGTAAATACTACAGTTTACATTTAAAACCATAATGATGGTTGTTATAAACATGTAGAAATTTGTGTTGCAGTTATTTTCTTAATTGACTGCATTCCTATATACTGTCATGACCTGAAAAGATATGCATTAAAAAGAAACAAAAACAAAAAAAACCCAGGTTGGAAGAGACCTTCAAGATCATCCTGTCCAACCTATCAACCAATCCAACCCACCCAAACAACTAGATCACGGCACAAGCACCCCATCAAGTCTCCTCCGAATACCTCCAATGTGGTGACTCCACCACCTCCAGGGGCAGACCATTCCAATGGGCAATCACTCTCTCGGTATAGAACTTCCTCCTCCTAACATCCAGCCTAAACCTCCCCTGGCGCAGCTTGAGACTGTGTCCTCTTGTTCTGGTGTGCCTGCTGCCTGGGAAAAGAGACCAACCTCTGCCTGTCTACAACCTCCCTTCAGGGAGTGTAGAGAGCAATAAGGTCACCCCTCAGTCTCCTCTTCTCCAGGCTAAGCAACCCCAGCTCCTCAGCCTCTCTTCATAGGCCTTGTGTTCCAAACCCTCCCCAACTTTGTTGCCCTTCTCTGGACACGCTCCAGCAAGACAACATCCTTCCTAACTGAGGGGCCCAGAACTGGACACAGGACTCTAGGTGTGGCCTAACCAGTGCTGTTACAGGGGCAGAATGACCTCACTGTTCCTGCTGGCCACACTCTTCCTGATGCAGGCCAGGATGCCATTGGCCCTCTTGGCTGCCTGGGCCACTGCAGGCTCATGTTCAGCCTAACAATCAACCAGCACCCCCAGGTCCCTCTCTGCCTGGCTGCTCTCCAGCCACTCTGGCCCCAGCCTGTAGCACTGCCTGGGGTTGCTGTGGCCAATGTGCAGAACCTGGCACTTGGATGTGTTCAATCTCATGCCCTTGGACTCTGCCCATCTGTCCAGCCTGTCGAGGTCCCTCTGCAAAGCCTCTCTGCCCTCCAGCAGATCACTCCTGCCCCCAGCTTGGTGTCGTCTGCAAATTTACTGATGATGGACTCAATGCCTCATCCAGATCATCAATAAAGATGTTGAAGAGCATGGGGCCCAGCACCGATCCCTGGGGCACACCACTAGTGACTGCGCCGCCAGCCGGATGTGGCACCATTCACCACCACTCTCTGGGCTCGGCCCTCCAGCCAGTTCCTAACCCATCGCAGTGTGCTCCCATCCAAGCCATGGGCTGCCAGCTTGGCCAGGATTTTGCTGTGGGGGACGGTGTCAAAGGCTTGCTGAGGTCCAGGTAGACCACATCCACAGGCCTCCCCACATCAACCAGGCGGGTCACCTGATCATAGAAGGAGATCAGGTTGGTCAAGCAGGACCTGCCCTTCCTAAACCATGCTGGCTAGGCCTGATCCCTTGGCCATCCTGTAAGTGCTGTGTGATTGCACTCAAGATGACCTGTTCCATAATCTTGCCTGGCACTGAGGTCAGGCTGACAGGCCTATAGTTCCCTGGCTCATCCAACCGGCCCTTCTTGTGGATGGGCACCACGTTGGCCAGCTTCCAGTCTTCTGGGACCTCTCCAGTGAGCCAGAACTGCTGAAAAATGATGGAGAGCGGCTTGGCCAGCTCATCTGCCAGCTCTCTCAGCACCCTAGGATGGATCCCATCTGGTCCCATGGCCTTGTGGGGGTCCAGCGGCTCAGAAGATCTCTAACTGCCTCCTGGAGCAGCGGGAAACATGCAGCTCCCTGGCTCCTTCTGCCAGCTCTGCAGGCCAGCTGTCTGGAAGATGTTCTGCCATGCTAGGATAGATTGAGGCAAAGAAGGTGTTAAGTACCTCTGCCTTTTCCTCATCCTTTGTTACACCTTCCCCTCCGTGTCAACCAAGGAGTGGAGGTTGTCCTTGCCCTTCTCTTGCTATTGATGTATTTTAGAAGGATTTTTTGTTGTCCTTCACAGCAGGGCCAGTCTAAGTTCTAATGGGCTTTGCTCTCCTAATTGTTTCCTGCATGCAACATCCCTAAACATTCCGTAGGTTGCCTCCCCTTTCTTCCAGAAGATGATACACCCTCTTTTTCCCTTAGTTCTATTAGAGTTCATTGCCCATCCAGCTGGCCGTCTGCCCCGGCGGCTCATCTTCCGGGACACTGGCACAGCCTGTTCCTGAACCTTCAAGAGTCTTTCCTTGAAGCAGCTCCAGCTCTCCTGGACCCCTTTATTTTTAAGGGCTGTATCCCAGGGAACCTTCTGAGTTAGTTTTTTAGTAGCCTGAAGTCTGCCCTCCTGAAGTCCAGAGTGGGAGGTCCTTCTGCTGCCCCTCTTGGCTTGGCTGGATGTACTGGATGGAGAGAGACTGTTTGCAAAGTCTGCAGTGACAGGACCAGGGCAATGGTGTGGATGTGAGGAAGAAGTTCCTGCACCATGGAGTGATGAGACACTGCCACAGGTTGCCCAATGAGATGTTTGAGGCGTGCAGACGTTCAGAGTGAGGCTGCACAGGGCTGTGGGCAACCTGATCTAGTTGAGGATGTCCCTTCTGTCTGCAGGGGGTTGGACTGGATGACCTTTGGAGGCCCCTTCCAACCCTGACCTTTCTGATTCTACCTCCCAGTAAGAGCTGAGCCCATGGCCTCTCCCAGTAACACTGGGCCTTGTCCCAGGACACTCTGAAAGCCCAATCCTGTCCCAGTACAGACTGGCCTTTCCGTCCAGACTGGATCCCTGCAGTTTGGGGCTCCCCAGGTCAGGAGAGACAGAGTCCAACAGAGGCTATGAGGATGAGGAAGGGACTTAGTTTAGTTTAGTTTCAGTTAGGGTTGGAAGGGACCACAAGGATCATCTAGTTCCAACCCCCCTGCCATGGGCAGGGACACTCTACCCTAGATCAGGCTGGACAGAGCCTCATCCAGCCTGGTCTTAAACACCTCCAGGGACGGGGCCTCAACCACCGCCCTGGACAACCCATTCCAGGCCTTCACCACCCTCACAGTGAAGAACTTCCTCCTCATGTCCAGCCTGAATCTTCCCACCTCCAGCTTCATCCATTCCCCCTATCCTATCACTCCCTGATAGCCTGAAAAGTCCCTCCCAGCCTTCTTGAGGCCCCTTCAGATACTGGAAGGCCACAATGAGGTCACCTCGGAGCCTTCTCTTCTCCAGACTGAATAGCCCCAACTCCTTCAGTCTGTCCTCATAGGAGAGGTGCTCCAGCCCTCTGGTCAGCCTCGTGGCCCTTCTCTGGACACGCTCCAGCACCTCCAGATCCCTCTTGTAATAGGGGCTCCAGAACTGGAGGCAGTACTCCAGGTGGGGTCTCACCAGAGCTGAGTAGAGGGGGAGAATCACCTCCCTTGCCCTGCTGGCCACACTTCTCCTGATGCAGCCCAGGATCGGATTGGCTTTCCGGCTGCAAGTGCACATTGAGAGCTCCTGTTGAGCTTCTCCTCCCCCAGCACCCCCAAGTCTCTCTCCTCTGGGGTGCTCTCCAGCCAGTCACTGCCCAGCCTGTATTTGTGCCTGGGATTGCCTCGACCCAGATGCAGGACCCTGCACTTGGTCTTGTTGAAGCTCATGAGGTTGGCTTGCCCCACCTCTCCAGCCTTCCAGGTCCCTCTGGATGGATCCCTTCCCTCCAGCCTGTCTGCTGCACCACACAGCTTGGTGTCATCAGCAAACTTGCTGAGGTGCACTCAATGCCACTGTCCATGGCCCCACAAAGATGTTGAACAGACTGGTCCCAGGACTGATCCCTGAGGGACTCCGCTTGTCCCTGGCCTCCACTGGGACATGGACCCATTGACAGCCACTCTTTGGGTGCGGCCATCAAGCCAGTTCCTTATCCATCTGGTGGTCCATCCATCAAACCCGTGTGTCACCAGCTTGGAGACCAGATGTGGTGTGGGACAGTGTCAAAGGCTTTGCTCAGGTCCAGGTAACGACATCAGTTGCTCGCCCCTCATCTATTAATGCTGTCACCTGTTCGTAGAAGGCCACCAGGTTTGTCAGGCAGGATTTGCCCTTGGCAAAGCCATGCTGACTGCTCCCAAATCACCTCTTCACTACTCTTCTGAGTCAGTAGTGCCTCCAGGAGGATCTGCTCCATGATCTTTCCGGGCACAGAGGTGAGACTGACCGGCCTGTAGTTCCCTGGTTCCTCCTTCTTACCCTTTTTGAAAATGGAGCAATGTTTGCCCTTTTCCAATCTGTGGGGACTTCCCCAGTCTGCCATGGCTTTTGGAATAGACTAGAGAGGGGCTTAGCAACCTCATCTGCCATTTCTCTCAGCACCCGTGGGTGTATCCGTCGGGTCCCATGGACTTGAACACTTCAGGTTCTTCAGGTGATCACGAACCTGAGCTTCACTTACATGGGCAGTTCTTCCTCCCCGTCCCTGGCATCGTCTGCCATGACTCCAGGAGTGTGGCTGGAGGCCCTTGCAGTGAAGACTGAAGTAAAGAAGTTATTGAGTACCTCAGCCTTTCCACATCACTTGTGACCAATTCACCAGTTTCCTTTCTGAGGGGGCCCACACCTCCCTACTCTTCTTCTGCCATTAATATACCTGTAGAAGTTCTTAGTGCTCCCTTTGACCTCCCTGGCTAGATTCAATTCAAACTCTGCTTTGGCTTTCCTAACCAGGCCTCTTGCTGCTCGGGCAGCTTCCTTATATCCCCCCTGTTCTATCTGTCCTTCCCTCCACTTCCTGTAGAGTTTCTTTTTAAGTAATAGTGTGTCCAGGAGCTCCTTGTTCATCCAGGCAGGCCTCCTAGCATTCTTCCCTGTTTTTCTCTTTGTTGGTATACATAGCTCCTGGACACAGAGGAGGTGGTCCTTGAATACTGACCAGCTGTCCTGGGCCCTCTTCCCTCCAGGGCTTTGTCCCATGGCACTGTGGCTAGCAGATTCCTGAAGCGATCGAAGTCTGCACGCCTAAAGTCTAGGGTCATAAGCTTAGAATAGGTCCTCCTGATAGCCCTGAGGAGATTAAATTCCTGCTTCATGATCACTGCAGCCAAGGCTGTCTCTGAGCCTCACATTGGTTACCAGCCCTTCCCTGTTGGTGAGAACAAGGTCCAGCAGAGCACCTTTTCTTGTTGGTTCCTCTACCATTTGGAGGAGGAAGTTGTCTTCTATGCAGTCAGGAACATCCTGGATTGCTGGTGCCTTGCTGTGTTGTCCCTCCAGCAGATGTCAGGGTGGTTGAAATCCCCCATGAGGACCAGGGCTTGTGACCTGGAAGCCGCTTCTATTTGCCTGTGGAGGGCCTCATCTGCTTGGTTCTGCTGGTCAGGTGGCCTGTAGGAGACCCCCACAGTAATCTCCTCCCCTTCCCCTGTCTTGCCTTTAATTCTAACCCATACACTCTCAACCATCTCATCATCCCTCCCCAGGTGGAGTTCTGCTGATTCCAGCTGGTTCTTGACATAGAGGGCAACACCTCTCTTCTCCTTCCCTGCCTATCCTTCCTAAAAAGCTTGTACCCGTCTATCCCTACATTCCAGTCATGGGAATCATCCACCAAGTGTCAGTAATGCCACTATGCATGGCCTCCCAGCAGCACGGTGGCCATTAATTCATCCTGTTTGTTGCCCAAGCTGCGTGCATTTGTATAGAAGCACTTCAGCTGGGCTGGCCTGTCGTCCTCTTGTGCCAATTCCCCTTGGTTTCCACAGGTGTCCTGGTGTGTCATCTGTGTCTTGCCTCAGGGCAGCAAGTTGAGAGCCCTTAGCAGCTCTCCATCCCACTGCCTCTGGTGAGCTGCCCCTCTGCTTCTCACAGGCCAGCAGGAGACTATTAACCCCTTCCCCCTTCAAATCTAGTTTAAAGCCCTGTCAATGAGCCCTGCCATTTCCTGCCCCAGGATCCTTTTCCCCCTCTGGGACAAGTGTGCCCCATTAGTTGTTTGCAGCTCTGGTGCCTTGTAAACCAAGCCATGATTGTAGAACCCAAATCCCTGTCGATGGCACCAGCCCCGGAGCCATGAATTGACCTGTTGGCTCTTCCTCAGTGTTCCTCATCCATTGCTGACATTAGAGGGATAGCAGAGAACACAACCTGAGCTCCTGATCCCTTTAGCAGGTGCCCCAAGGTTCTGAAATCTCTTTTAATTGATCGCGAGCCTCTTGTTGTTGCATCATCACTACCCACCTGAAAGACCAGCAGTGGGAAGTAGTCTGAAGGACTCACGAGGTTGGGAATTTTGCCTATATGTCCTTTGCTTGGGCACCAGGGAGGCAGCAGATCTCCCTATGAAATGGGTCTGGTCTGCATATTGGACCCTCTGCTCCCTTCAGTAGGGAGTCTCCTATTACGATGACCCTGCGAGGTTTCTTTTCCGTCTAGTTTGATAGCTGGCCTGAGGCAACCTGTCATTGGTGCAGCTTCTGCCTTCCTTGAGTCCTCGTCCTCACCTATGACCTGTTCCTCCTGCAGAGCCTCATACCTATTCTGTACCTGCACTGTAGGCAGTGTGTTGCTCAAAGTAGCAGGCTTGCTCCGTCTGCGTTTCTTCCGTCGGCAGAGACCTGCTCCCATTGGCCCTGCCCGTGTGGGTTACTGCAGGGAGGCTGAGAGGCTTGCTGATGGAAGGTACCAAACTCCCTGCTCCACTAAGAGTCACCCCCTGTTCTAGTTTAGTAGAGGTTAGATTTTTGGAAATAGTCAATGTTCCTTTTGCTGTCTCTTGCAGCTCTTAGCCTTTCTACCTCTTCTTTTAGTTCAGCCACATGCTCATCAGATCCCTGATCTGCTCACATCTGACACAGGAGTTGTTCCTCCATCCTCCATGTCGAGTGCCAGATCCCAGCACTCACTGCAGCCACCCACCTGAACACCTGCATGCTTGTGTGTGGCCTCTGTTTGGGTGCCCCCTGTTCTTCTACTAGCCTTACTTCTAGTAGTAACCATTTGCTGTAATGCTGCTGTAACCACCCTCTCCACCACCGCACCTTTTTTTTTTTTTTTTTTTTTTTTTTTTTCCCTCTCTCAGTGGGAGGCTCTCAGAGCCGAGCTCCTCGCCGCTGCCTGCTCTCAGAGCGAGCGCCTCGCCGCTGCCTGCTCTCTCAGCACGCGCTGGGGTCGTTTTGGTTTGCGCGCGGTTTCCGCGGCAGCCCCTCCCCCTGCTACGTCACTGCCCTCAGGCACGTAGGCAACCCGAGCCTGCTGCCCCTCCTCCCCTCTCCAGGAGGTCCCGAGCCACCAGCCCCCTACCTCCTGAAAAGCAAGGAAAGCAAAGCCGAAGCAAGCTCTCAGAGCCGAGTGCCTCGCCGCTGCCTGCTCTCTCAGCCACGCACTGGGGTCTGTTTGGTTAAAATATACAATAATAATAATACAATAATAATACTGATGTAATGAAGGGTAAAAATTGTAATTCAAGACATTTTCAACTTCTGTGAATGTTTCCCCAAGTATATCAGTAGAAGAGGCTCCCATGATGGGCCTGGCCAATGGAGGATGGGAACCTCTGCCTGAGCAGTCTGAGATCAGTGATGGGAAGGTAGAAAGTGTCTTTGGGGCTTGCAAGACTTACCATGGGCTGTCTAGGAAAAGATGCAGGAAGGGACAAGTGGGGTCAAGGTGGTTTATGGGGGAACAAGAATGGGAAAAGAGAGGGAAATGGGAATCAAGCAGCTGGTCCTGCATAAAGAGATCATTCCCTGGCTGTGCCTGTAACTGATGTTGCTGGGCCCCATCCTCTTCATGTCTTCATTGACGATCTGGATGAGGGGATTGAGACAGTCATCAGCAAATTTGCAGATGACACCAAGTTTGGAGCAGATGTTGTCAGTTGGAGGGCAGAAGGGCCCTTCAGAGGGACCTCGACTGACTGGACAGATGGGCGGAGTCCAATGGGATGGCATTCAACAAGTCCAAGTGCCAGGTGCTGCACTTTGGCCACAACAACCCCATGCAGAGCTACAGGCTGGGGTCAGAGTGGCTGGAGAGCTGCCAACAGAAAGGGACCTGGGGGTGCTGATCGACAGCTGCCTGAACATGAGCCAGCAGTGTGCCCAGGTGGCCAAGAAGGCCAATGGCATCCTGGCCTGCATTAGGAATAGTGTGGCCACAGGAGCAGGAGGTCATTGTGCCCCTGTACTCTGCCCTGGTTAGGCCACACCTTGAGTCCTGTGTCCAGTTCTGGGCCCCTCAGTTTAAGAAGGACATTGAGACACTTGAAGGTGTCCAGACAAGGGCAACAAGCTGGGGAGAGGCCTTTAGTACAAGTCCTATGAGGAGAGGCTGAGGGAGCTGGGGTTGTTTAGCCTGCAGAAGAGGAGGCTCAGGGGAGACCTCACTGCTCTCTACAACTACCTGAAGGGTGTTGTAGCCAGGAAGAGGTGGTCTCTTCTCCCAGGCAACCAGCATCAGAACAAGAGGACACAGTCTGAAGCTGCACAGGGGAAGTTTAGCTCAAGATGAGGAGAAAGTTCTTCACCGAGAGAGTGATTCACCATTGGGATGTGCTGCCCGGGGAGTGGTGGTGGAGTTCACTGTCCCTGGTGGTGTTCAAGAGGGGATTGGATGTGGCACTTGGTGCCATGGTCTAGGCATGAGGTCTGTGGTGACAGGTTGGACTCGATGATCTTTGAGGTCTCTTCCAACCTGGTGATACTGTGGTACTGTGATACTGTGGTCCTGTCCCTCAGACATTTGCAAACAGTCTCCCTGCATACAGTACTACCGCAATTGAGAGATGGAGACAAAGCTTGATGCAAGCAAAGTGTCTACTTTTTGTACAAAGACTTTTCATTATTAGGCTAACAAAATCAGAAGCAACTCGGGATTGGTAATTAGATGTGTCCGTGCGACAGGTACAGACTCGTGATTGGCTGCCGAGAGAATGCCAGGGAGCACACATCCCTTGGCAAGGCTCAGACAAGTGTTTAGAGAAAGGCAAACGATCACATGTCTCTTATCCAAGTTCAGAGAGAAGACAAAGACTCTACTGCAATGTTTACCAGCTCTAATTCCAGGTCGTTGTGTGGCTTCCCTGAGTCACAATGGTCGTTGTATTCGATAAATACTTTTTTCTCTTTATACAGCTGCAGTTTGGTCCCAGGTTTGTGCCTGCAAGAGCTAAAACAATTCCTTCTATCGGCTGAGCATTGCTTGAGGTTCTACTCCCTAAATTCATTCCATCACAGTACCCTTCAGGCACAAGAAAGAAGCTATTAGGTCTCCCGAGAGCCTTCAGTTCTTCAGTCTGATCAACCCCACCTCCCTCAGCCTGTCCTCATAGCAGAGCACCTGAACCCCCTGATCATTTTTGTGGCCATCCCCTGGAACTCCTCCAACAGCTCCATGTTCTTCCTGTGTTGAGACTTCAGAGCTAGATGCAGTACTCCAGGGGAGTTCTCACCGGAGGAGAGTGAAGTAGCAGGATCCTCTCTCTCCTCTCTGGCCATGCTGCTTTGGATGCAGCCCAGGCTGCCACTGGCCTTCTGTGCTGCAAGCTCACACTGCCTGCTCCTGGCCAGCTTTCTCATCCCCAGCACCCTCAAGCCTTCTCCTCAGGGTGGCTTTCCATCCCCTCCTCCCCCAGCCTGTATTGATAGTGAGGATTGTTCCAGCCCAGCTGCAGGACCCTGCTCTTGTTCTTGTTGAACCTCATGAGGGTCACCTGGGCACTACCTCTCCAGCTTGTCCAGGGCCCTCTGGATGCCATCCTGTCCCTCTGGCATCTGAAGAGCACCACTCAGCTTGGTGCCATCTGCACACTTGCTGATGGTGTCTCCATCCCTCTGTCTATAGCACTGATCAAAATATGAAACAGCACAGGATGGGATGAGGAATCAGTTTGTGCTGGGACAAGGCCTGGGCTGTACTTGGAGATGTTAATGGGAGCCCAGTTTGAAATTGGAGGTGGCCCAGACTGGACTCTGGTGTGCTTAGGGTATGGAGTTGTGACTGTGACAGGGCCCAGCCTGTGGTGAGGGTTTAAAGGAACCCAGTGTATAGAGAATGAGAACCCAGACTGTACTGGGATGTGTCCAGGGGACTCAGGTTGTACTGGGATGGGCCCAGTCTGCCTGGGAGGGAGTAAATGGATACAGTTTGTGCTGGGATTGGTCCCAGTCTGGTCCTGGGAAGGGTTCAGGTGTTGCAGTTTTTCTTGGGAGCAGGCACAGTCTGTACTGGGAAGGAGTCCTGATCTCTGGTTTGCAGTGGAAGGGAAGCACTTGGTACTTGGAGGGGGCCAGGGCTTCAACCTTGCTGTGGGATGAGACCCTGTCTGTACTGGGAGGGGATCAGGAGATGCAGTTTGCACTGGGAAGGTCCCCAGTCTGTACTGGGTGATGCCATGGATCCATTCCTCCAGGACAGGACCTGCACTTTACTGGGATGGGATCAGGGCACCAGTTTGTCCTTGGACAGGGCCTAGTCTGTACTGGGAGGGAGTCAGGAGATGCAGTTTGTACTGGGGTGGGCCCACTGTACTGGATTGGAACCAGAGTACACAGTTAACATGTGGAGGGATGCAGAGGAACAGGGAAGGGTCCAAGGGATGCACTTTGTACTGACACAGGAACCTGTATGGGAGATGGCAAAGTGATGCAGTTTGTACTGGGATCAGACCACATCTGAGCTGGGATGGCTCAGGAGATGCAGTTTGACTGAGATGTGACCAGTCTGTACTGGGAGGGGATAAATGTTTCCCAATTGTACTATGTGGAGACCAGACTGTACTGGAATGTGCCCAGGGAACAGAGCTTGTACTGGAACAGGGTCCAGGC
Organism: Colaptes auratus; assembly: GCA_015227895.2. Classification (NCBI taxonomy): domain Eukaryota; kingdom Metazoa; phylum Chordata; class Aves; order Piciformes; family Picidae; genus Colaptes; species Colaptes auratus. Next base: position 4,136 of record JAAWVA010000397.1, on the reverse strand, counting down.
TGCCTGGAAGGGCATAAGGGATTCACTTTTTACTGGAAAAGGCCTAATGGGTACCTGGGGATGAAAGGGATCCTGTTTGGACTGGGACAGGGCCAGACTGGACTGGGAGGGCATGAGGGTGGTGCAGTTTGTACTGGGATGGATGCAGATGTACTGGGAAGGGAGCCAGGGGATCCATTCTGTGCTGGGATGGGCCTCAGGCTGCAGTGCTAGAAGACAGTAGCATCCAGTTTGTTCCAGTCAATACTGAAGGGGGGTCAGGGTATCCACTTTGGACTCTGAGTAGGTGCAGTCTGTAATGGGAGGGGATTGGGGGATGAAGGCATGAGGAGACCTCCTGTTCGGATGGCAGTGCTGCTCTGGAGCACAGCTCTGTCCCACAAGCAGCCCTGGACTCTCCCTGTCTGCAGTCCCAGCACTGCCACCCAGCAGCACAGTGCCCAAGCTGCCAGAGCACTCAGGCCTTGCCCCAAGCACAGAGGCTCAGCAGGAGAGGGTGGAAGGGAAGAAGAGCAGCTGAGGACAGCCCAAGCTGTGGGGCTCCCTGGCACTGCTGCTGTGCTGGGACTCTGCCCTCCACCTCTGCACACAGGCACTGCCCTGCAGCTCCACAGAAGCCTTGGTAAGGACTCAGAGAAACAACTCCCTGCAAGGTCCTTTATTCTGTTGAACACCCAGGGATCACAGCTCCTCATGTCTGCAGCCTCTGGGTCACAGCAGACAGGACAACACTGAACCAGAAATGGTCTGAAGAAAGACATTAGTGTGGGAACAACATTCTCCCAAGGGGAACAGCAACAGCAGCAGCCAGAACTCCAGCAGCCAGGCTGGCCTGCACTGAGTGACATCAGAACGCTCTGCAGGAGAAGACAAAGAGTTTTTGTTTCTGAAAGCATCCAGGGATCAGTTGGCTGAGGGCAGCTTTCAGATCCTGGTTCCTCAGGCTGTAGATGAGAGGGTTCAGTGCTGGAGGCAACACTGAGTTACAGAACTGACACCAACAGGTTCATGGTTGGGGAGGAGATGGAGGAGGGCTTCAGGTAGGCAAATGTCCAGGGCCAAGAAGAGGGAGACCACAGCCAGGTGAGGGAGGCAGGTGGCAAAGGCTTTGTGGCGTCCCTGCTGAGAGGGGATCCTCAGCACTGCCCTGAAGATCTGCACATAGGACACCACAATCAACACAAACACACAAATGATAAGCAGCCTGATCACAATAAGCCAAAGTTCCCTGAGGCAGGATGTGGAGCAGGAGAGCTTGAGGATCTGGGGATCTCACAGAAACTGGTCCACAGCATTGCCCTGGCAGAGGGGCATAGAAAATGTATTGGCTGTGTGCAGCAGAGCATTAAGAGCCCCAGAAGCCGGCAGCTGCTGCCATGTGGAACAACTCTGCTGCCCAGAGGGTCTCATAGTGCAGGGGTCTGCAGATGGCAACGTAGCGATCGTAGGACATGAGGTGAGGAGATAAAACTCTGCTGTCATGAAAAGGCAAAGAGAAAGACCTGGGCTGCACATCCTGCATAGGAGATGTCCCTTATATCCCTCAGGGAATTGTCCATGAACTTGGGCACAGTGGTGGAGATGGCACCCAGGTCAAGGAGGGCGAGGTTGAGGAGGAAGAAGTACATGGGGGTATGGAGGTGGTGGTGCCAGGCTATGGTGGTGATGATGAGGCCATTTCCCAGCAGGGCAGCCAGTAGATGGCCAGGAAGAGGCAGAAGTGCAGCAGCTGCAGCTGCCTTGTGCCTGGAAATGGCAGGAGGAGGAAGTGGGTGCTGGAGCTGCTGTTGGCCATCTGCTGCCTGTGGCCATGGAGACCTGTGCAAGGAGGGAAAGGCAGTGACAAGTTAGGGCACGCTTCCCTCAGCCTCATTGTAACCTCCCTCCCTGAGCAGCATGAGGAATTGATCAGCTCAGTCCCCATCATTACCAACCAATGATGGTTCATCACAGCTTCAAATGCAGCAAGGACCCAGAATTGCCATGAAGATTTCTCTGGTGTCAGAAGAGAAAGTTCTGTTCCAACTGCCCAGTCCTAGGAATGAGAGTCCCATGAGAGGTGGAGAACCAGGACCAGCTCTGCAGTGCTGCAGAGACAGTGAAGGGAAGAGAGAAGGCAGAGGGCTTGGGTGAAGCCTTCACCTTCCCCAGCTCTGCTCTCTGCAGCTCACAGGATGGAACTGAAGAGCTTTTGTCCTTCTTTTGTGTGCACATTCCAGGAGCCTTCAGATGAATGTCAGCTGCCAAGGTTGTGACTCCTGACCTGGAGCCCATGCTTTGAGGGCAACTGCCTCTGCTGGGTAGAAGAGGAGAGCAAAAGGTTGCATTGGGAAATGTGTCTGCTTGCAGAGAATGGCACAGAGGAGCCTGATCCCCCTTGCCAGGGCATCTCTGACAGCTGATCCCTCTCCCCCCGCTGCTCAAGTCCCTGCTGCCTGCAGCTGTCCCTGCCAGGAGCTGCTTCTCTGTGTCCAGCTCTCCTCCCTGTACCTGCTGAGAGAGCCCTTCCCACCTGCTGTGTGCTCAGATCTGCCCTGCAGACCCCTCCCAGCAGCAGGACACTGCCCAGGGGCAGCTCTGGGTGTGCAGGGGCTCAGGAGCAGATTAAAGGCTAATGAGAGTCTTCACCAGAGTGGAGAAACAAACTCTAAACTCTAGTCTCACACAGCCCACCCAGCACACCAAGGGGATCAACATTCAAAGCTAAGACTCCTTCCCTTCCAGCAAAATGCTGCCTTGATGCTCTTCTGGAAAGCCTCCTCAGAAATGCCCAGGGGCGAGCTGGAACTGTGAGCAGCTCTGGCCAACACAGCTCCCTCACCACAGAAGAAGGACCCTGCCCTGCCCTGCCCTGCCCGCCCTGCCAGGCTGTCTCTTGCCACTCACAGCTTCTCCCCACACACTGTGTGGAGCTCCCTGGGCAGGCTAAGAGCTGAGCCTGGCAGGCAGCAGAGTCCCTGCCCCAGCACACAGCCCCTGGGCTGCAGAGACCCTGCTCTGAAGGACAGCCCTCACCACCCCTGCCTGCACCCCAGGCCTCCACAGCTCTGCAGAAAAGCCTGAAAAGAGCCTCTGCACAGGAAGATTTCCTTCCAGCCCCACCAGCTGTGGCTGTGACAGCTTTAGGAGATGCCCCCAGGAGCTGTAGCTGCACTGCCCTGCACCCACAGACTCACCCTGTCAGGGACTGCAGTGACTTCTCCTCCTGGACACCTCCAAGCTCTCTTTGCCTTCTTCATCTCCCTGAGATCCACTGGCAGTGCCCTCAGCCCTGCTGTGCAGAGCAGAGGAGCTGCTTCTGGGCACAGCTGACACTTTTCACTGCTGACTACTTTCCAGCAGCTCCCTCCAGCCACAGAGCTCAGCCCAGCTGAACAGCAGAGGACCAACCCCAGGGCATTTTAATGACCCTCTGGTGGCTTTGGTGCCAGGTAAACATCAGAGACTGAGAGGAAGATGATGAAACCTCTCCAGAAGTTGGAGTCAGTTTCCAACTCTGAAGTTCTTCTCTTGTTGATGGGTCCCAGTGAGGACACTGCTGGGAAGTGTCTGCAGGCTGTGGTTGGAGCAGAGAACTGGAGGCAGTGCTGAGAGGTCAGAAAGCAGAGGAAGATGTCTCTGATGCTGAGCAAACCTGGAGTGTTTCATTATGCAAAGGGTCAGCCCTGACCCCTGGCTCCTGGACAGCAGATCCTTTCCCTCACTCACCCTCAGGCTGCTTCCTGGAGCAGTGAGATGTGGAGAGGACCAATGTCAAGGGCAGGACTATGGCACAACCTCTCCCAGGCTCTCAGGATGGACAAGGAGGCAATGAGGCCCAGGGCTGAAGGAGGAGTTGTCTCCTCAGAGGCATCAGTGTCACAGACCACAGCCAGAACAAAGGCAGGAAGAGCTTGGCTCTGCCAGGAGCCTTTCAGCTCTCCCACAGCCCTCTGTCATCTGCCCCTCAGCTGTCCTCTGCTGCTGCATCAGCTGAGCCTCTTTCCCTGCAGGCTGTAGTCACCCAGCCAGCTGCCCCACCTTGCTGCCACCTCCTTTGCTGCTCTCTCTCCTCCTCCCTGGCTGTTCCTTGAAATAGCAAGTCTTGAGCTGATCCAGGTGCTGCTGGGTGACATCTTGCACCACAGCACTGCCCT
>JAAWVA010000396.1:0-22818 GCA_015227895.2 Colaptes auratus | reverse complement strand
AGAAAGAAAGAGAAAGAAAGAAAGAAGAAATTAATTTCTGTGGAGATCTGTTAAGAATGAAAAAGACCAAATGAGTTTTTCCTCAGGAAAGTGGGAGGGGAATGACTTCTTGTTTCTCAAACACTGAAAGATTCTAGCCAAGAACCAAATGGGGCTGCAGAGCCTGAGGAACACTGAAGCTTAGATGTTCCATTCTCCCCCATGAGCTGGGCCCATGGGAGAGGCAGCAGCTCCAGAAATTCCCTGCAGGTGAATGGATCCTGGGAAATGTAGTTTGGCTTGGAGACCTGTCCATTGAGGAAACCATTGCCAGCAGTTTCCATTGTCATTGTGGCAGCCTTTCTTCATAAAGGCATTTTGATGTTTGTCCTGAACAGTGGTGCTGGAAGGTGTCCAGAGAAGGGCCACGAGGAGGAGCAGAGGGCTGGAGCTGCTCTGCTGTGAGGACAGACTGAGGGAGTTGGGGCTGTGCAGTCTGGAGAAGAGAAGGCTCTGAGGAGACCTAATTGTGGCCTTTCAGTATCTGCAGGGGGCTCCAAGAAAGCTGGGGAGGGACTTTTGAGGGTGTCAGGGAGGGATAGGACTTGGGGGGTGGAGCAAAACCAGAAATGGGGAGATGGAGATTGGATGTGAGGAAGAAGTTGTTCCCCATGAGGGTGGTGAGAGCCTGGCACAGGTCGCCCAGGGAGGTGGTGGAAGCCTCATCCTGGAGGTTTTTAAGGATGTTGGTGTGAGCAACCTGCTGTGGTGTGAGGTCTCCCTCACATCAGTTGCATTCATACAGGACTGACCTGCTGGTGAGCAGCTCTGTGGAAAAGGACCTGGGAGTGCTGGTGGACAAGAAGTTGCCCATGAGCCAGCAAGGAGCCCCTGTGGCTAAGCAGGGCAAAGGTCTTCTGGAATGCATGAAGAGGAGAGTGGCAACATGTTGAGGGAGGTTATCCTCTGCCTGTATTCTGTGCTGATCCAATTCTAGGATCCCCAGTTCAGGAGAGAAAGGGAACTCCTGGAGAGAGCCCAACTGAGACTACAAAGCTGCTGAGGGGCCTGGAGCACCTCTGTGAAGAGAGGCTGGGAGACCCGGGGCTGTTGAGCCCTTCCAGCCCAAAGCATTGCATGATTCTATGAACCAAATCACTTCCAGGCTTGATAACAATACCAAAAGAAGACACTGAGAAGGTCTTCTGCTCTCAGTCACTGTTAGCATCCTATGGAGGAGAGCCCACTTTCCTCTCTCTTAAACAACTGTGGCTGCAGATGTAGCATTCTGGGGCTGAGAAAGACGTTTAAAGACTGAGCTGAACCAGATTAGGCCTTTTTAAGAAGAGGACATGACATTACTTACTGGGTCAGGCAAGAGAGGTCAGGCTGTTTGTTGAAAGCTCTTGGGAAAGAACTACTGCTCTAAACCCCAGCTTGCACTTGCAGAAGCTGCTCCTTTCCCACCTCTCTCTTTCTCCTTCAGCGGAGCTGGGCGTGCACGCACGGTCCATCTGCTTCAGCTCTACAGAGCTGGCACAGCTGCGTCCTTATCTCCTGCATCAGCATCCCAGACCTTTTATTGCTGACAAAAGAGAAATGTTTATGCAAGAGGGCTGTGGGAACAGAGCATTCTCCCTGGCACGTTCTCCCCTGCCTTGTTTCCAGTCACAAATAAATAGCGGCACGAAGAGCTTATCTGTGGCGTGCAGGCAGTGGCCGAAAACAGAAAGCCCTCTGGTTGGAGAAGGTCAGACCTTGGGTTGCTAATCACAGCTGACATAGAAAACTGCAGACTGGTCCTGGTTGGAGCCAGAACAGAGCTAATTCTGGTCAGTGATTTGATTTCTCAGCTCAGTCTCTGCTCAGTGAGGGCCGAGCTCAGGGCATGTTTGCACACAGTGGCTGCTTCAGCAGGAGAATTCCTCCCAAGGACTGGGCTGCAGAAAGGCTTTGGCTTAGACCTCCTCCTGTGCAGAGCAAGGTCTCTACCACAGGTTGTGCCCCACCTTGGGGTGCAGGAAGTCAGAGATGGCACCTGTGGGGAAGAGGGAACAGGAGAGGTGTCCCTCAACTGACCAAGGATGGCCTTGGATGTCACCTTCAGGATCAAGCTGAGGGACCATGAGGATCAAATGATCTCCTTCAACGGCCAGTGTCTGAGGAGGACTCTGTCCCTTCTGCCTTTGATCCTGATTCATGTGTTGCTGCATCTGGTTCCAGCATCCAGCTCCTGCATTCAATTCCCATCTGCCCTGGAGTCCAGTCTGGGGCTTCCCCAGTGCCTGCCTCCAGCATCGGGGTTGGCAGTGGTGATGTCATTGCCACCAGGAGCAGGGTTCCATATTGGTTTGTATCTCTTTGTCTCTATTTCCTTGGATTGTTCTTCTTTCCATCCCACCTGGTTTAGTTTCTTCCCCAACCCATCAAACTCTCTCCCTTCTTCCCTTTGGGAAGGGAGAGGAGTTTATAGGGAGCGCCTGTCATTGTTCTAGAGGCCAGCCCAGCCCTAACCAGTGGCAAGAATCTATTCCAACACATTGGATGTGTGCCCAGGTCCCAGATCCCAGCTGTAACTCCTGATCCTGGGCAATTAATGTGGATGGCTCTTTAATTGGTTTAACAGCTTCAAGTGCTGTGATGTTATTTTGGACTAGCTTTATTTTCAGCATGCTTAACTCAGAGTTTTCCTTTCCTTCTCGACATGAATTAATTACCCCTCAGCTTTATCTCTCAATCCTCATTTAAAGGTGTTTAATAAAAGGCTTTTATTAGCCAGCTCTGAAAAAAAATCTCTCCTTAGCAAATTAAAAACCTTTCAAGTGTTACCAACTGGAACATCCATGAGCCTAAGTAATCACCATGGTAAAATCCTTCTGAAGTCTCTTTCCCTCTTCTATCAGTCTGTAGGTTACACCAAGTTTGCTCTGTGGAGTTGTTACATTCCCTTGGAATTTGCCTCCTGATCTTGCTGCGGTCCTTACCTAACCCATGCAGAATTTTTCTCCTTCCCCTTCTTGTGTGAGCTTCTGTGATCACTTGGGGATGTAGATTGGATGATGCAGGTGGGGAAATAGCTGTTTCATCTCTTTGTGCCAAGCATCTGTATCTCAGTTAAGGAGCATCTTAGTGTTGGGACATTCAAGGTGGCCATGCCCTGTGTGCTTGAGAGTGGTGTGAGGAGGTTTTGATGTCCTTCCACCCATCAATGACAAGCCCAGAGCAAAATAGCTGCAGTGCCCTTCTTGTAGTGCATTAGAATCATTGACTTGTTTAGTCAAGGGTTGCAAAAGGTCTTCTCTGAAACACCTCTCTCATGTTGAAACACCTTGGTCTTTGCCTTCAGCCTCATTACATCTACATTCACTTGCTTCAAGCCAATGAGTTAATAAAAGCCCTTAATGGATGTAGATCTGGGTGGCTGGGTAAGAAGACAGTGAACATATTTTCTTTGGACTTCATCCCCAGCCTCATTAAGGGTTAAGAAATCTCCAAAAATTGCTGGTCCAAAGTCTAGGAAGAGTGGAGCAGAACAAGGAAGAAAAGGGTTTGGCAATGGTTTGCTCACAGCATCCACTGCTGCAGCTGTGCTGGCCCAGGCTGCCCAGAGAGGTTGTGGAGTCTCCTACCCTGGATTGATTCCAAACCCGCTGGGCACTGTGCTCCTGGGCAAGCTGCTGTGGGTGCTCTGCTTTAGCAGGGGGTTGGACTGGAGGATCTCCAGAGGTCCCTTCCAACCCTACCAGCTGGGATTCTGTGAAATAACTGTAATGTTCCCTTGTCAAAGGCACAGCAGAGTCAGGATAGGTGACAGGCTTGTGCCCCTGGCCTGGTTTGGGCTAGAGCAGGGTTAATTCTCTTCCCAGTAGCTGGTGCAGTGCTGTGCTTGGGATTTAGTGTGAGAAGCAAGTTGATAACATGCTGATGTTTCAGCTGTTGCTAAGTAGCTGTATCCTAAGTCAAGGTCTTCTGCTTTCCCATGCTCTGCCAGCGAGGAGGTACATAGGAAGCTGGAGAGAGCACGGCCAGGACATCTGAGCAGGCCAAAGGCACATCACAGAATCACAGAACAAAGTTGGAAGGGACCTCTGGAGATCACCTAGTCCAACTTCTCTGCTTTCCCCTGTCTTTAGAGTTAGCAGGATCCCCACTGGAGACAGCTTAGCTGAGTTCCCTTAGCCAGCTGAGGACCGGCGGACTTGGTTCATTTCAAATGGCTTTCGGAGCAAAAGTTGGCTTCTGCCACCAAAACCTTTGGCAGTCTCCTTGGGACTCCTCTGCAGCTGGTGGGAAATGTCCCCTTTGCAGGAAATCCATCCAGCTACAGCAGGGACTGTGTCTGGTGCAGTCATTCCAGGCACCTGGTCTCCATTCCTCTGGCCATCAGCTGGACATTCACCAAGGGGCAGAGCAGCTGTGGTGAAAAACACACGGAACGGATTGGGTTGGAAGGGGCCTTAAAAGTCATCTGGTCCAACCCCCTGCTGTGAGCCAGGGCCTTTTCTGCATGGGCTTCCAGTGCAACAGGTTGGCTCTCCACCTGGGCCATTCTCCTGCCTCCTTGGTCTCCTTGCCAGAGCCAGCACTGAGGCTCTTTTCATCATAGTGACATAAAAGCAGTGAAGGAAAAAAATTATGCAGGCTCAAGTTGCAGGGCCTCAGGAGTCTTTGGTTGGATTTTGGTCTCTTCTGGTTTGATTTTGGTCTCTTTAGTTGGATTTTTGTCTCTTAGTTTGATTTTTGTCTCTTTGATTTTTATCTCTTTGGTTTGATTTTTGTCTCCTTTGCTTTGATTTTTGTCTCTTTGGGTTGATTTTTGTATCTTTTGGGTTGATTTTTGTATCTTTTGGGTTGATTTTTGCCTCTTTGGGTTGATTTTTATCTCTTTGGGTTGATTTTTGTCTCTTTAGTTTGAATTTTATCTCTTTTAGCTTGATTTTTTTCTTTGGTTTGATTTTTATCTCTTTTAGTTTGATTTTTGTCTCTTTAGTTTGATTTTTGTCTCTTGGTTTGATTTTTCTCTCTCTAGTTTGATTTTTATCTCTTTGTTTGATTTTTGTCTCCTTTGGTTTGATTTTTGTCTCTGGTTTGATTTTTGTCTCTTTTGATTTGATTTTTTTTTCTCTTTGGTTTGATTTTATCTCTTTTGATTTTTGTCTCTTTAGTTTGAATTTTGTCTCTTTTGGTTTCTCTCTTCTTTCCCTCCCCCCAAAAGAGGGCTTACTGAAGAAGGAAACACAGAAGGTCCAGGACCTGGAAGTGAGAGGTGAACAGAAGCTCTGTGAGTGCTTGGAGTCCAAGATGTAGCTCACTAATGAGGTGTCAGAGAAAGCTGGAAGCCAGAGAAGGGAAAGCTCTGCTAGATTGCTTGAAAAATGAATCATCCCTGTGCCTGTGCAGGATTTCTCCTCTTACCTCTCCATGATTTTTATTTCTCCAGAAGGGGAAATAAAACAGATGGGAAATTTGGACCATTCTACAACTGCTCAATGTCTACCAACCCCTGCATCCACCCATAAAATGTCTGGGTGGGGGGAACAGTGGTCAGGTTTAGAGTGGTTTCCTCAGACAACATCCAACTTCCTCCTCCTCCAGAAGCCCTGGACATATCTAACACAATTTCAACTCATTCTGACGGATCCAAAGAAACAGCACCAAGATAAGACAAGCAAATGGGCACTAGGACCAGAGGAAATGGTCTCAGGTTGCACCAGGAAAGGTTTAGGTTGGACATGAGGAACAATTTCTTCCCCTTGAGGCTTGTCAAGGCCTGTCCCATGCTGCCCAGGGCAGTGGTGGAGTCCCCGTGCCTGGAGGGGTTTCAGAGCTGTGGGGATGTGGTGCTGAGGGCCATGGTTTGGTGGTGGAATTGGCAGTGCTGGGTTAGAGGTTGGGCTCCATGGTCTTGAAGTTCTCTTCCAATGCAAATGATTCTATTGTTCTATGCCTGTACAATTCTATGATACCAATTCTAGCAAAAGTCATCTCTGGGAGCCTGAAGCCTTCATGTGCTCACAAGGGCTTTTTCCCCAGCAGAAGAGGAGATGAGACACTAGCACAGGCTGCCCGGGGAGGGGGTGGAAGCCTCATCCCTGGAGGTGTTTGCAGCCAGGCTGGATGTGGCTGTGAGCAACCTGCTGCAGTGTGAGGTGTCCCTGACCCATGGCAGGGGGCTGGAACTGGCTGAGCCTTGAGGTCCCTTCCAACCCTGACAATTCTGTGAACCTATGATTCTGTGATCAGAGCCTGGCTGTGTAGAGCTGTGTAGAGCTGTGTAGAGCTGTCCAGCTGGGAGTCTGAGACAAGGGTGAACAGCAAAGCATTTCAGTGCCTAATCAGATGATTTCATGATCAGGAGAGCAATCTGGGCTTGGAAGGTTAGGGATATGCAGCAGAAACAGAGGGATTTCAAAGGAAGCTCAAGTCACACAAGGTGGCAGTGCAGATTGTCAGCAGGGGTTTCCTGGACATCAGCAAGAGGACTAAAATTAGCCTTGTTGAATCAGATGCAACTGGAGACACCAGACCTGTGGATGGGGTAGCTCCAGTCACTGTGCTGGAGCTGTGCTTGTGTCTCTCAGCTGTGTGTTGAGTGCCTAGGACAGCACATTGATGGATTACTAATTATTGTCATGGATCAATGAGCAGAGTTTTTCCATCACCTTTTGTTTCTATCCTCCATCTGATTGTTTGTTTCCCTATTGTCACTTTTCAGATGTGATCCTTTAGACCAGGCTGTGGGCATTTGCTACCTCAAAGACCCCAGATGGCTTCTAACATCTCTGTGAGAAACTCCTGGATGTGTACTCCAAGTGAATTCACTGCTTGGATTTGGTGCTCAAGAGCACGTGCAGTGAGCTTGGTAGCCCTCAGGTCAGCAGAGCAACATTCAGGCCCTTACCATTGATTCTGGGTGCATTTTAAAGCTGAAGACCAGGTCACCAGACAAAATGCAAAATGCCTTGGGATCCTGAAGGTTGGAAAAGACCTCTAAGATGATCAGGTGCAACCATCAACCCAACACCACCATGCCCAAGCTCTGAGTTCCTCCATTTCTCCTGCAGATCTCAGCCAGTTCACACAGAGCCTTCAGAAATGTGTGACTGAAACATCTCCCTGCTCTGAGGAGTTTATGCAGTAGAAGACAGAGGTCTGGTCAGGTTGTAAGTCAGATGATGTAGCTCCTTGCTTGTTTTTTCTCTTTCACCCACTGCTGGATGGTGTCCAGAGAAGGGTCATGAGGATGAGCAGAGGGCTGGAGCACCTCTCCTGTGGAGACAGACTGAGAGAGTTGGGACTTCCACTGGATGAGCTCCAGTGTGATCTGGTCTAGGTGATCCTGCTCTGGCAGGGAGGTTGGACTGGATGAGGCACTTGGTGCCATGGTTGAGTTGCTCAGATGGTGTTGGATAGGTTGGACTTGATGATCTCAAAGGTCTTTTCCAACCTGGTTATTTCTTTTCTATTCTATTCTATTCTATTCTATTCTATTCTATTCTATTCTATTCTATTCTATTCTATTCTATTCCATTCCATTCCATTCCATTCCATTCCATTCCATTCCATTCCATTCCATTCCATTCCATTTCTCAAGGTCTCTTCCAGCTCCTAACATTCTGTGATTCTATGATTTTGTGCTTCTGTGCTTCTGTGTTCTGTGCTTCTGTTCTGTGCTTCTGTGCTTCTATGATTCTGTGCTTCTGTGATTCTGTCATTCTGTGCTTCTGTGATTCTATGATTCTGTGCTTCTGTGATTCTATGATTCTGTGCTTCTGTGCTGTGATTCTGTGATTCTATGCTTCTGTGCTTTTGTGCTTCTGTGCTGCTGTGAATGCAGTTTGTGGCTTTTCTGGGGCCTGAGTTCAGGCTTCTGCTGGAACATGAGCAGAGGAAACCCCTGCAATTTTTTTCAACATGCCTTTGGAGGTAGAATCCAGACCCTTTCTGCAGTCTATGGAGAGAAGCAGTGGCATTTCCAGCTCAGTTCCTCATCAGTCCCTGGGCTGATGGTGCTGAGACTGGAGGTGATCAGCCCTGAGTTTAGAGCTTAGACACTGTGAGACTCCCTGGTTAAGTCTCAAGGCAGCTGCAGCTCAGAAGGATGCAGAAGTCACTTTTCCCAGCTCATGGCCACGACTCCTCCACATCTTCCAGCACAACTTGCACATGTGGTCAGACCCTCACTCAGCCATGCCAAAAATTATCTAGGTTAGCTGAGAAACTTTAGAAGAGGGTTTTGCTATTTTTGCTGTGGTTGAAACCCAGACGGTTTTGTCAGGGCCGTGTTTGGAAGCAATTAGGCTCCACTTCTGCCAGCACATCTGAGGGCGTAGTAAATTCTGGGGAGGAGGAGGAGGAAGGAGCTGTGGGCAGCTGGGAAAGGACTGGTAGTGATAACCTCATCGAGTAGCTGAAGGCAGCTTAAGCAGCAGAGGTGGCCACAGGCCAGGTGGTGTAAAAATATCCTGTGAGGCACCTCTGGAAAATCCTACACAGCACATGCTTCTGTGACCTTGGTAGTTAAAGCCTGGGCATAAGGAGAGAGCTCAGCTCCCACAGAGGTACCTCGATGGAGGCTGCCACTGCACCAAGCATCTGTCAGCCATGAGCACCTCCTATGTGCTGAAAGGCTGAACGAGGCACAAAGCACAGCCAGTGGCATCTGTCAGAGACAGGCCACTGCTGCCACCCCAGCATCAGAGAACCATTTAGGTTGGAAGAGACCTTTCAGATCAAGTCCCACCATGAACCCAGCACTGCCAGGCCACCAGTAAACCTCAGCACCACATCTCCATCAATTTGAAATCCCTCCAGTGATGGGGACTCCACCACTGCCATGGTTAGCTTGGGCCAGGCCTTGACAAGCCCCAAGGGGAAGAAATTGTTCCTCACGCTCATGCTAAACCTCCCCTGGGGCAACATGCAGCCATTTCCTCTTGTCCTATCACTTGTTCCTTGAGAGAAGAGACCACCCCAACCTGGCTCAAATCTCCTTTCAGGGCCAGGAGATTTGGGTGACAGGCTGGGCTTGATGATCTTTGAGGTCTTTTCCAATCTTCTCGATTCTATGATTCCAGGATCTCCCCTCAGCCTCCCTGTCTCCAGGCCCAACAACCCCAGGTCCCTCAGCTGCTCCTCACCAAGTCACATCATGTGAATGGGACAAAAAAGAAGAACAAGGAGAAGTTTCTCCTCGTGGAGATGATGCAGGACCTCAACTGTTTCAAAACACATCAAAGAGAGAACAACAACAATATAACTGGGAAGAAACTCTAGGGGTTGGGAACCACCTTTTATTTCTTCTCAGATCTGACCCAATTTCTGAAGTCAAAACCCCCAAGCAATCCTTCAGGGCTGTTTTCATCCAGAGCCTCATTCCTGGGCTCTTAGGAGCAGTTCCTAACTTGTTGAAATGTAGGTAGACAAATTGGGTCAGCAGCACCAGCCCAGGGCCTGCTGAGGAGATTGTGAAACCTCCAGCGTCCCCGAGGGATTCCGCTGTTTATCCTCAGCTCCTTCAAGTGTAAGCTCAGTTCGGCTCGCTTGCTCTTGGGTTTTGCTGCCAAAATACCATCATCATCATAATAAGGAAGAGGCCAAACAACTTCTCTTCAGATTGTTTTCTGGCCACGGGTGCTGTTTGCGTAAACCCTTCTTGATTCCACTCTGGTTCCTTGGGCCGGGGCCATGTTTCATGCTCAGAGAGGAAGCTGAGAGCCGAGAGTGCTTCTCCAGAAGTGTCCCCTAGGCAGCCGAGGTGGAGGCAGCCACAGAACACAGCAGAAAGCTGAAGCTGTTAGGAGTGCAGGCTGCTGAGAAGGAGGAAAATAGCATTTTGGTGAAGTGTGAGGCTTTGCCAGAAGGAGGAGAGTCACAGGACCACAGCATCCCAGCATGGTAGGGCTTGGAAGGGAGCTTGGGAGATCATCCAGTCCAAGCCCCTGCTCCAGCAGGGCACCCACAGCAGCTTGCCCAGCAGCACAGTGCCCAGGTGGCTTTGGAACCTCCCCAGAGAAGGAGACTCCACAACCTCTCTGGGCAGCCTGGGACAGGGCTCCAGCAGCCTCACACCAGAGAATTTTTTCCTCATGTTCAGGTGGAACCTCCTGGGTGTCAGTTTGTGCCTACTGCTCCTTGTCCCATCCCTGGACACCACTGACAAGAGGCTGGCCCCAGCCTCTTGCCCCCCATGCTCCCTTTAGCCCTTGCTGAGCATTGCTCAGATCCCCTCTCAGGCTCCTCTTCTCCCAGTGAAGAGAGAGAGTTGAAGAGCAGCAAGAGCAGCGCTGCCCTCAGGGGCTTATGCACACTTTTCCATCTGATAATGAGGTAGAAGTGAGCAACAAGGAATTATCTGAAATAACATGAAAAGGAGGAGACTTCTCTCAGGGAATCAGCTTCGAGTGCTGCAATGGGAGGAGTATTTCTGGAGGCACTTGCTCCTGTCAGCAGGTTGCAGATCTAAGCAGCGAGAAGATGGATGAAGCAAGAGGAGTTGAGTTTCCAATGCAGAAGTGGCAGCTGCGCTGAAAAGCCCTGGGATCTTTGGATCAGAATGGTTTGGGTTGCAAGGGACATTGAAGATCCTCTAGTTCCATGGGCAGGGACACCTTCCACTAGACCAGGTCGCTCAAGGCACTCACAACCTCCCTGGGCAGCCTGTTCCAGTGCCTCATCACCCTCACTGTAAAGGGTTTCCTCCTAATCTCCAGTCTAAATCTCCCATCCTCCAGCTTCAGTCCACTCCTCCTCACCCTGCCACTACCAATCCCTTGTAAAAAGTCCCTCCCCAGCTTTCACAGAATCAGAGAGTTGTCAGGGTTGGAAGGGACCTCAAGGCTCAGCCAGATCCAGCCCCCTGCCATGGGCAGGGACACCTTACACTGCAGCAGGTTGCTCACAGCCACCTCCAGCCTGGCTGCAAACACCTCCAGGATGAGGCTTCCACCACCTCCCTGGGCAGCCTGTGCCAGGCTCTCACCACCCTCCTGGGCAACAACTTCTTCCTCACATCCAATCTGAACCTACCCATTCCTAGTTTATCTTCCCTTCCCCTAGTCCTATTTTTCCCTTCAGAGATGGGAATTATTGGCTACCAGTGGCTCCAGGACCATCCCAAGGACTATAAAATACTAAAACCCTAAGAGAAAAGTTCATGCTGCTTTTGGAACTGACTTCACATTCACTTCATTCACATAAACCTCTGGGTGAAGACGCTCAATGGTCAGCAGCAGCTCCAAGCTGTTGCATCTCAAGGCTGGGAAGCTGCCATGGTGGTTGGAGGACACCATAAAGATCCATCTCATTTTAATCAGACATTAGAAGCCCTTGGTGAAGGAAATGTCTGGTAGGAGTCATTCAGTCTTCAGAAGAATTCGTCAGGGTCTGTCCTCTCTGTCTGCTCAGCTGAAGCCTGTGTCCTGTGCTCCCCTTTGATCTGACTGCAGATTTGGAGTCTCTTCCCAGGGGGGTAAACAGCTGTTGGGCCATTGTTTTATGGAACCAGAGAAAAATTTGGGTTGAAAGGGACCATTAAAACCCACCCAGTCCAAAGGCCTTGCAGTCAACAGGGACACTTTCCACCAGAGTAAGTTGCTTCTGTGGAAGGATCATCAGGGTGCTGTGGGAAGGAGAAGAGAGAGTTTAAAGCTCCCATGGGATGATTTCTTTGGTTAGGGTTTTTTTTTGTTTGATTTGCTGCTTCTCCTCTGTTGCTTTTTACATATCTATGGTCAGCCAAAAATTTATAACCTACTCCTGATTCTGGGGAGCTCCAAAGGTGAATTCTACTGGAAACTGCTTAGGGGAGTGAAAAATGGCTCAAAAGGTGTTCCAGGACCTTTAGCAGTGCTCTTTGGTCCTCTCCAGCCAGGAAGGACATTGCCTTCTGTTGGCTCCAGGTCTATTTTCCAATTGCCTGTTTAATTGCTAATCTGGAGGCCTCCAGGGAGTCCAGATAAGATCAGGTGAAAGGGTTTGGTTCTTACTCTACAAAAGTTTCCAAAGCAGGCCTTTACTGCTTCATTTGACTCAGACCTGGCAGATGATGGATATTGGTAACCCTATAATGTGAACAACCCCTGGTGTCACAGGAGCCCAGCAGGGGTCAGGTTGGAATGGACATTTGGAGATCATCCAGTCCAACCCCCTGCTCCAGCAGGGCACCACAGCAGCTTGCCCAGCAGCACAATGCCCAGGGGGGGTTGGAAGCTCTCCACACAAGGACACTCCACAACCCCTCTGGGCAGCCTGGGACAGGGCTCCAGCACCCTCACAGCAAACAACTTTCTCCTCCAGTTCAGATGGAACCTCCTGGGCTCCAGTTTGTGCCCTCTGCCCCTTGTGCTGTCCCTGGGCAGCACTGAGCAGAGCCTGGCCCCAGCCTCTTGCCCCCCATGCTGCCTTCAGCTCTTGCTGAGCATTGCTCAGCTGCCCTCTGGGGCTGCTCTTCTGCAGGCTCTCAGCCCCAGGGCTCTCAGCCTTTGCTGCTCCCAGAGCTGCTGCAGGCCCCTCAGCAGCTCTGTAGCCTCCCCGGACTCTCTCCAGCAGTTCCCTGGCTCTCTGGAGCTGGGGAGCCCAGAACTGGACATAATACTCCCGGCGTGGCCTCACCGGGGTGTCCTTTCTCCTCGGTTGTGTGGCACGGGAGATCATCTGCACACACGGAAAGGATCTCTCTGAACTCAGGAAGCACTGGAGAGGAATGTTTTCCTCCCACATGACTTCAGAGAAGACACACTCCCAAGGCCACCCAGAGGAGCCATGTCAGGGCTGGGTACCAGCCCGCAGGCTCCCAAGTCCCCCCCACTGCCCAGCCTATTTGTCTCATTTTCATTTGCCTGCTTTAGCCATCTGTGATGGGCTCACACCAGTGTACATGGTTCTGGCAGCAAGGGGCTGAGTTATGGTTTGATAGCAAAATATTTGGACAACAAAGCTTCCAAGCAGCAAACTTTCCAGTCCAGAAACCCAATTTCATCCTTCACTGCTGCTGCCCTGGGTTGGTTTTAATGCCTCCCAACCCCAGCTCAGGGAGAGGTTGTTGCTCCAATCTTTTTCCATCGGGCCTTTGGTGATCAGCCCCTTCTTAATCAGCCCCGGGCTTCCGTTTCAAGTTGGGTAATGTCTGGGCCATGAATATCAGTGGAAAGAGAAGCTGCTTCTGTTTGTTCTATTTTCAAGTGGTTTCTGGAGGCCACCTCCTAGCTAGAAACCACACTGCTGGAAAGGCAGGCAGCACACACACACCTGCTCAGCTAGAGAGCTTTTCCAGATGCTGACTTCCCTGCTGATGGCAGTGATTGTATTCTCTCAATTCCTGGACAGTCCTAACAGCTCTTTGCCTCTTTTTCCCCTCCTGTTGCCCAACCTGAAGGCTGTTACCAGATGTAGCTACATCTGGCTGTGCTGAAAGCAATCCTCAGAACACATCTCCATGACTCTGAAATACCTTAAGGGTGGGAAAAGGCTTCTCAGGTCATCAGGGCCACATTTCAACCCAGCACTGCCAGGGCACCACCAAACCACGGCCCTCAGCACCACAGCTCCATGGCTTGGAAACCCCTCCAGCGATGGGGACTCCATCACTGCCCTGAGCAGCCTGAGACAGGCCTGGACTACCCTCAAGGGCAAGGAACGATTCCTTATGTCCAATCTAAAGCTCCCCTGGGGCAACTTGAGGGCATTTCCTCTCATCCTATTGTTACTTGGGAGCAGAGGCTGACTCCCACCTTCTTCCAGTCTCCTTGCAGGGTTTTGGGGAGAGGCAGGTCCCCCCTCAGCCTCTTTTTCTGAACAACCCCAGGTCCCTTAGCTGCTCCTCACAGCACTCTGTAGTGGCACAGTGAAGAAACTTGTCTCAGATAGCTGCTGAAAGGCTCACAGGATCACAGGGCTGTTTCAGTTGCAAAAGGCCTCTAAAGCCTTCAAGTCCAACCATCAACCTAGAGACCACCACGGCCATGAAACAGTGTCCCAAGGTTCTGTGTCCCCACACTCTGTGGCTATCTTCAGGGACAGTGGCTCCATCACCTCCCTCAAGCTGAGATGGTTCTCGCGCGTAGAGCCGAGCCAGGCTTCAAGCTGCTTGAGAGAGCTGAGCTCAGGCTCTTCTGGTTAGGAACAGGAAGATCTGCAGCCAGAGGCCTTTCTCATCTCCTTTCTGCAGCGCTGTTTGGGAGTGGGAGCAGACACCCTGCTCACCTCTGCTCCTTCCTCCTTGGCTCTCTCTTGCTCCAGCCCATGCCCCATGAAATTCCCCCGCTCCTGAGCCCTGGGGTGGGGGAGGACACGACACCATCCGCTTCCCAGTTGTGTTTTTCGAGTGTGGGGAATTCAGACCACCAACCTCTGAGTTATTTATAGAAAGTGGAGGCTTAATAATTACATGAAATGATCCCTTTGGGTCATATCTATTACCTGGTTTTGACAGAAGAGGAGAATGGAAAAAACTATATTAACTGGAACCAGTTAGTGCAGAGGGTGAGGAGGTCAAAGGACGCAGGACCCAGTCACTCAGTTACTTGAAGCTGGTTAAAAAATGGCTTTGCACTGGCACTGCTGGAAAAGGAGATTGATCTTTGGCTCATTACCAGCTCAAACACTTGAGGACACACAAAATCAGACACATATCCACAAAGAAGCTCCAAGTTTCCAGCTACCTGAGGAAAAACCACACTCAAATCCTAGGCTTTTGTGTCCCCCCAACTAGCATGTCAGACTTGTGCACCTCATTCTGAGCAGTTTATTCCTAAGGCTCAGTGGAGCTCTGAAGACACCCTCAGCATAAAAAATTCCTCTCTCCAGTCTGAATCTCCCTCTTTTAGTTCAAGCCATCAGCCCTTGACCTGTCACAGCAGGCCCTGCTCAAAAGTCTGTCCCCAGCTTTCTGATCAGCCCTGAAGGCCACCAGAAGGTCTCCCTGGAGCCTTCTCCTCTGCAGGCTGCCCAAGCCCAACTCTCTCAGCCTGGCTTCGCAGCAGAGGGCTTCCAGCCCTGCCAACATTGCTGTGGCCCCACTCCAACAGGTCCTTCCCTGTGCTGTGCTGAGGACTCCAGAGCTGGCCCCAGCACTGCAGGTGGGGTCTCAGCAGAGCAGAGCACAGGGGCAGAGTGCCCTCCTCCACCTGCTGCCCACCCTGCCAGGGATTAGCCCAGGAGATGTTGGCTCTGGGCTGTGAGTGCACAGTGCTGGCTCACATCCAGCTTTTCACCCCCCAGGATGGACATAAGGACAGGGAAGCAGAGAGAAGGGGATGTAAAGAATGGGAAAGGGGAGAAAAAGGGCAGGAAAATCTTATTCCTAGCCCAGGCCTAGTGGTCCTCATCCTCTAAATGCTTCCAAGAAACAATGGTGGTAGGCTGGCTTTGGCTGGAAGCCGAGGGTAGAGGAATCCATCTGGTGATAAACAGAAATAAATGTTGTCTGGACACAGTCAAATGTGGCATTGTCCTGGTGGATGGTGTCAGCTCCTGGAGAGACCACAAACAGGTCTGGCCCTGCAAAGAGATGGATGCAGAGTGACAGCACCGCAGTCCCTGCCCAGAGGATCACACAGGAGCAGTCTGTGTGAGCTCAGGAATGTGCTTGGAAAGAGGTCTGGCCACTCACCTCTGTTTCAAAAGGCAGTCAACAGCCTGGTTTTTCTTACCCTCGTTGTTCCTTGTGTTTTCTTTTCATGTCTGAGGTGTTTATTAGGTTTGAGGGCTGGACAAATGAAAACAGCCAAACAGCCATCAGTTTGGCAGGCTGAGGCTGCTCAGCCAGGAGGTTATTTTGGAGATCCACCACGCTGTCCTTCACTGCTGCCTGGAATGCAGAGCTGCAGGGAGCTAAATTGCATGGTTCATTTTTAACGTGTCCTCCGGGGTCCCCAGGGGGATTCCACGTGGGGGTTATTTGTACAGGTGAAACACTGAGCCTTTGGTGAGCTGCAGAAGGGCTAACAGATACCACCCCACCCTCTGACCACAGAGAAAGGCATCAGCAGGACCTGGGCATGCTGGGAGATGCTCTGCATAGTTCTCATTTCTGTTCCTAGAGGGGAGGGGGGGAGAAAAAAAATTACAAAAACGTTGAGATATTGTTAAACCCTGAGGAGCATGGAGGGGTTTGGTCACAGAACCAGAGAATTGCCAGGGCTGGAAGGGACCTCAAGGATCAGCCAGTGCCAAGCCCCTGCCATGGGCAGGGACACCTCACACTGCAGCAGGTTGCTCACAGCCACCTCCAGCCTGGCTGCAAACACCTCCAGGCAGGAGGCTGCCACCACCTCCCTGGGCAGCCTGTGCCAGGCTCTCACCACCCTCAAGGGGAAGAACTTCTTCCTAACATCCAATCTCAATCTCCCCATTTCCAGTTTTGTTCCATCCTCCCAGTCCTATCACTCCCTGACAGCCTCAAAAGTCCCTCCCCAGCTTTCTTGGAGCCTCCTTCAGATCCTGGAAGGCCACAATTAGGTCTCCTCAGAGCCTGCTTTTCTCCAGACTGAATAGCTCCAACCCTCTCAATCTGTCCTCACAGGACAGATGCTCCAGCCCTCTGCTCATCCTTGTGGCCCTAGAAACAGGTAGATTCAGATTGGATGTGAGGAAGAAGTTCTTCCCCATGAGGGTGGTGAGAGACTTCTCCAGCCCAAAGACTTCAGTGATAGCTGTGACTTCTGGAAACAGACAAACAATCACAGAATCATAGGATCATAGAATCAACAAGGTTGGAAAAGACCTCAGAGATCATCAAATCCAACCTGTCACCCAACACCTCCTGACTACTAAACCATGGCACCAAGTGCCACATCCAGTTCCTTTTTGAACACCTCTGGGGATGGGGACTCCACCACCTCCCTGGGCAGCACATCCCAAGGGCCAATCTCTCTTGCTGGGAAGAACTTCTTCCTCACCTCCAGCCTAAACCTCCCCTGGCACAGCTTGAGACTGTGTCCTCTTGTTCTGGTGCTGGGTGCCTGGGAGAAGAGACCAACCCCCACCTGGCTCCAACCTCCCTTCAGGGAGTTGGAGAGAGCAAGGAGGTCTCCCCTGAGCCTCCTCTTCTGCAGGCTCAGCAGCCCCAGCTCCCTCAGCCTCTCCTCCCAGGGCTGAGCTCAGGGCCTCTCCCCAGCCTCGCTGCCCTTCTCTGAATGACGTGTGCATGTGGGGTGTGTGCCTTTGGACATCCCCTGAATGGGCACAAGCCACGTGGAATGCAAGCAGAGGTTTAGGAGACACCTTGCCCACCCTCCCCCCTGCAGCAGCAGGGCTTTGGATGAGGACATCTTTCTTTGGCCCAGGTGAAGAACCTTTGAATTCACCTTTATGCGACGTCCTTTCTTAAGAGAGTCACTCTGCTGTGTGTAACCACAGAGTAAGGAGAGAGTTTACCCAGCCTGGCAGGGGAGGGCAGGCCCCTCGCTGGCTCTGAAGAGCAGGTACTGTTCCTTCCCAGTGCTATTTCTGGAATGTCTTGGAAGCACCTTGGCCTGTGCTAAAATAGCTCACGGGTCTCGGCTCCCCTCAGGTTGTGAGAAGAGGAGAGCGGTTTGAGGTGAGCCCGGAGAAAGGCAGGCAGGCTGTGCCAGGGGGGAAGGCACACAAAGCCCTTTTGATTCCCCCCAAAATTAAATAAGGAGTAGAGATCCACAAGGCTGAAGGTGGGGAAGTATGTGTGAATTGGCGCCTCTGCTCCGGGGGGAGGTCACCTGGGCCAGAGGTCGTGCGGTGCTGAGCTGGTGGAACAGTTGGGCTGGAAGGGACTTTAAAGGGTCTTCTAGTCCGATGCCCCTGCAGCCAGCAGGGACTTCTGCAGCTAGAGCAGGCTGAGCAGAGCCCCAAACGACCTGACCTGGAATGGTTTCCAAGGATGGGACAGGCTGCCCAGGGAAGTGGTGGAGTAACCATCCCTGGGTGTGTTCCAAAGATGTGTAGATGTGGCACTGTGGGACACAGTCTAACAGCCTTGCTGGGGTCAGGCTGGTGGTTGGACTCCATGGTCTTTAAGATCTCAGTTGGACTCAGTGGTCTTCAAGGTCTCTTCCAACTGAAATGATTCTGTGATTCTGTTAATGCCTCCTGGCATGGGGTGGAAGGTCTACAGCATCTACACCCCCAAAACAAAGGCTTGCAGGAGGGGCAGGCCAAGCAGGGATGCACAAGGGGTGTATAAGAGCACTTCTTTTGGGGGGTGGGTTTGAGGGGTGAAGAATGCTGGTGACAGGATCAGACTTAGGAGTGTGCCACTTGCAGACTGAATCCTGCCGGCAGGGATCATAAACCATGGATACCACCTGGCTTGGAGAGTGCTTTTCAAGCTGTGAGTAAGGCTCTTTGGTCAGGGAGAAATATAGGCAGGCCATGTGCATGCAGAATCACAGAAGGGTAAGGGGTTGGAAGGGACCTCTGGAGATCTCCAGGCCAGGTTCACCTAGAGCAGGTTGCACAGGGTGGAATCCAGGTGGGCTTTGGATGACTCCAGAGACAGAAATTCCACCACCTCTCTGGGCAGCTTGTTCCAGTGCTCCACAGCCCTCAGGGTAAAGAAGTTCCTCCTCATTTTTAGGGGGAACTTCCTGTACTGAAGTTTGTGTCCTTTTGCCTCACCTTCCACCTCAGGTGCTGACTCAGCTCCTATTCATTCTCTGCTCTAACTGGATTCATCTTTGCTGGATCAAGCTATGGCTGTGCAGAAAACATCAAGGCCAAGACAAGGAAGAGCTTGGAAGAGCTCAGATCCCTGGTCAAGAGCAGCTCTATGCATAGCAGGCTGACTGTCTCCATGCTGCACAGCACACAGCCATGGGCATTGCAGGTCCTGTCCATGCTGCACAGCACACAGCCATGGGCATTGCAGGTCCTGTCCAGGCTGCACAGCACACAGCCATGGGCATTGCAGGTCCTGTCCATGCTGCACAGCACACAGCCATGGGCATTGCAGGTCCTGTCTGTGATGCACAGCACACAGCCATGGGCATTGCAGGTCCTGTCCAGGCTGCACAGCACACAGCCATGGGCATTGCAGGTCCTGTCCAGGCTGCACAGCACACAGCCATGGGCATTGCAGGTCCTGTCCATGCTGCACAGCACACAGCCATGGGCATTGCAGGTCCTGTCCATGCTGCACAGCACACAGCCATGGGCATTGCAGGTCCTGTCCATGCTGCACAGCACACAGCCATGGGCATTGCAGGTCCTGTCCAGGCTGCACAGCACACAGCCATGGGCATTGCAGGTCCTGTCCATGTCATTGCAGCCATCATTGCAGTGTCCATGCACAGCACACAGCCATGGGCATTGCAGGTCCTCTCCTCTTGATTCTAAGGCAAAATTGCCAGGTTTGGTGAGGACTGTGTGACAGCCCTCCAGAGCAGAGCGTGTCCAGCGTGGAAGTGAGGGTGTGTGCTGTGTGACATAGGGTGGGGAATGGGTCTGCATGGAGGTGTTGGAAGGTAAAGAGCAATACTCAGGTTTCCTCTTAAAGGGAAGTGGTGGAGTCATGCCAAAAGAGATTCTGGGGCTGAGCTTGCCTCCATGCAGTGTGGATGGCTGTGGGGTGAGCATCTGTATGAATTAAAGTGATAATAGCAGCAGCTTAGATTCATTCACCCGGACCGTGGGGCTGTGCACCAGCAGCCACCCAGCCCCTGACAATCCCTCTGACCTCCCTGGTTCCCAGGCTTCAGAAGCTGCATTTGTAATGGCAAATTAAATGTTCTTGGAAGCCCTGTCAGGTCTGGAGGCCAATGGGCACGGAGCAGCACGTGCATGCCATCAAATTCCACTACCTTCCACAACAGGATGGCCACATCCCAAACGCCTGTGGGGAATGTCTCCTGGCCCTGCTGACTTCAGACATTGCCCAGGGACTGTCTGGGAGGCTGCTAGCAGACGGCTGGAAGTCAGTGCTCAGCATCGTTCCTTGCTCCACTGACCCTGCAGATGGTCTTACTGGGGACAAACCCTCATGGAATCACAGAGGGAATCAGGTGGGAAAGGATCTTCAAAGGTCATCTTGTCCAACCCCCCAGCAGTGAGCAGGGAACATCTCCAACTACATCAAGTCTGACCTTGAATGTCTGAATGAGGCCTCAACCCCATACCTGTGCCCTTGCAGGTCAAGTAGCCAGAGGTGCATGGAGTGTCCCATTTGGGTAATGCCACGGTGGGCTGGGGAGAAGCTGACAGCTGCTCCTCCAGGAATCAAACCCATCCTTGGGCTATGTTTTAAACTATCTGTTGACTTTTGAAACCAGGTCAAAAACCCTGAAGGTTAGGCAGTGGTGAGAAGCTAATGCTCCCTCTGAATCTGAGAATCAGTAAGGTTGGAAAAGACCTCAAAGATCATCAACTCCAACCGGTCACCCAGCACCTCATGACTGTGGGTTAGTAACAGAGGGGTTTGGTGCTCCTGCAGAGCAGGTTGGGGCACAGAAAGGGTTCTCAGGCAGTGGAAGAGGCTGCCCAGGGAGGTGGGGGAGTCACCATCCCTGGAGGTGTTTGAAAGCTGTGTGGATGTGGTGCTGAGGGATGTGGTGCAGTGGCAGTAACTCAGCGGCAGTGGTGAGCTCTGGGTGAGCAGCTGGACACGAGGACTTCAGAGGTCTCTCCCAGCCTCAACAGCTCTACAACTCTACCATTCCACCATCTCTCTCTTGGCTCTGGCCAGTTAATCATCAGGCATTACCCAGGACATGACTCCTACTGTCCACACCCCAGGGGTCAATCCTCAAGACAACTTCTGCCCTTCGCACATCCTCCTCCCTGCTGCTCGCAGGCTTCTGGGGGGGAATTGCGCTGCCTATGGAGGTGGAGGAGAGCTGCAGCTGGAGCTGTTTGCTCAGGAGTGTGTGGTGATGGGGCTGGAATCAAGGTTAGTTTGGCTAGAAGGAGACCTTCACAGAACCTTCATTCACTGCCTTTGCCTGGGTGGCACAAAGAGCTACAGAGCAGATAACCGCTTAACAAACGTGAATTCCTCTCTCAATTACATGGCAGGAAATTAAAACAGACACATTTCATGGGCTGGGGGGGAAAAAAAGGGATTTTTTGGTCCCCCTCGACAGGGGTCAGCTTTCCAGACTGTTTAGTCCTGGATTCCAAACTTCAGACTGCACAGGGGGAAACGTGCAGACGCCTGGAGCTCAAGAGACAGGTCTGTTCTCTGAGGGACAGAAGTGACTCTCTCATGGACATGGTGAGGGAATATTCCCTCAGGGGCTAGAAGTCAGGAAGGGCTAATGTATGAGCCAGCAACGTGTGCTCAGAGCCCAGAGTCAACCATCTCCCGGGCTGAGCCCCAGCAGCCTGGGCAGCAGGTGGAGGGAGGGGATTCTGCCCCTCTGCTCTGCTCTGCTGAGACCTCCTCTGCAGTGCTGGGGCAGCTCTGGAGTCCTCAGCACAGACAGGGGGCAGGGCCAGGGGAGGCCACAGCAATGCTGGCAGGGCTGGAAGCCTTCTGCTGTGAGGCCAGGCTGAGAGAGTTGGGCTTGGGACACCTCACACTGCAGCAGGTTGCTCACAGCCACCTCCAGCCTGGCTGCAAACACCTCCAGGCAGGAGGCTGCCACCACCTCCCTGGGCAGCCTGTGCCAGGCTCTCACCACCCTCATGGGGAACAACTTCTTCCCAACATCCAATCTCAATCTACCTACTTCTAGTTTTGCTCCATCCCCCCCAGTCCTGTCCCTCCCTGACACCCACAAAAGTCCCTCCCCAGCTTTCTTGGAGCCCCCTGCAGATCCTGGAAGGCCACAATTAGGTCTCCTCAGAGCCTTCTCCTCTCCAGATTGAACAGCCCCAAATCCCTCAGTCTGTCCTCAGAGCAGAGCAGCTCCAGCCCTCTGCTCCTCCTCATGGCCCTTCTCTGGACACCTTCCAGCCCCTCCAGACCCTTCCTGTCCTAGGGGCTCCAGAAGCGGACCCAGAGCTCCAGGTGTGGTCTCAGCAGAGTGGAGCAGAGGGGGACAATCCCCACCCTGGCCCTGCTGGCTCTGCTGCTCTTATTGCAGCCCAGGCTCTGCTTGGCTCTCTGGGCTGCAAGTGCTCACTGCTGGCTCCTGTTGAGCTTCTCATCTCCCAGCACCCCCAGGTCCTTTTCCTCAGGGCTGCCCTCAAGCCAGTCCCTGCCCAGCCTGTATTGGTGCCTGGGATTGCCCCAGCCCAGCTGCAGGACCTTGCCCTTGGTCTTGTTGAACCTCATGTTCTCTCTTACCTGTGTGTGATGCTGCCTGCCCGATGGAATCCCTCCCTCCCCAGCTCTGACACAGGAGACCTCCATGGCTGGAAGGTGAGAACTGCTCCCTGTGAAGAGCCAGCTTTGGGTCTCACCCAGACTTTGGGGTGCGGTGTGCCTTTCAGTGCAGCTAACAGCCCCCTGGTATGCCCTCTCTGACCCTGCAGGCAGCCTTGCAGCTTGCAAACATGAAGCATCCTGGCCCAAGCTGCATTCCTCACCTAGCTCCTTAGAGCTGCCCGTGGAAAGAAGGAACTTCCTATAAATAGCCCTCTGCAGAGCCGCTGGGTTACCCTGCCCCGGTGAAGGGGGTCTGTTCTCTGCAGCAGGCAGCACAATTCAAGCCTTGTTGAGATATGTGGGGAAAGGGAAGGGGGTGAAAAAAAGAGAGAAAGCAGAACACAAAAGGTCTCTTTTGTGACAAGGAAAAAAAGAAGTATTTGTGGAAGGGGAAAATGCCTGGTGGGGGGGTGGCAAAAGCTCCAGAGGACAGAGTTTGTTTGGGAGCCTCCTGGGGTTAGATTTAATCAGTTCAAAACACATACTTTCACTCTTAGCATGGCACTAATGCTCACTGCCAGCTGAAAGATGTCTTGGTGCTCAGTGGGAAGTTGTCCTTT
>JAAWVA010000395.1:0-22843 GCA_015227895.2 Colaptes auratus | reverse complement strand
TTTGTCACCATCTATGATCAAGTCACCACAGTGTGTTCCATATTCTCTCCAATACATCAATACTAAACAATCTTCTGACGACTTGAAAAAAACATTCTCTCTACCAAACTGTAATAAACTTCAGGATGCTTCTTTAATCCACATCCTCTACACTGCGTTCTCAAGGAAACTTAAAAATAAGTTAAGAGCTACTTCGCTTTCATCCTTAGTGCAGCCTTCAAAACCCGTGGAAGTCGAGTAGCAGCCCTTACCCGGACGGCAAGCTTAATTCCAATTCAGGAAACCCAGCTCAGGCACGGTACAAACTCCCTACGCCAGCGTTGAGTCGCACTTTGCCCTCGATTCGCTGCTAACGATGCTTTCCGGGCTCGCCACCACCCCGACCGCAAGAAGGTCTCCGCAGGCCTCCTATCCCGCGTTGGGGGTTCTCTCCCTTTCCCCACTGGATTGTCCCTATTCAGGCGCCAGATATTGGGAGCGGCAAGGGAAGACAGCAGCAATCAATGTGATTGATAAGCACGCTTCAACTTTATTGCCCGGATACACAGCTTCTAGAGCATCTCAAGCTAATAGCACAAGCGTCACTATTCTATTGGTCTCTGACTGAAGGCAACATTAGAATATCCAGCCCACCTACATTAGGTCTGTGTACAATATCAAAGGCTCTGTGTACATTCCCAGAAAACTCCCTTCTCACTAGCTCTTCCTTTCCCATCCAATTATCTTACCTAGCTCTTCCTTTCCCATCCAGTTATCTTGCAAACACACAGCTGCAAGAACAGCCATGAGGCCATAGTGACCTTGCTGCTTCAGCAAGTCAGTTAACTATGAGCAGTAAACAACAAGATGGAGTAAGGCCTACACACTCTGCTCGAGTAGCTGTTCCACAGAGTCATGTCCCTTAGATTTAAGCCATTCTCCAACAGGTTCCTTCTGCTGCCTTTCAGCTTCTCCAGCAGCCACAGCCAAGCCCTGTCCCTGCTGCTGTCCCCTCAGGCCCTCAGGTGGCAGGGAGGTGACAACCCAGCTCCAAGGCTCTTCCTGCAGGGGCCACCAGGTGCTAAGGGACAGGGAGTCACACAAGTCCCTTGCTCTCCACATGCCTTCTGCTGCCTGCTGGGGACTCTGGCACCTGGGAGGCCAAAAGCACAGAGCCCAGGCAGGATTCAGGGGCTGCCCTCTCAGCTGCTGCAGCAAGAAGTGACCTCCCAGTCCCTTTCCTGCCCTCTTCCTGCCTCTGCCCTCTCAGCTGCTGAGCCAGCAGTGACCTCCCAGCCCCTGCCCAGCCTTGTGGCTGCTGCTGTGCAGGAGATGCTGAGGCACAGCTGAGCTGCCCATGGCATTGCCACCCACCTCCTTCTCGTGTTTGTGAGCTGCTCAGCCACAGGCTACTTCCTGCTCTTCTTCCAAGGCCATGAGGCTGCTGTGGGAGTTCCCAGCCCCTGCCCTGTGCCAGGGGCCAAGCAGAATCCCTCAAGGGTGGGAGGGGGTGCAGGAGAGGAGTCAGAGCAGAGGAAGGAGTCTGGGGCTGAGGTTCCAGTTGTGGCTGAGGGCTCAGAGCTGTCTTTCGAGTCTGTGGGTCAGGCCAGGGCTGAGGAGAGGCTTTGGTATCCTGCTGAGGGTGCTGGGCAGGGCTCAGGTGGGGACCTGATCTGAGTCACACACCTTGGGCTGCCCTTCATAAGTGAAGCTCAGGTTCGTGATCACCTGAAGAACCTGAAAGTGTTCAAGTCCATGGGACCCGACGGGATACACCCACGGGTGCTGAGAGAACTGGCAGATGAGGTTGCTAAGCCCCTCTCTATTCTATTCCAAAAGTCATGGCAGCCTGGGGCAGTCCCCACAGATTGGAAAAGGGCAAACATTGCTCCCATCTGCAAAAAGGGTAAGAAGGAGGAACCAGGGAACTACAGGCCGGTCAGTCTCACCTCTGTGCCCGGAAAGATCATGGAGCAGATCCTCCTGGAGGCACTACTGACTCAGAAGAGTAGTGAAGAGGTGATTGGGAGCAGTCAGCATGGCTTTGCCAGGGGCAAATCCTGCCTGAAAAACCTGGTGGCCTTCTATGAGCAGGTCACAACATGAATAGATGAGGGGCGAGCAACTGATGTTGTTTACCTGGACCTGAGCAAAGCCTTCGACACTGTCCCACACCACATCCTGGTCTCCAAGCTGGTGACACATGGGTTTGATGGATGGACCACCAGATGGATAAAGAACTGGCTTGATGGCCACACCCAAAGAGTGGCTGTCAATGGGTCCATGTCCCAGTGGAGGCCAGGGACAAGCGGAGTCCCTCAGGGATCAGTCCTGGGACTAGGCTTGTTCAACATCTTTGTGGGTGCCATGGACAGTGGCATTGAGTGCACCCTCAGCAAGTTTGCTGATGACACCAAGCTGTGTGGTGCAGCAGACACGCTGGAGGGAAGGGATGCCATCCAGAGGCACCTTGACAGGCTGGAGAGGTGGGCACAGGCCAACCTCATGAGCTTCAACAAGACCAAGTGCAGGGTCCTGCATCTGGGTCGAGGCAATCCCAGGCACAAATCCAGGCTGGGCAGGGACTGGCTGGGGAGCAGCCCAGAGGAGAGAGACTTGGGGGTGCTGGTGGAGGAGAAGCTCAACAGGAGCTCTCAATGTGCACTTGCAGCCCGGAAAGCCAATCAGATCCTGGGCTGCATCAGGAGAAGTGTGGCCAGCAGGTCAAGGGAGATGATTCTCCCCCTCTACTGGGCTCTGGTGAGACCCCACCTGGAGTACTGCCTCCAGTTCTGGAGCCCCTATTCCAAGAGGGATCTGGAGGTGCTGGAAGGTATCCAGAGAAGGGCCATGAGGATGATCAGAGGGCTGGAGCACCTCTCCTGTGAGGACAGACTGAAGGAGTTGGGGCTGTTCAGTCTGGAGAAGAGAAGGCTCCGAGGTGACCTCATTGTGGCCTTCCAATATCTGAAGGGGGCCTACAAGAAGGCTGGGGAGGAACTTTTCAGGCTATCAGGGAGTGATAGGACTAGGGGGAATGGAATGAAGCTGGAGGTGGGGAGATTCAGGCTGGACATGAGGAGGAAGTTCTTCACCATGAGGGTGGTGAGGCCCTGGAATGGGTTGTCAAGGGAGGTGGTTGAGGCCCCGTCCCTGGAGGTGTTTAAGCCCAGGCTGGCTGAGGCTCTGGCCAGCCTGATCTAGTGTAGAGTGTCCCTGCCCATGGCAGGGGGGTTGGAACTAGATGATCCTAGTGGTCCCTTCCAACCCTAACTGCAACTATGAAACTATGAAACTATGAGAGAGATTTGACTTCAGGATCCCTTGCAGTCAGTCAGGCTCAGCCTTGTCCTTATCCACTCTGTCCTTCAGAGGCTCTTGGATTAGAACACATTCTGCTGAATCACCTTGTAAGCCCCAGGTGGGCAGTGACAGCAATGGGGAGGTTGGGGAGGCCAAGGAGCAAAGTTGTCCACTCAATGTCAGACTGAAGGAAGATGTTCCTGCAAGTGCAGATGTCTGCTGAGACAGCCTGGGTCAGTGTCACTTGGGGAATCTCATCTCTGAGCTAAACTGAAATGGAGTAAATATTTTATCTATGATATAAAAAATTGAGCTTTGTGAGGTGCACTTTGAAATCCTGAAGAAGATTGCAGGGACACAAACATCTCCTCAGGACACTTGGGACTCATTGCAGGAACCTCAGGTACTGAGGGAAGACTGAAGAAACTTCTTCAGAAGTCAGAAGGACAACACAAAGTGCCTTGAAGCACTGATTGGCCCCACTGAGGGCATTACCAACAAAGCTTCCCAAGGGCTCCTCAGAGCAGCTCAGTGGAGGCCATGATTGCAGCAGACAAAGGCAAAGTGCAGGAGAGCAAACTCTGGGTTGGGTTTATGGAGCAGAAAGGCCAAACCCTGAGCACAGTGCCTGGGCAGGCAGATCCTGTCCCTCATGTATGGGTCAGGGCTCCTCAGGTGCTGTGGTCTGTGGGGTTTGTGATGCTGAGGGAAGGACAAGGGGATGAGAGTCCCCAGCCTTCCTGGGGGTGTTTAAGGAAGCACTGAGGACCCCCTGGTGCCTTAGGAAGTCTTCTCACAGCCCTTGGTGGTGGATGATTGCCACAGCCAAGAAGGCAAAGCCTTGGGTTCTCCTGATGACTTCTAGCCTCGCCAGTGCCCATTGCCATCCCCACCACAGGTTGTCCTACGCTGTCCCCCACACTGGCTTTGGTTTCTGCAGCAGAAAGGCCAAGCCCTGACCACAGAGCCTGGGCAGTCAGATGCAGAGAGGCTCAAGCTCATGTTTCATATCCCTGTCCTTGGTGGCAGAGGCAACTGTCATAGACAGGAGGAGAAAGACCTCAGTGCTTTGAGCTTTCAGCCTTGCAGGTGGTGCTACACTGCCCCCTGCCTGCAGCTCTTTCCCTACATGCTCTTGACACCCATCTTGCTTTCCCAGCAGCTCTCACTATGACATTTCTGTACCCTCCTTGCTCTGTCTCTGCTCTCCTTGGCCATTTCTTGAAACTCAGAGACAGGGCCTCTTGGACCAAAAGGATCCCCTTTGAGTGACTTTTCTTTCTCCTCACCTCCTGTACCACTCTTATGGGCAAGAGAGGATCTGCCTGGCCTCAAACCAGGACACCTCCACTCTGAAACCTGAAATTTGCACTCTCTGGAGGTTGTCTTCCTGTCTCACAACCACCAGAAGCTTCATCATCACTAGATTTCAAGCAGGACCACACTACATCTGTATTGCCCTGAACTAGGACTTCACCAGGTTACAGAAGCCCCAGTCCCTCAGGCTCTCCACCCCAGTCCTTGCAGGTATCCTCTGAAGCTTCTCAGGATCTTCAAAACTCCTTCAGAGCAGAAGTCCCAAAGCCAAACACTAAGAATCCAGATGTGGCCATAGCAGTGCTGAGTACAGGGGAGCACAACCTCTGTGCCTGAGTGGCCACACTCCTCCTACCACAGCCCAGCTGCACTTGGCCTTCCGCACTCTGCTCAGGCTCTGCTCCATCCCAGGCCATTGGCAATGGTCCCTGCCAGAGGCCTTTCTGCCTGGGAACACAGCAGAACCACCAGATGCAAAGCAACAACCAAGGCACCTCCCTGCTGCTGCCTCTCAGCTTGGTAGGCACAAGGGATGGCACAGTCCCCAGCTCAGCCCTGGGCCTGCTGCTGGCCAGTGACACAAAGGGATTGGAGTTTGCAGTGAGCTCACACTCACCTCCTAGACATGTGGCTCCTCCTGCCCTAGGAGCTTCTCAGCCATCCCTCATGTCCCAATGCTGGCCCAAGGCCTCAGCCTGCTTGTCGCCTGGCAGCTGAGCAGACAGAAGAAACCTCTGCAGGGCCTTCCAAGGCAGGTCCCTGCTGCTGCCTCTCAGCTTCTCCAGCAGCCACAGCCAAGCCCTGTCCCTGCTGCTGTCCCCTCAGGCCCTCAGGTGGCAGGGAGGTGACAACCCAGCTCCAAGGCTCTTCCTGCAGGAGCCACCAGGTGCTTAGGGACAAGGAGTCACACAAGTCCCCTGCCCACCAGAGGCCGCCTGCTGCCTGCTGGGGACTCTGGTAGCTGGGAGGCCAAAAGCACAGAGCCCAGGCAGGAGTCAAGGGCTGCCCTCTCAGCTGCTGCAGCAAGAAGTGACCTCCCAGACCCTTTCCTGCCCTCTCCTTGCTGTTGCCCTCTCAGCTGGCTGACCAGTGATGTCCCAGATGACTGGAAACTGGCCAATGTGGTCCCCATCCACAAGAAGGGTCAGATGGAGGAACCCAGAAACTCCAGGCCTGGCATCCTGACCTCAGTGCCAGGCAAGATTATGGAGCAGATTATCCAGGTGGCAATAACTGCGCACCTGCATGATGGCCAAGGGCTCAGGTCCACCCAACATGGATTCAGGAAGGGCAGGTCCTGCCTCTCCAACCTGATCTCGTTCTATGATCAGGTGACTGCCTGGTGGATGTGGGGAGGCCTGTGGATGTGGTCTACCTGGACTTCAGCAAGGCCTTTGACACCGTCCCCCACAGCAAACTGCTGGCTAAGCTGGCAGCTCGTGGCTTGGACAACAACACTCTGCGCTGGGTTAGGAACTGGCTGGAGGGCCGAGCCCAGAGAGTGGTGGTGAATGGTGCCGCGTCCGGCTGGCGGCCAGTCACCAGTGGCGTCCCCCAGGGATCAGCGCTGGGCCCCATGCTCTCTAACATCTTCATTGATGATCTGGATGAGGGGATTGAGACAGTCATCAGCAAATTTGCAGATGACACCAAGTTGGGAACAGATGTTGGTCAGTTAGAGGACAGAAGGGCTCTGCAGAGGGACCTCGACTGGCTGGACAGATGGGCAGAGTCCAATGGGATGGCATTCAACAAATCCAAGTGCCAGGTGCTGCACTTTGGCCACAGCAACCCCATGCAGAGCTACAGGCTGGGGTCGGAGTGGCTGAGAGCTGCCAAGCAGAGAGGGACCTGGGGGTGCTGATCGACAGCCGCCTGAACATGAGCCAGCAGTGTGCCCAGGTGGCCAAGAAGGCCAACGGCATCCTGGTCTGCATTAGGAATAGTGTGGCCAGCAGGAGCAGGGAGGTCATTGTGCCCCTGTACTCTGCACTGGTTAGGTCACACCTTGAGTCCTGTGTCCAGTTCTGGGCCCCTCAGTTTAAGAAGGACATTGAGACACTTGAAGGTGTCCAGAGAAGGGCAACAAGGCTGGGGAGGGGCCTTGAGCACAGCCCTGTGAGGAGAGGCTGAGGGAGCTGGGGTTGTTTAGCCTGGAGAAGAGGAGGCTCAGGGGAGACCTCATTGCTCTCTACAACTACCTGAAGGGTGGTTGTAGCCAGGAAGGGGTTGACCTCTTCTCTCTAGCAACCAGCACCAGAACAAGGGGACACAGTCTCAGGCTGTACCAGGGGAAGTTTAGGCTGGAGGTGAGGAGAAAGTTCTTCACCGAGAGAGTCATTCTCCATTGGAATGTGCTGCCCAGGGAGGTGGTGGAGTCGCCGTCCCTGGAGGTGTTCAAGAGGGGATTGGCCGTGGCACTTGGTGCCATGGTCTAGTCATGAGGTCTGTGGTGACAGGTTGGACTCGATGATCTTTGAGGTCTCTTCCAACCTTGGTGATACTGTGATACTGTGATACTGTGACCTCCCAGCCCCTGCCCAGCCTTGTGGCTGCTGCTGTGCAGGAGATCCTGAGGCACAGCTGAGCTGCCTATGGCATTGCCACTCATCTGCTCCTGGTGTCAATGAGCTTCTAAGCCACAGGCCACCTCCTGCTCCTCTTCCTCTGGCAGCTCCCAGCCCCTGCCCTGTGTCAGGAGCCAAGAGGGTCAGTCAGGGGTGGGAGGGGATGCAGGTGAGGGCCAGAGCACAGGAAGTCTGAATTGGGAGCCTTCACCTTGAATATCTCCAGGGAAGAGGTCTCAATCACCTCCCTGGGCCACCTGTTCAGGTGTTCCACCACCCTCACAGTGAAGGAGTTCTTCCTCACATCCAATCTGAATCAACTTTTCTCTAGTTTGATGCTGTTGCTTCTCATCCTGTCCCTGCAGGCCTCTGCAAAGAGTCTCTCTCCATCCTTCTTGTGTCCCTATTCAGGTACTAGAAGGCTGCTATTAGGTCTCCCCAGAGCCTCCTCTTCTCTAGGCTGAACAGCCCCAGTTCCCTCAGCCTGTCCTCATAGCAGAGCTTCTCCAAGCCCCTGATCATTTCTGTGGCCCTCCTGTGGATGTGCTCCATCAGCTCCATGCCCTTCCTGTGTTGAGACTTCAGAGTTGGATGCAGTACTCCAGGGGAGGTCTTACCAGTGCAAAGTGGCAGGATCCTCTCTCTCCCTCTCTGGCCATGCTGCTTAGCATACAGCCCAGGCTCTCATTGGCCTTCTGTGCTGCAAGCTCACACTGCCTGCTCCTGTCCAGCTTCTCCCCCACCAGCACTCCCATGACCTTCTCCTCAGGGCTGATTTCTATCACCTCCTCCCCCAGTCTGTATTGATAGTGAGGATTGTTCCAGCCCAGCTGCAGGATCCTGCTCTTGCTTTTGTTGAACCTCATGTGGGTCACCTGGGCACCACCTCTCCAGCTTGTCCAGGGACCTCTGGATGCCATCCTGTCCCTCTGGCAGCTCAACAGCACCACTCAGCTTGGTGCCATCTGCACACTTGCTGATGGTGTCTCCATCCCTCTGTCTATAGCACTGATAAAACTATTAAACAGTACAGGATGGGATGAGTGGAATCAGTTTGTGCTGGGACAAGGCCTGGGCTGTACTTGGAGATGTTAATGGGACCCAGTTTGAAATTGGAGGTGGCCCAGACTGGACTCTGGGATGATGAGGGTATGGAGTTGTGACTGTGACAGGGCCAGGCCTGTGGTGGGAGGGTTTAAAGGAACCCAGTGTATACAGGAATGAGACCCAGACTGTACTGGGATGTGTCCAGGGGACTCGGGTTGTACTGGGGATGGGCCCAGTCTGCCTGGGAGGGAGTAAATGGATACAGTTTGTGCTGGGATTGGTCCAGTCTGGTCCTGGGAAGGGTTCAGGTGTTGCAGTTTTTCCTGGGAGCAGGCACAGTCTGTACTGGGAAGGAGTCCTGATCTCTGGTTTGCAGTGGGAGCAAAGCACTTGGTACTTGGAGGGGGCCAGGGCTTCAACCTTGCTGTGGGGTGAGACCCTGTCTGTACTGGGAGGAGATCAGGAGATGCAGTTTACACTGGGAAGGTCCCCAGTCTGTGCTGGGTGATGCCATTGGATCCATTTCCTCCGGGACAGGACCTGCACTTTACTGGGATGGGATCAGGGCAGCAGTTTGTCCTTGGACAGGGCCTAGTCTGTACTGGGAGGGAGTCAGGAGATGCAGTTTGTACTGGGAGTGGGCCCAGTCTGTACTGGATTGGAACCAGAGTACACAGTTAACATGTGGAGGGATGCAGTAGGAACAGGGAAGGGGTCCAAGGGATGCACTTTGTAGTGGCACAGGAACCTGTATGGGAGATGGCAAAGTGATGCAGTTTGTACTGGGATAAGAGCACATCTAAGCTGGGATGGGTTCAGGAGATGCAGTTTGTACTGAGATGTGACCAGGTCTGTACTGGGAGGGGATAAATGGTTCCCAATTGTACTATGTGGAGACCAGACTGTACTGGAATGTGTCCAGGGAACACAGCTGGTACTGGAAGAGGGTCCAGGCTGCACTGGAAGGGCATAAGGTGATTCACTTTTTACTGGGACAAGGCCTAATGGGTATCTGCAGGGATTAAAGGGATCCTGTTTGGACTGGAACACGGCCCAGACTGTACTGGGAGGACATGAGGGTGTGCAGTTTGTAGTGGGATGGATGCAGATGGTACTGGGAAGGGAGCCAGGGGATAGATTCTGTGCTGGGATGGGACCAAGACTGCAGTGCTAGAGGACAGTAGGATCCAGTTTGTGCTGGGATCAGGCTACATCTGTACTGGGAGGGGTTAAAAGAACCATGTTTGGGCTGAGTCTATACTGGAAGGGGCTCAGGGTGTCCAGTTTGGGCTCTGAGTAGGTGCAGTCTGTAATGGGAGGGGGGTTGGGGGATGAAGGCATGAGGAGACCTCCTGTTCTGATGGCAGTGCTGCTCTGCAGCACAGCTCTGTCCCACAAGCAGCCCTGGACTCTCCCTGCCTGCAGGCCCAGCACTGCCACCCAGCAGCACAGTGCCCAAGCTGCCAGAGCACTCAGGCCTTGTGCCAGCACAGAGGCTCAGCAGGAGAGGGTGGAAGGGAAGAAAGAGCAGGTGAGGACAACCCAAGCTCTGGGGCTGCCTGGCACTGCTGCCGTGCTGGGACTCTGCCCCTCCACCTCTGCACACAGGCACTGCCCTGCAGCTCCACAGAAGCCTTGGAGGAAGGAGCTCAAAGAAACAACTCCCTGCAGGGTCCTTTCTTGTGTTGAACACCCAGGGAGCACAGCTCCTCATGTCTGCAGCCTCTGGGTCACAGCAGACAGGACAACAGTGAACCAGAAATGATCTGAAGAAAGACATTTGTGTGGGAACAACACTGTCCCAAGGAGAACAGCACCAGCAGAAGCCAGAATTCCAGCAGCCAGGCTGGGCCTGCACTGAGTGACATCAGAACTGCTCTGCAGGAGAAGACAAAGAGTTTATTGCTTCTGAAAGCATCCAGGGATCAGTTTGCTCAGGGCAGCCTTGAGCTCCTGGTTCCTCAGGCTGTAGATGAGAGGGTTCACTGCTGGAGGCACCACTGAGTACAGAACTGACACCACCAGATCCAGGGATGGGGATGAGATGGAGGAAGCTTCAGGTTGGCAAAGAAGCCAGTGGTGAGAAAGAGGGAGACGACAGCCAGGTGAGGGAGGCAGGTGGCAAAGGCTTTGTGGCGTCCCTGCTGAGAGGGGATCCTCAGCACTGCCCTGAAGGTCTGCACATAGGACACCACAATCAACACAGAACAGACAGAGAAGAAACAGGCACCAAGCACAAGAAGCCAAAGTTCCCTGAGGTAGGATGTGGAGCAGGAGAGCTTGAGGATCTGGGGCACTTCACAGAAGAACTGGTCCACAGCATTGCCCTGGCAGAGGGGCAGGGAAAATGTATTGGCTGTGTGCAGCAGAGCATAGAGAAAGCCACAGGCCCAGGCAGCTGCTGCCAGGTGGAGACAAACTCTGCTGCCCAGCAGGGTCTCATAGTGCAGGGGTCTGCAGATGGCAACGTAGCGATCGTAGGACATGGTGGTGAGGAGAGAAAACTCTGCTGAAATAGGAAGATGAAAAAAGAAGAGCTGGAGAACACATCCTGCGTAGGAGATGTCCTAGTGTCCCTCAGGGAATTGGCCATGGATTTGGGCACAGTGGTGGAGATGGCACCAGGTCAAGGAGGGCAAGGTGAGGAGGAAGAAGTACATGGGGGTGTGGAGGTGGTGGTGCCAGGCTATGGTGGTGATGATGAGGCCATTGCCCAGCAGGGCAGCCAGGTAGATGGCCAGGAAGAGGCAGAAGTGCAGCAGCTGCAGCTGCCTTGTGCCTGGGAATGGCAGGAGGAAGAAGTGGGTGATGGAGCTGCTGTTGGCCATCTGCTGCCTCTAGCCATGGAGACCTGTGCAAGGAGGGAAAGGCAGTGACAAGTTAGGGCACACTTCTCTCAGCCTCATTGTAACCCCTGTCCCTGAGCTGCATGAGGAATGGATCAGCTCAGTCCCCATCACTACCAACCACTGATGGTTCATCACATCTTCCTATGCAGCAGGGACCCAGAATTGCCATGAAGATTCCTCTGGTGTCAGAGCAGAGAGTGGCCACATCCCAAAAGCAATGCCAGAGAAGAAGAGTCCTGTGGATCCTTGGAGAACCAGGGACCAGCTCTTCAGTGCTCCAGAGACAGTGAAGGGAAGAGAGAAAGGCAGAGGGTCTGGGGGTGAAGCTGCTTTCTACCCCAGCTCAGCTCTCGGCAGCTCACAGGATGGAACTGAAGAGCTTTTGTCTTCCTCCTGTGTGCACACTCCAGGAGCCTTCAGATGAATGTCAGCTGCCAAGGTTGTGACTCCTGACCTGGAGCCCACAGCTTTGAGGGCACTGCCTCTGCTGGGGAGAAGAGGAGAGCAAAAGGTTGCATTGGGAAATGTGTCTGCAGTGCAGAGAATGGCACAGAGGAGCCTGATCCCCCTTGCCAGGGCATCCCTGCCAGTAGATCCCTCTTCCCCCCTGCCCAAGTCCCTGCTGCCTGCAGCTGTCCTTGCCAGGAGCTGCTTCTCTGTGCCCAGCTCCCCTCCCTGTCCGTGCCACCCATCCCCACCTTCTGTGTGCTGAGGTCTGCCCTGCAGATCCCTCCCAGCAGCAGGACACTGCCCAGGGGCAGCTCTGGGTGTGCAGGGGATCAGGAACAACTCAAAGGTTAATGAGAGTCTTCTGCAGAGTGGAGAAACAAACTCCAGTCTCACACAGCCCACCCAGCACACCAAGGGGATCAACATACAAAGCCAAGACTCCTTCCCTTCCAGCCAAATGCTGCTTTGATGCTCTTCTGGAAAGCCTCCTCAGAAATGCCCGGGGGGAGCTAGAACTGTGAGCAGCTCTGGCCAACACAGCTCCCTCCCCACAGCAGAAGGACCCTGCCCTGCCCTGCCCTGCCCTGCCCTGCCCTGCCCTGCCCTACCCTGCCCTGCACTGCCCTGCCCGGGCTGTCTCCTGCCGCTCACAGCTTCTCCCCACAGCACTGTGTGGAGCTCCCTGGGCAGGCTGAGAGCTGAGCCTGGCAGGCAGCAGAGTCCCTGCCCCAGCACACAGCCCCTGGGCTGCAGGGACCCTGCTCTGAAGGACAGCCCTCACCACCCCTGCCTGCACCCCAGGCCTCCACAGCTCTTCAGAAAAGCCTGAAAAGAGCCTCTGCACAGGAAGATTTCCTTCCAGCCCCCAGCAGCTGTGGCTGTGCCAGCTTTAGGAGATGCCTCCAGGAGCTGCAGCTGCACTGCCCCTGCCCCCACAGACTCACCCTGTCAGTGACTGCAGAGACTTCTGACTCCTGTCAGCACTCAGTGTCCTTCAAATCCTGATTGCCTTGAAGCGCTCTCTGCTTTCCTTATCTTGCTGAGATCCTCTGGCAGTGCCCTCAGCCCTGCTGTGCAGAGCAGAGGAGCTGCTCCTGGGCACAGCTGACACTTTTCATTGCTGCCTACTTGCCAGCAGCTCCCTCCAGCTATGGAGCTCAGCCCAGCTGAGCAGCAGAGGATCAACCCAAGGGCTTTTTAATGACCCTCTGGTGGCTTTGGTGCCAGGTAAACATCAGAGACTGAGAGGGAGATGATGAAACCTCTCCAGGAGTTGAAGTCACTTTCAAACTCTGAAGTTTCTTCTCTTGTTGATGGGTCCCAGTGAGGACAATACTGGGAAAGTGTCTGCAGGCTGTGGTTGGAGCAGAGAACTGGAGGCAGTGCTGAGAGGTCAGGACAAGCAGAGGAAGATGTCTCTGATGCTGAGCAAACCTGGAGGTGTTTCATTAATGCCAAGGGTCAAGCCCTGAGCCCTGGCCCCTGGACAGGCAGATCCTGTCCCTCACTCACCCCTCAGGCTGCTTCCTGGAGCAGTGAGATGTGGAGAGGAGCAATGTCAAGGGCAGGACTATGGCACAACCCCTCCCAGGCTCCTGAAGATGGAGAAGGAGGCAATGAGGCCCCAGGTCTGGAAGGAGGAGTTGTCTCCTCAGAGGCAGCAGTGGCACAGACCACAGCCAGACCCAAGGCAGGAAGAGCTTGGCTCTGCCAGGAGCCTTTCAGCTCTCCCACAGCCCTCTGTCATCTGCCCCTCAGGCTGTCCTCTGCTGCTGCATCAGCTGAGCCTCTTTCCCTGCAGGCTGTAGTCACCCAGCCAGCTGCCCCACCTTCCTGCCACCCTCCTTGCTGCTCTCTCTCCATCCTCCTGGCTCTCCTTGAAATATCAAGTCTTGAGCTGATCCAGGTTGCTGCTGGGTGACATCTTGCACCACAGCACTGCCCTGGCAGTGATATTTCTTTCTCCTCATGTCCAGCCTGGACCTCTCTACTTAGTGGATTTATTTCTTTCTCCTGCTGCTCTTCACCAGTCAGGATATCTTCTCATGTCTCAAAGCATTCTCAAACTACTCCTCCACTTCCTGTTATTGTTATACATGAAAAAACTTCACCTCTCTACTTCCAAACTAACTCCAAATTATTTGTCAGTAGATTTGCTTCCTCCCTTTTTTCCTTATCCCCTTTCTTTCCTTTTTTTTTTCCTTCCCTTATCATTCCCTGTGTTTCACCTTCTCTTTTTTGCTCTTGATCAGGAGAGAGTAGGGCATAAGTAGGGGAGGAATTCTCAGCCTGAGCTCTTAAATCCCAGTTAAGGCTCAAACCACCACAGTATTTTTGGTGCTCCAACATGGGGCTTGGAAATAAATCTTCTCTTGGAAAGTAATACTTGTCTGAAAGAAAAGGACTGGAAGTAGAGATGGCAATTTTGAAACATCTGATGTCCCAAGCTTTTGCATGGTGTAGATAAAAAATTGCCTTACATTGCAATATGCTCCATATGCTTAAATGTAATCCTTACAGGGGTATTTGCTGTGACCATGCTGGGTGGGGGACAAGCTACCCCATTAAGAGCTGTTTGGTGGGTGATAACACACTCCTTTGCACTCTTTTAACGACTGGGGGCGTGTCTGCTGTGGGCATTGTGAGCACTCTGTAAACACCAAGAGGGAGGGGTCAGGTTGTAATGAGTGTGCCAGATCTCAGCCTGAGCCCCAGGCACAAGGGTCTGCCCCACCACCAGCAGTCCCACACTTAACCCTGCAAATGCAGTTTCCCTAGCACCTGTCACCACATGCAGGAAAAGGAGGCAAAAATAATCTCCAAGAAGGGCTGGTGAGGACGGCATATTGGTAGGTCCCAGCACCTTGCAGAACCCAGTGGTGGATGAGGAGGACTCAGAACAGGAAACAATAACTGTGACATCTCTGCCCAGAAAAGAACTAAGGCAAACTCATCTGGATTATGCACAGAAAGAGGGTGAGCCAATACTGATCTGGGCCCTGAGATGCTGGGACAAGGAGGGGGACATGGTGGACCTGGATAAGAGGGAGGCAAAGCTTTTAGGCATCCTGACTCGTGATGCTGGTCTGGACAAAGAGTTAGCCAAACTCGATGGAACACACACTCTCTGGGCCCAGATCCTCAATGCCATCAAGAGCTGGTACCCCACAAAAGATGACCTGCCCTGGGCCCCAGTCAGATGGACAACTATGGAACAGGGCATTCACTATCTGAGACAGATGGCTGTGCTGGAAATAATTGATGGGGATGGCCAGCTCCCCTCGGATCCAGATGAGGTGCCCATGAGACGGCCCTTGGTAAAGAAACTCACCCAGGGTGCCCCTCACAAACAGGGTCCCACATTAGGAGTGATACTCTGACTGGATATGATGGAAGTGCTAAAACTGTCTGTGAGTTTGCCAATGATTTAACTGAATGTGAGGACAGTGTAAATCAGAAACCATAATCTGATCCATAGAAACTATGGCTAAAGAGATCATCAAAAAGATTAAGGCCTCCATGTCTGAACTGAAAAGGGGGAGCGATGCCTCCTTTTCCCCTTCTCCTTCAGAATGCAAGATGGCCACACTAGGGATAACTCATCCAGAAGAAGGGCTGCCCCAGTTTCCCGGAGTGGTCCCTCTCGCTCAAGAGACCCTTCCCCTAGGAACACAGGACCCTGTGACAAGTGTGGGCATCGCTGCCAGCATTAGAGGTGCCCTACCTCTAACCAGGTGGAAGCCAGGGACAACAGAGTGTCCTGGGATGTGTATGTGAAGGCCTGGCATTTCAGAAGCCCTGAAGTACCCAGCTCTGGTGGAAACAGGGGCCCAATGCACCCTGATACCATCGAGGTACAAAGGGGCTGAGCCATAAGCATTCAGGGAGTCCCAGGGGCTCACAAGACCTGACTCTACTGCAGGCTGAGAGCAGCCGGACCGGGAATGAATGGGGAAAGCACAACCTAGTGACTGGTCCAGCTGCACCTTGCATTCTTGGCATTGACTTTCTGCGGGAGGGATGCATCAAGGAGCCTAGGGGGCACAAGTGGGCATTTGGGGTGGCAGCTGTGGAGACTGCAGGCAAAGAACAGCTGTCCACCAAGCCCCAGCTGTCGGATGAGCCCTCCGTGGTGGGCAGCCATAAGGTGCAGGATTTGAAGCTACCTATTGCCTCTCGCATAGTGCATCGCAGG
Organism: Colaptes auratus; assembly: GCA_015227895.2. Taxonomy (NCBI): domain Eukaryota; kingdom Metazoa; phylum Chordata; class Aves; order Piciformes; family Picidae; genus Colaptes; species Colaptes auratus. The sequence continues at coordinate 7,136 of JAAWVA010000395.1, read as the reverse complement.
CAATACAGGACCAACTGAGACTCTCTGCACCCCATACACCAACTGATTCAACGACTGGAGAGCCAGAAGGTGATCAGCAAGGCTCACTCCCCCTTCAACAGCCTGATATGGCCAGTGGGGAAGGCAAATGGGGAATGGAGACTGACCGTGGACTGCCGTGGCCTGAATGAGGTGACTCCTCTGATCAGCGCTGCCGTGCCGGACATGCTGGAGCTCCAGTACGAGCTGGAATCGAAGGCGGCCAAGTGGTATGCCACAAGTGACATTGCTAATGCCTTTTTCTCCATTCCCATTGCAGAAGAATGCAGGCCACAGTTTGCTTTCACCTGGAGGGGAGTTCAGTACCAATGGAATGGGTTGCCTCCGGGCTGGGTCCATAGCTCAACCATCTGCCATGAGGTGATCCAGACGGCCTTAGAGAAAGGTGGAGCCCCTGAGCATCTGCAGTTCATCGATGACATCATCGTATGGGGTGAGACAGCAGAGGAATTCTACCAGAAGGATGAGGAGATAATCGATATCCTGCTGGAGGCTGGCTTTGCCATCAAGAGAAGTAAGGTCAAAGGGCCTGCCAGGGAGATCCAGTTCCTGGGTGTTCAATGGCAGGATGGCCGTCGCCACATCCCTCAGGAGGTGGTGAACAGGGTAGCCACTATGGTGCAGCCCACAAGCAAGCAAGAGACACAGTCCTTTTTGGGGCTTGTGGGCTTCTGGAAAATGCACATTCCCGGGTACAGTCAGATTGTGAAGCCTCTCTTCCATGGAACAAGGAAGAATAATGATTTTGTGTGGGGACCTTAGCAGCAGGTGGCATTCGAGCAGATCAAACGAGAGGTGGTCCACGCTACGGCTCTGGGACCTGTTCCAACCGGACCAGAGATCAAGAATGTGCTGTACACTGAGGCTGGTGAGAATGGTCCTACGTGGAGCTTGTGGCAGAAGGCTCCTGGTGAAACCAGGGGCAGGCCCCTAGGTTTCTGGAGGAAGGGGTACAAAGGCTCCGAGGCCAACTACACTGCGACAGAAAAGGAAATCCTAGCTGCCTATGAGGGCATCCGGGCTGCCTCTGAGGTCATTGGGACTGAGTCACCTCTATTTCTGGCTCCAAGGCTTCCAGTCCTGACCTGGATGTTCAAAGGAAGAGGCTCAACCCCACATCATGCCACAGATGCCACCTGCAGGAAGTGGATGGCCCTGATAACGCAGCGAGCTTGGATGGGGAGCTTCAAATACCCTGGCATAGTGGAAGTGATCCCTAAGTGGCCAGAGGGTGCTGACTTGGGAATGCCACCAGAGCAGACAGTGAGCCGTGCTGAGGAGGCTCCCCCATACAACGATCTCCCTGACCATGAGAACGGCTATGCTCTAGTTACAGATGGGTCCTGCCTGCTTGTAGGCAGCAAGTAGAGATGGAAGGCAGCTGTCTGGAGCCCAACAAGGCAAGTGGTGGAAGCAAGGGATGGAGAAGGCGAATCCAGTCAGTACGCAGAGGGAAAAGCTGTCCAGCTGGCCCTGGATACAGCAGAACGAGAGAACTGGCCAGTGCTGTACCTCTCTACTGACTCCTGGATGGTAGCCAATGCCTTGTGGGGGTGGCTGAAGGAATGGAGGAGGAATGGGTGGCAGAGAAAAGGGAAGCCTGTTTGGGCCGCTGAGCTGTGGCAAGACATCGCTGCCCGCCTGGACAGGCTGCCAACAAAGGTACGGCACATGGCTGCACACATCCCCAAGAGCAGAGCCACAGAGGAGCACAAGCACAACCACCAAGCAGATCTGGCTGCTAAAAGCTCCCAAATAGACTTGGCCTGGGAACACAAGGGTGAGCTGTTCTTAGCTCGCTGGGCCCATGACACTTCTGGCCACCAAGGGAGAGATGCCACATCCCAGTGGGCTGGGGACAGATCCGTGGAGATCTCTTTGGAGGCCATCTCACAGGTCATCCATGAGTGTGACATCTGTGCTGCCATCAAGCAGGCCAAGCGCATGAAGCCTCTGTGGTATGGGGGGAGATGGTTGAAATAGAAGTACAGAGAGGCCTGGCAGATCGACTCCATCACCCTTCCTTCGTCTCACAGTGGCAAACAGCACCTACTGACCATGGTGGAGGCAAGTATAGGCTGGCTGGAAACCTACACAGCACCTCATGCCACTGCCTGCAGCACCATCCTGAGCCTAGAGAGACACGTCCTGTGGAGACACAGCACCCCCGGGAGGACTGAATGGGACAATGGAAGCCACTTCAAGAACCATCCCCTAAGGGACTGGGCAAAGGACCATGGCATTGAGTGGATTTACCACATCCCATACCATGCACTGCTGCAGGGAAGGTCGAGCGCTACACTGGCTTGCTAAAGACCACCTAAAAGCCATGGGGGGGGAACCTCAGGAACTGGGAAAGACACCTAGCTCAAGCCACTTGGTTAGTGACCAGCAGAGGAGCTGTGAACCCAGCTGGTCCTGCCCAGTCCCACCTGCTGCCAACAGTGGATGGAGATGGAGTCTCTGTGAGTTGAGGTAAAAACCCTGCGGGGAAGTCGGTGTGGTTTCCCCTGCTGCTGGTGGAGGCAAACCAAACCGAGGGGTGTTCTCTGCTGAGGGGCCTGGTCACACCTCCTGGGTGATGTTAAAAACTGGGGACATTCAGTGTATCCCACAGCAGAACGTGACTCTGGCTGAGAGGGGGCAGCGCACACCAATGTAATATAGTCACTGTAGGATAGTTATAAGTTATTCTAAGATTTTTCTCTCCTAGCTTAATACCAGCCTGGCATCCAGGACTCAACATGAACACACTGCACACCAATCCAGAGAGCTCCTGCATCACCTCACCTGCACCTGTTCCTCATATGCCACAGCAAAAGACTGTTCCTGTTTCCCTACAGCAATGGACTGTTCCCGAGTTTCCTTTCCCTTTCAAAGACAGACTGATTCCCGGTTCTTCTCCAGATTCCTGCCCAGTTCAAGCACCACCTACACTGACCAGCACCAGAGAGGGAGAGACTGCCCTGAGGGAGAGAGAGCCAGGATAACGAGGGACTTGCATCAAGGATTTGAGTACCACATGTCACGATTGGATGAAGGGGCTGTGACAGGAGAGTGGGAGTGGAACAGAGGGGTGGACTGTAATGGGTTATGCCCATCCTGGAAGCCGGTGGAGAGGTCTTGTGAGAACCTTGCTCTCCTGGGGAAGGTGTTTTCCCCCTGGGGAACTGAGCTAGTCTGTTCTACTCCCCCTCCCTGTCCAGCAAGCCTATAAACAGGAAGACACTGCAGCCATTTGCTCTCTTTTACTTCTGCCTCACAGGGATGAAAGAGAGGTGCTGCTGGCTTTCTGGTTCCACGTGGTCAGTCCTGGTCCTCCTCCTCCCTGCCACATCCACGTGTCTTCAAAGGACTTCAAAGGACTGGTTTTGTATACATGTTTTTCCCCATCCATCCTGTTCCTTACCCTTGTGAACCCTTCCTGTTACTCTTTTATATATATACATACATATAATATATATATTACACACATACATATATATATTTTAAAGAGAATGTTTACCTCTCTACTTCCAAACTGACTCCAAATTATTTCTCACGGGATTGCTCCTTCCCTTTTTTCCTCTATATTGGGAAAGTGGAGGGGGAGAGTGGGGAGGGAAGTCTCAACCTTGCCCCCATCTGAGCTCTTAAAACCCAGTTAAGGCTCAAACCGCCACCACTGGTGCAAAACCAGCAGGAAGAAAGCTGCCAGACACCAATGTCGTGTTCAAATGAAGGGAAATCTGCAGAATGCTTCTCTAAGACTGTGTAGAGAAAGCAGGAAGCAGGCCAGGGACAGCCCAGGTTGTTCCTGCAGGTGTGAGCAGAACAGGAAAAACAACCAAGAGAGCAGGCAAAAGGCAACTGAGAGGAAGAGCCTCCCAAGCCCACTGCCAGGGGACACTGCCAGGTATGGTTGGAAGGAGCCCAATGGAACTGAGTGGGAACTAGCATAGATGTGGAGTAGCTAACTGCACAGGAACTGTGTAAAACTTGTGTTCAGATGCAGAGGTTAGGAGGGGAAGCCCTCCTGTGCCCAGCACTGTGCCTAGCACTGTACAGAAAGGATTAAAGAATACCTCCTGCACAGCCTTAGCTGCTGAGTGTTTCCAGTTCTCTGACTCACTTCTTCCTGTTGGTTTTTGGAGCATCTTGAGTTCTTCATTCCATCAGCTGAGCAGGGGATGTTCTCCTCACCTTTCACTACCTGTTCTGGAATCTCTTGGGTTGGTTTGGTCACCAGCTGTGTTCAGGACTTTTCCTTCACCCTCTAATCAACAGAGAGAGTTCAAGTGCGCAAACTGAGCACGGGTTGGAACGAAGGTTCTGGTAGGGTTGTCTGGAACTAAAGGTGGGTGAGAAAACCATCAAGGGTGTCCTTAGGGGCCAGCAAAGGTAATTTGAGTAGGGGGTTTGGGAGACCCCATGCTGTTTGCTCAGGCACAGACACAAATCTGTCACTGCACCATGCCCCATGAAGATGTAAAAGGAAGGAGGCATGAGGCAGGGGTGAATGGTCACAGCTCAGGTTCAAACAGCCACAAGAACTCTTACCTGGGGCTCCTGAGTTCTGTAGCCATCCCCAGTGTGCCCAGTGCTGAGAACACAGAGATGCTGCTGCTGGTGCTCAGCGGTGCCTAAGGAGTGATTCGTTGCGGCATCCTCCTTACCCCTCCCAGTCACACTGGGCCTGGCTGATGATAAACTCAACCCCCTGACCCCTCCCAGTGCAGACTGGACTCAGTTCCAGTACTAGCTGGATTCCCTGGCCCCATTCCAAGACAATCAGGGCCCCACCCAGCACACACTTGATCTTGTAACTCCTCCCAGCACAGCCTGAGCCACCTGTCAGTATGACCTGGATCTCCTGAGCCTCCCAGCACAGATGTGGTCTCGACCCAGGACCAGCAGCATCATTCAGCATCTCCTAGTCCAGTCTGGGTCTCATCCCTGTGCAAAGTGCATCACCCCAGAATCTCTGACTCCACTGCAGAAGAGCCTAGGCCCATTCAGTGCACACAGGACACCCTGATGCCATCCCAGTTCACACTGGGCTCTCCTCCCTGCACAAACTGGAGCAAAGCCTGAACACAGTGGAGAAGGCAACTGCAGCTGATCTGTGGCAGGGGGAGTGTGGCCACCCAGACACAGAAGTTGTTCCTCTCCCCGGACTCAGCACTGCTGTGGCCACACTAGGTGCCTGGTGTCTGGCTTTGGGAATGTCCACTCAGTTGAAGGAATGAGGAGAAGAACTACAGAGACTGCAGAGCAGATCTGCCAGGATGGGGATTGACATCCCTCTGGAGAGGTTGAGGGACCTGGGCTGCTTCAGCGTGCTGAATGGAGGCTCAGGGCACTGCCAGAGCAGTGTGCACATGGCTGAAGGGTGGTTTCAGAGAGGATGGAGCTCTTCTGGAGAGTGGGAAGAGACTAAAATCTCCACAAAGTGCAGATGGAAGGTTCAGAGTGGAGATGAGGCCAAAGAAATGTCCCTCAAAGGGCAGAGCTGCAATGCATGAGGCCATCTAAAGGTGTCAGGAAATGGCAGGGAGAGCTGAGACAGTTCAGGGAAGGGATGGAAATGGCAGGGAGAGAGCTGGGTGGGGAAGCAAGACGGGAATAAGCAGCCAGAGGGAAAGAGCTGCAGGCATGGGACAGTGCAGGACAGGTGCAGTCAAGATGGCCAAGAGCTCTGGCAAGGCTGAGAGGCCCAACAGGACCAAGCGCTTTGTGCCCTTGGCTCTGGCACTTGCCTCTGCCACAAGGCCTGGAGGAGAAACATGGCTTTGAGGTCTTCTATTGCAAAGGCAGTGGTCAGGGCTTGGCCTTTCTGCTTCACAGACCAAAGGCAAGTTTTTCTGCTCTGTACTTTGCCTTTGTCTCCCTGCAATCCTGGCCTCTAACAAGCTGCTCTAAGGAATCCCTGGGGAGCCTTTGTCAGGAACAAGCCTCAGTGAGGCCAATCAGTGCTTCAAGGTACGTTGGAGCTTTCTTCTGACTTGGACTTCTGGAGAGGCTTCTTGGCAGTCCCTTGGCAGAGTCTCCTGGCAGTAGCTAAGGATGATGGAATCAGCCCCAAATACTCCATGGGGCTCATTAAATACTGCTGAACCTCTCATTATTGCCAAGGTTTCTGCAGCTAATTGGAGAGGTTTTATTGCTCAAAGAACTGGTAGAAATTATTTTAAGGTACATTTCATTCCTTTTCAGCAGGAGTTGTCTCTTTGCAAGCAAACCACAGCAAACCTGACAAGGTCCTACCCTGATCACTGCTCATCCTCACTCCCACTGCCACCAGCAGAGCCCTGAGCCACAGGTGAGGGACAGGCTCTGCCTTGCCAGGGGCTGGAGGTCAGGGCTTGGCCCTTGGATCAATGAAACCCGTCCGGATTTCCTCAGCAGCAGAGCCACCTTGAGCTGCTTGTCCTGACCTCTCAGCACTGCCTCAGGTCTCTGCTCTCCCCACAGCTGGAGATGCTTCAGTGCCTCCAGTGAAGCTTCCCTTGCATCACTGTCTCCTTCTGCTCTAACCAGCCCTGGGGACCCTTTCCAGTATGCTTCACTGGGACCATTAAGAGTAGAAGAAACTTTGAGTTTGAATCTAACTTTGACTTCTGCAGAGGTTTCATCAGCTCTTCTCAGTCCCTGAGGTTTCCAGGGGAAAAAAAGCCAACAGAGGAGGTATTAAAACACCTTGGGCTGGTCCGCTGCTGCCCTATTGGGCCAGGCTCCTGGGCTGGAAGGAGCTGCTGGCAAGGAGGCAGTGCTGCAGGAGACAGCTCTGGCCAGGAGCAGCTCCTCTGTACAGCACAGCAGGGCTGAGGACACTGCCAGAGGATCTCAGGGAGATGAGGAAGGCAGAGAGAGCTTCAAGGTGTCCAGGACTGGGGGGTGGCTGAAGAGCTCACTGGAGGAGAAGTCACTGCAGTCCTGACACAGTGAGGCTGTGGGGGCAGGACACTGCAGCTGAGCTCCTGGAGGCATCTCCATCTCGGTGCTGACACTCAGCTGAAGGCTCCTGGAGTGTGCACACAGAAGGAGGACCAAAGCCTTCAGTTCCATCCTGTGAGCAGCAGTGAGCAGAGGCTGGGGAAGGAGAAGGCTTCACCCCA
>JAAWVA010000394.1:0-22845 GCA_015227895.2 Colaptes auratus | reverse complement strand
TGGTGATGGGGGAGGCCTGTGGATGGGTCTACCTGGACCCAGCAAGGCCTTGAACCGTCCCCCACAGCAAATCCTGGCCAAGCTGGCAGCCATGGCTGGGATGGGAGCACACTGCGTTGGGTTGGAACTGGCTGGAGGGCCGAGCCCAGAGAGTGGTGGTGAATGGTGCCACAGCCAGCTGGCAGCAGGTCACTAGTGGTGCCCCAGGGATCGGGCTGGGGCCCCATGCTCTTCAACATCTTTATTGATGATCTAGATGAGGGCATTGAGTCCATCATCAGTAATTTGTGGACAACACCAAGCTGGGGGCAGGAGTGATCTGCTGGAGGGCAGAGAGGCTTTGCCGAGGGACCTCGACAGGCTGGACAGATGGCAGAAGTCCAAGGCATGAGATTGAACACATCCAAGTGCCGGGTTCTGCACATTGGCCACAACAACCCATGCAGTGCTACAGGCTGGGGTCAGAGTGGTTGTGGAGAGCGGCCAGGCAGAGAGGGACTGGGGGTGCTGGTTGATTGTAGGTTGAAACATGAGCCTGCAGTGTGCCAGGCAGCCAAGAAGGCCAATGCATCCTAGACTGCATCAGAAACAGTGTGGGCCAGCAGGAGCAGGGAGGTCATTCTGCCCCTGTACATGCACTGGTTAGGCCGCACCTTGAGTACTGTGTCCAGTCTGGGCCCCTCAGTTTAGGAAGATGTTGTCTTGTGGAATGTGTCCAGAGAAGGGCAACAAAGTGTGAGGGGTTTGGAAGACAAGCCCTAGAGGAGAGGCTGAGGGAGCTGGGGTTGCGTAGACTGGAGAAGAGGAGAGAGGGGTGACCTATTGCCTCTACAATACCTGAAGGGAGGTTGTGGCAGGCAGAGGTTGGTCTCTTCTCCAGGCAGCCAGTACCAGAACAAGAGGACACAGTCTCAGGCTGCGCCAGGGCAGGTTTAGACTTGAAGTTAGGAAGAAGTTCTATACTGAGAGGTGATTGCCCACTGGAATCAGCTGCTGTGGAAATGGTGGAGTCACCTTCATTGGAGGTGTTCAAGAAGAGCTTGATGGGGTGCTGTGCAGGGGTTAGTTTTTTTTAGTTGTTTAGGTGGGTGTATTGAGTATGTACTGTATTGTACTCTTTTGTACTGTATTGTACTGTATGGTACTGTATTGTATTTAGGTGGGTTGGATTGGTTGAGGGTTGGACGTGATGATCTTAAGGTCTCTTCCAACCTGTGTTGTATTGTATTGTATGTAACAGACAGAATGTAGTCAGTTTCACTGTAGGGTGATGGAACACTGGAACAAGCTGCCAGGAGGGTTGTGGAGTCTCCCTCTCTGGAGGTATTCAAGACCTGTCTGGATGTGTCCTGTGTGATTTGGTATAGGTGATCCTGCTCTGCAGGGAGATTGGACTGGATGAGCTTTGAGGTTTCTCCAGCCCCTAATCTGTGATTCTGTGACTGTGATGGAGCAGAAATCACTGCTTCAAATGGTGCTGTTCTGGGAGGTATGTCATAGCTGCTCATGTGGAGTCAAGGCCTGCTGTCAGTCTTGTGTGCACAGTGACAGCAGCTAATAGGCATGAGCCTTGTTCTCATTAAATGGGCTTTTGGTAATGAAGATGAAGGAAAAGCATAATAAATCGATTTTTTTTGCTGCTAACAACCAAGAATTGTTGTCATGCTTATCTCTTGTACCAGGCCGTACAAATTCTGAGGGTCAAGAATAAGTACCAACAACTCCTTCCAGTGTTATGTGAGCCCTTCCCACAAGCTTTGTAAATTGAGATTTATTATCACCATTAGTGAGGTATGTGATGTTCCACATTGGTGCCTGGTTTGTTCCTATGCTTCTGAACCTTAGGAAATGGCCTAATCCTAACCCTAACCCTAACCCAAACTCCACTGTGAACTGCACCCAGCAAACAGTTTATTTCAGCAGCTATCAACACATCATATAACTTACTAATTGGAATCAGAAGCAAAATGTTCATGGACCTTGAGATACCTTTTGAACAATCACTCTGGGACACAGTGCAGAAGCCATTCTACTTGTACACTTCCTGTATACAATGCCACTGGTACATGCAGACCTCTCTGGAGCCTTTGGTCAGTGACTCTACTGCAAAGCAGTATGCAGCCTGGTAATTCAGACACTCAGAGGAATGGGAGAGGTGATTTGAATCCTTAGGTGAAAGAGGAGACGATGAGCCTAGGGGATCTGGGAGCACTTTCACCCTGAGAGATTTGATAAGGAGAGCGGGAACTGCAGCTGCATTCCAGTACTGCCTGTGTCCAAAGTAAGGCAAGAGCCTGTGGCAGCCTTTTTGCAGAGTAATCTGAAGGAGTGCTGCATCTGCTGCTGCAGGACAGAATGGGGTAGTAGGAGCTGGCACAGCACAGCAGTTAGGTTCTTCTGAGGCTGACATATCCTGGGCGTGCTCAAAGGCAGCGCTTCAGACGCTGGGTAACCATCCAGGATCCAGCCAGCAGCTGTGTGATGGTATGGAGAACATCAGGTTTAGGATGTATGGATCTACTCCCCTCTGAAGACTTGGGAATGAGTCATCAATTTTGACTAAACACCTGTATCATCTAAGCAGTTCATACTGCACACAATTCTTATCACCAGAAGTACCTGCTATTTCTCCCAGTACTGGATCTGAAGTGGTGAAAACATGAGCATTAGAGTATGAAAAAAATATAACCAAGGAGAGACAGAGGCCTCTTGTCATTCTCCAAGAACTGCTCTGCCTTCAGGCGGTGCCTTCATTACCATTATGACATATTAGCACAACTCTTTACCTTCATCTTTCCAAACTTTACAAAAGACACTGGACAAGGCTAAAAATCCTGTCCTTTGGCATATATTTCTAAGCAGTTTCTCATTACCAGAATCCAGCAGGAACAGGGTCCCAAAAGCCCATCTTTGCACTTCTGTAATGTGATACATGGCAAAGTTTTGGTAGGAGGGGGGCTGCAGGGGTACCCTCTGTGGAAAGCATTTCCGGAGCTATAGAATGCATAAGAATTACAGATTCAGTTTCTGAGCCCATAAAATGAATATTTGAAGTAATAGCTTGGGGTTTTGATCATACAGAAGAGGTTTATTTTGTCTGATAGCACATACAATTTGCACAAGCAGCAGTAGAGTTGTATCTGAGCCACTAAGAAATAATCTACAAGCCATAATTATCAACAGCACCTTCCCTGGGAGATGTGATTTCCTTCGCCTCCCACTTACCCTCCCTGCTCCAAAAAACTCAACAACCAACCAAAAGCCCTCCAATCACCACAGCCCTGTGATCTCATTTTAAATGAGGAATGAAAATTAAATACCAAGTTAATTAAAAAAAATATAAAATCAGGAGACTTCACCTGCAGACCTTCAGAAACTGCAAACAGAAACAGAAAAGAAGCACTAAACCAAGAACAATCTCAAGTGGAAAAGCAATGAAAAAGCTGAATCCACAAGAGGAAAGCTATGTTGTCAAACAGGCAGCTTTCTGCAAGGCACCAAAACACCAGGGTAGGTGGAAGCCAGAAGCATTCTCGCACCAGTCTTTTGTCAAAAAGGGCCATTGAATCAAAGCTTTAAAATGGAGAATTGACCAGAAATCAAAGTGGCTTGCCGTGGAGCCAGCCAGCTATCCCATAAACACACAGCATTTTCCATCAGCAAATGTATTTCCATGTCTTGCCCTGTATGGCTACCCAAGGCATGCAGCTACTATGTCAGAAACTTAAACCGACTAAGTAAATGAAAAAGACACACACACACGCTTGACCTGCTAGATTTCACTCAAGCAGGGTGAACAGGTGCTGCTTCTGTCTAATACTGCCTCTTTCCTGCCAACTAGTCTAGATTAGGCATATCTTCAACATGTAACTTGGAGGATAAATGCATGTACAAGCCCTTAACATAATGTTGCATTGACAAGATTGGACAGGAGTTCAGAGTGGCCTGAGCACTTCAGGCTGATCTCTGGGTAACGACTGCCATTTGTTTGGTAACACAAATTCTCACCCAGATAAGCCCACATCCAAGGCCACACATTGGGCAGTACCCCGGACTCAGCTCCTGTAGGAAGCAGCATTACCACAGGACTGGCAGGTTACTGGGTGGCTTCTTTATTTATACACAACACCCCCACATGTGTGTTTTGAACGGTCCTCTGTCATGAACATAGCACAGCTGGAACAGCTATTGCAACTTACACATGGGGGGTGCACCTTACAGGTAATTATTGTACTTAAGCAGAAGGTAAGGAATAAGGTTTGACTTTGCTAAATATAAACCTAAAACTGCTAATACCACTAAGAGCTATTCAGCAGATCGTCTGTTACAGGAAACCTTGCCAGGATATTCAAGGAGTTTATGGCCATCTCACATATCTGGGGAATGGGTCTTAAGTTGGTGGGGTTTTGAGAAATACAGACATCTGCATTTTAATCTTGGAAAATCCTGAGATCAGCAAGACTCTTGTCTGCAGGGTTTAACCACAGTGTCACCCCCCTCTTAGAAAGTCTAAAGGAGTATGATTGCTGTGAAGAGAAACAAAAAAATAAACAAATGAAAAAACCCAACACCTTTGGGGTTGCTTGCCTTTTTTTTTTAATATGCACAAATAATGATGGGGTTTGACAGTAGAACCTCCCCTTTAAATGAAGGGCAAGAACATGAAACTTCATGCTTTCTGCATAACTAAGTTAAATGGATGTGACTGATTTAAATAACTGCAGCTTCTCAGCTGCTTTTTTTTCGGTCTGCAATGTGTTAATTGCATCTCCTGTGTTAGCAACACAAAGTAGGGTAAGAGCAGCTCGAGTCAGGACTCAAAATCTTTAAAAGTCCTCCTGCCTTTTAACCCTGATCCCACTACCCATCTAACATCACCTCTACCTTTCATGTGAGGGCTTATTTTTTAAGCAGTTATGGGGTTCAATTGCAGAGGGACCTCGACAGGCTGGACAGATGGGCAGAGTCCAAGGGCATGAGATTGAACACATCCAAGTGCTGGGTTCTGCACATTGGCCACGCAACCCCATGCAGTGCCTAAAGGCTGGGGTCAGAGTGGCTGGAGAGTGGCCAGGCAGAGAGGGACCTGGGTGGGGTACTGGCTGATGGTAGGCTGAACATGAGCCTACAGTGTGCCCAGGCAGCCAAGAGGGCCAATGGCATCCTGGCCTGCATCAGGAATAGTGTGGCCAGTAAGAACAGGGAGGTCATTCTCCCCCTATACACTGCACTGGTTAGGCCACACCTTGAGTCCTGGTCCAGTTCTGGGCCCCTCAGTTAGGAAGTGTGGTGGGGTGAGAAAGTTCCCTCCCCACACACAGGGAAAGAAAAACACAGCTAGCGCAGTCGGAAAAAGCAGATGAAAGCTCTATTACAGGCATCAATGGAATGCAATGAATAGATACACAAATATACAATATTTACAATATATACAGGAAAATACAACAATGAACACAATGCAGAAAAACCTTTTCCCTCCAGCTGGCCAGGGGGGTTCCCTGAACCCCCCTCTCTCCCTCCCCACCTCCCCTTTTTTCCCAAAAAGGGTTAGAGAGAGAGAGAAAGGCAATTAAGGAAGAAAAATGCTGTTAGCTCAGAAAACGCATGCAAGAATTAGTTTTCTTATCTGGTTACTGTTAACTCAAGGCCATTCCTGCTTCAGAAAAAGAGAAGAAGCCGTCCAGCCCACAGGACAGAGAAGCACAGACTGCACCCAGCCTGCACCCAGACCAGACTGAACTAACAGAACCCAAACTCCAAACTGCACCCCATAAGCACCAATGAAATTAGTTTAGACTATCTTGTTTTTGTTCAAATATCAAAAACATTCAGCCGAGTGTTCAGCAACTGTCTCTTTCTTAAAGGCATAGCATCAACCGGTGACAGGAAGGATGTTGTCTGCTGAAGGTGTCCAGAGAAGGGCAACAAAGCTGGGGAGGGATTTGGAACACAAGCTATGAGGAGAGACTGAGGGAGCTGGGGTTGCTTAGCCTGGAGAAGAGGAGACTGAGGGGTGACCTTATTGCTCTCTACAAATACCTGAAGGGAGGTGTAGCCAGGCAGAGGTTGGTCTCTCTCCCAGACCCAGCCAGCATCGAACAAGAGGACACAGTCTCAGGCTGCAGCAGGGAGGTTTAGGCTGGATGTTAGGAAGAAGTTTACACAGAGAGAGTGATTGCCCATTGGAATGGGCTGCCATGGAGGTGGTGGAGTCACCATCATTGGAGGTGTTCAGGAGGAGACTTGATGGGTGCTTGGTGCCATGGTTTAGTTGTTTAGGGGGGTTGGATTGGTGATGGGTTGGACACGATGATCTTGAAGGTCTCTTCCAACCGGTCTGGTCTGGTCTATTCTATTCTATTCTATTCTATTCTATTCTATTCTATTCTATTCTATTCTATTCTATCTATTCAAAGAAGAGGTGCCATGTGTGCCAACCAGAGCTTTCTGGTGATCGCCACGCTTTTTTAAGGTTTATTTTTTCTCTCTCATTACTAGGTCTTCAGTATTTGCAAGATAGGAAAGAATGCAGGTCCAACTTTTCACAATACTTGAGATTTTGAGTAGTACATGGAAAATAGCTCCAATGCTGTCAAGCAGGACACCTACAACTGAAATGCAGTAACACATGACTTCCCTACAACACCTTTACTGCTTTACACATTCTAGTATTTACTTTGCTTCCTGCATCCTGTGTTAATCAAGTCTTATTTTCCATGATACAGGAGTTATCCTGAACTTGTAGAAGCTAATGCAAACACTTCCCTTTGGAAAATACAAAAAGCATGGTTTCACACCCAATGCAATATCAATGGCAATTAGAGTTATTGCCCATTAAATGCAAAAATAGTGAATTGTGCTGTACAGTGAACTAGTGCTGTGGCAGCAATACAGCATTGCTCCATAAACAAGAAAAAAGCACATTAAAGCAATTTATGGTACTTACCTCCAGTGAATGCTGTGTCCAGGTATTGGAATGAACAACCCAGTGTATTTTACTCTTATTAATTTTTTGCTCCTAGACAGAGCAAATGACATTGTTTTTTACCACAAACCTCTGGAGACACCATGGTGTAAGAATATTTTTCTGAACACTCACACTAGAATCAGCCAGTGCTGAGCTTTGGAGGAAGGAGGTAGCATCTCCAATAACATACCTTGGAAAGAAGTTCCTCTGCAGGAAGCCAGCTGGGTGAGCATGGGGTAGGCAGAGATATCAAAAACCTTCTTCCACCCAGAGCCAACATAGCTCATTAAAGCTCATTTGCACATGCTATACTGGTGATCTTAGATGAAAAGACATTGTCCTGGCTTAGAGCAGGACAGATCCTCTATTGCCCCAGAGGGACAAAAGAGTGACACTCATCACACAAATGGATTGCAAAAGTGGTGGAAAGTTTAAATGGAAAAGCAATTGGTGTTTAACAGAAACTACAAAGCATAGTGGCAAGAACCCCAAAGCATACAGAGTATGCTTCCCTTCTCTCACCTGAGGGTACACCAAAAAGCCCCAGGGCTCTTCCTTCCCCCCACTGCTAGGCTCATCTGAGGCTGGCCAGGTCTGAGACTGCACACACCACACACACACACACCACCCTCTCTCCTGGCATTAGGGCCAGCCAGGCCTAAGAGGCCTTGAGAAACTCCCCCACTGTTACCAACAGGGAGCATACTCCATGGGAGCAGAGAGGGAAGGATGAGGAAGAGAGACACTTCACAGATGGATTTACAGGGTGCAGGATTTATGGGTATGAAATAGGCTGTTCCTGTGCACACTTACTGGGTTGAAACTCAGGACACCAGAGGTGTAGCTTATGTGGCAGTAACAGGAGGCACCCATCCTGAACTGCCACTTTTCCATGTGTTGTATCATTACTGACACCCCCTATATACCATTCAAACAGAGAGACATGTCATCCCTCTTCCCTCCCTTCCAATGTGAGGAATGCAAAGGCCAGCTCCTGTCTCAGATGGCTTATCTGCAGCTGGTTGTCCCAGCCCAGTCCCAGCGAAGTGCTGCAGATGGAGGTTGGCTAAAACTGCAGTGATGGGAAAAACACCCACAGAAGAAATGTGTGTACATTGCTGAGAGGGAGAAATACAGAAAAATGAAAAGAAACTTACTGTCATCCAATCTGCAATATATTTCTATACAGTCTTGGCAGGGAATGGGGAAGTGGGAAGAGCTGAGAACATTTTTTTACTTTTGCAATAAGCTCACAGGACTGTATGCCAAACCCACACCCAAGCCAAGCAGCTGGGGAGCCTAGGGGTGAATCAGTGGAGCAACATGTCTATTTAAGCTTCCAGAACACACAGATGCTGGGCTGGATATCTGCTAGAAGACAGATAGTGTTTCGGGGAAAAAACTGCTCACTCTGTCCACCCATTTTTATGCCTCTCTTCTGCCATCAAGTACAGGAACAAGCCTCCACTGTCATTAGCTCACAGGACCAAGCTACATCAGAGCTGGTCACAGTGAGAGCTCTCCACAGCACTATCCCCTCTCACTCCAAGCTGTGACGCACATGATATTTCCATCCCGCCAGGGACTCCAGGAAACAAGCTGTTGACTTGGACATGGGCACAATGACACAGACACAGGTGGCTCTGGTATTGAGACACCAGGTCAAGCGCTTTATGCAGGTTTCCTCAGAACCAGGAAACAGGGTGAAAAGCAGGCCTTCTGTAGGAATTAAATTATATTAAAGTTCACTCCATGAGTGCTGTGCAGTTGCCTGGCATAGTTTGAGAGATCACCCAGGGCCCAACAGCAGGGAGAAGGAAAATCTCCATTCTGTAGAACATTTTGGGGAATCACCGCCCAGACCTGGAAGCCACTTTGTGGCAGACATACATTTCCACTGCAGACTGGCCAAAATGCCAACCTCTGCTGACTCCAGTTCAGGGCATTTGGTACCTGTCCCTGCAGTAGGAAGTAACTCACAAAACACCTGGCTAAGATGTGCTCACAAGAATGAGAATATCTCACAATGTGTGCAGTTCTGATCTTAAACTCCTCTCCCTCAGCTGTTTTTGCACCTCTTGTTGGCTTTTGCTGCAATGCTAATTTTAATGTGCTTGCTCCTGTCTTTTACCCAGGGGTATTTCGCTGCAGTGTCTGTGATCTCAGCCTCTGGAGCTGCTCCGTCACCGCGGCAGCTTGGAGGAGCGACGTGGCACAGTGTAGTGGCTTCTAGAGAACAGAAACTATGTGAAACATGGAGAGCAGGTTGTCCCTCCTCCTTCCCTGAGCCGGCATCTCTCGGGAAAGAGGGGCAAGGCATGAGCGGAGCCACAGCCTCTCCTGGTAAAGTCAGCAGAGGGAGGGGCTGAGTTCGCCGGGTTGTTGCTGAAGTTTTTTCAGGTAGGCAGCAGGCAGGAAACAGCACTGGTTGCACTTGGTCTAAACCTGTCTCCAAAAGAACTGTGTCAGCCCAGACACAGGCCAACATAAGCATGCAGGTATCCAGGCTCCGGCTGTGGAGAGTGCAGAGACTACACCTGGGTCCACTGTGAGCAGGTGGGAGACCTTCTCAGTCTGGTGGCTGAGCTGAAGCAGGAAGGTGGAAGTCTGCAGACTGTTAGGGAGTGCGAGTGGGAGCTGACTGGTGGAATCAGACTCTACAGTCCCTCAAACAGTCCCAACAGCCATGCAGAATTCAGGACACTGAGGGCTCCCTGCCTTTGCCAGCTTCCCAAACAGGATGACTCAGAAGCTGGAGATTAGTGGAGACAAATTCCTCAAGTGCAGCAGGTGTGGACCCAATAGCCACTGAAACCCCCAAGGTGACCCTGAAGAATAGATTTGGCTCTTGGTGAACCTGTTTTACCAAAAGCAATGTTCTGCAAGGGAAACCAACCAACAGCAGCTATGAGAATTGTCTAGTTTACGTCAGTTGGAGAGGCTAGGAGGGAGCAAGCTACTATCCAAACATTTGCCGTAAGAAGAAAAGAGGGGACTCACTCTGAAGGGTGTTGAGGGTCCTATATGCAGATCCGATCCACTTCTTAGGCAAGTATGTGCCCCCTGGGGCAGGGTAAGAATGACTCTGGTCCATCAAGCTGACTACTCTGTTGATGGTTTTCCAAGTAGTCAATGATGAAATCTCAACAAGAAGTTTGAGAGCAATGAACAAAGACTTCAGAGCCCTGGACAAATGATGAAAGGGTCAGGAGCACAAGTATGTGTTTGCTTCTGTCCCACCACTATCTATGCCTAATGAGGGTATGAACATGAAATTCCAGCAGATTAATGCCTGGCTGTGGGACTGTTGCCAATGGCAAGATTTTGGGTTCTTTGATCACAGGCTGCTCTACAAGAGCCCAGGCCTGCTGACTATAGATAGGCAATGCTTGTCTCAAAGAGAAAAAGAATCCTGAGGCAAGAACTAGCAGAGCTGGTTGATAGGTTGCATCCAAACAGCTAGCATGTCAGATGTCACATGCTGGCTCATTTGGCAGGAATGCAGACATCACACTAACACTGATACTGCCATTTGGATGCAGGAGGGATATCCTGCAGTTAATGATCTTGGTCTAAACCTGTCTCCAAAAGAACTGTGTCAGCCCGACACAAAAAAAAAAGGTGCCGGGTGGAGGGGTGGTTAAGAGGGTGGTTACAGCAGCATTACAGCAACATGGTTACTACTAGAAGTAAGGCTAGTAGAAGAACAGTGGGCACCCAAACAGAGACCACTCACAAGCATGCAAGTGTTCAGGTGGGTGGCTGCAGTGAGTGCTGGGATCTGGCACTCGACATGGAGGATGGAAGGAACAGCTCCTGTGTCAGATGCGAGCAGATCAGTGATCTGATGAGCATGGGGCTGAACTAAAAGAAGAGGTAGAAAGGCTAAGAGCTGTAAGAGACAGCAAAGGAACATTGACTATTTCCAAAATCTAACCTCTACTAACTAGAACAGGGGGTGACTCTTAGTGGAACAGGGAGTTTGGTACCTTCCCATCAGCAAGCTCTCAGCCTCCCTGCAGTAACCCACAAGGGCAGGGCCAATGGGTGCAGGTCTCTGCCCGACGGAAAAACGCAGACGGAGCAAGCCTGCTACTTTGAGCAACACACTGCCTACAGTGCAGGTACAGAATAGGTATGAGGCTCTGCAGGAGGAACAAGTCATAGGTGAGGACGAGGACTCAAGGAAGGCAGAAGCTGAACCAATGACAGGTTGCCTCAGGCCAGCTATCAAAACTAGACCAGAAAAAGAAACCTCGCAGGGTCATCGTATAGGAGACTCCCTACTGAAGGGAGCAGAGGGCCCATATGCAGACCAGACCCCTTTCATAGGGAGATCTGCTGCCTCCTGGTGCCCAAGTAAAGGACATTATAGGCAAAATTCCCAACTCCTGAGTCCTTCAGACTACTACCCACTGCTGGTCTTTCAGGTGGGTAGTGACGATGAAACAACAAGAGGCTCGCAATCAATTAAAAGTGATTTCAGACCTTGGGCACCTGCTAAAGGGATCAGGAGCTCAGGTTGTGTTCTCTGCTATCCCTCTAATGTCAGCGATGGATGAGGGAACACTGAGGAAAAGCCAACAGGTCAATCATGGCTCTGGGGCTGGTGCCATCGACAGGGGTTTGGGTTCTACAATCATGGCTTGGTTTACAAGGCACCAGAGCTGCAAACAACTAATGGGGCACACTTGTCCCAGAGGGGGAAAAGATCCTGGGGCAGGAATTGGCAGGCTCATTGATAGGGCTTTAACTAGATTTGAAGGGGGAAGGGGGTAATAGTGTCCTGCTGGCCTGTGAGAAGCAGAGGGGCAGCTCACCAGAGGCAGTGGGATGGAGAGCTGCTAAGGGCTCTCAACTTGCTGCCCTGAGGCAAGACACAGATGACACACCAGGACACCCTGTGAAAACCAAGGGGAATTAGCAGAAGAGGACGACAGGCCAGCCCAGCTGAAGTGCTTCTATGCAAATGCACCCAGCTGGGCAACAAACAGGATGAATTAATAGCCACCGTGCTGCTGGGAGGCCATGACATAGTGCTGTTACTGACACTTGTGGGATGATTCCCATGATTGGAATGTAGGGATAGATGGGTACAAGCTTTTTAGGAAGGATAGGCAGGGAAGGAGAGGAGGAGGTGTTGCCCTCTATGTCAAGAACCAGCTGGAGTCAGCAGAACTCCACCTGGGAGGATGATGAGATGGTTGAGAGTATGGGGTTAGAATAAAGGCAAGACAGGGGAAGGAGATATTACTGTGGGGGTCTCCTACAGGCCACCTGACCAGCAGAACCAAGCAGATGAGGCCCTCCACAGGCAAATAGAAATGGCTTCCAGGTCACAAGCCCTGGTCCTCATGGGTGATTTCAACCACCCTGACATCTGCTGGAGGGACAACACAGCAAGGCACCAGCAATCCAGGATGTTCCTGGACTGCATAGAAGACAACTTCCTCCTCCAAATGGTAGAGGAACCACAAGAAAAGGTGCTCTGCTGGACCTTGTTCTCACCAACAGGGAAGGGCTGGTAACCAATGTGAGGCTCAGAGACTGCCTTGGCTGCAGTGACCATGAAGCAGTTGAATTTAATATCCTCAGGGCTATCAGGAGGACCTATTCTAAGCTTATGTCCCTAGACTTTAGGCGTGCAGACTTTGATCGCTGCAGGAATCTGCTAGCCACAGTGTCATGGGACAAAGCCCTGGAGGGAAGAGGGACCCAGGACAGCTGGTCAGTATTCAAGGACCACCTCCTGTGT
Source organism: Colaptes auratus (assembly GCA_015227895.2). Classification (NCBI taxonomy): domain Eukaryota; kingdom Metazoa; phylum Chordata; class Aves; order Piciformes; family Picidae; genus Colaptes; species Colaptes auratus. Next base: position 10,123 of record JAAWVA010000394.1, on the reverse strand, counting down.
CCAGGAGCTATGTATACCAACAAAGAGAAAAACAGGGAAGAACGCTAGGAGGCCTGCCTGGATGAACAAGGAGCTGCTGGACACACTATTACTTAAAAAGAAACTCTACAGGCAGTGGAGGGAAGGACAGATAGAACAGGGGGTATATAAGGAAGCTGCCCGAGCAGCAAGAGGCTGGTTAGGAAAGCCAAAGCAGAGTTGAATTGAATCTAGCCAGGGAGGTCAAAGGGAGCACTAAGAATTTCTACAGGTATATTAATGGCAAGAAGATGAGTAGGGAAGGTGTGGGCCCCTCAGAAAGGAAACTGGTGAATTGGTCACAAGTGATGTGGAAAAAGCTGAGGTACTCAATAACTTCTTTACCTCAGTCTTCACTGCAAGGGCCTCCAGCCACACTCCTGGAGTCATGGCAGATGATGCCAGGGATGGGGAGGAAGAACTGCCCATGGTAAGTGAAGCTCAGGTTCGTGATCACCTGAAGAACCTGAAAGTGTTCAAGTCCATGGGACCCGACGGGATACACCCACGGGTGCTGAGAGAACTGGCAGATGAGGTGCTAAGCCCCTCTCTATTATATTCCAAAAGTCATGGCAGACTGGGGAAGTCCCACAGATTGGAAAAGGGCAAATATTGCTCCCATTTTCAAAAAGGGTAAGAAGGAGGAACCAGGGAACTACAGGCCGGTCAGTCTCACCTCTGTGCCCGGAAAGATCATGGAGCAGATCCTCCTGGAGGCACTACTGACTCAGAAGAGTAGTGAAGAGGTGATTGGGAGCAGTCAGCATGGCTTGCCAAGGGCAAATCCTGCCTGACAAACCTGGTGGCCTTCTATGAACAGGTGACAGCATTAATAGATGAGGGGCGAGCGCAACTGATGTCGTTTACCTGGACCTGAGCAAAGCCTTTGACACTGTCCCACACCACATCCTGGTCTCCAAGCTGGTGACACACGGGTTTGATGGATGGACCACTAGATGGATAAGAACTGGCTTGATGGCCGCACCCAAAGAGTGGCTGTCAATGGGTCCATGTCCCAGTGGGGCCAGTGACAAGCGGAGTCCCTCAGGGATCAGTCCTGGGACCAGTCTTGTTCAACATCTTTGTGGGTGCATGGACAGTGGCATTGAGTGCACCCTCAGCAAGTTTGCTGATGACACCAAGCTGTGTGGTGCAGCAGACACGCTGGAGGGAAGGGATGCCATCCAGAGGGACCTTGACAGGCTGGAGAGGTGGGCACAGGCCAACCTCATGAGCTTCAACAAGACCAAGTGCAGGGTCCTGCATCTGGGTCGAGGCAATCCCAGGCACAAATACAGGCTGGGCAGTGACTGGCTGGGGAGCAGCCAGAGGAGAGAGACTTGGGGGTGCTGGTGGACGAGAAGCTCAACATGAGCTCTCAATGTGCACTTGCAGCCCGGAAAGCCAATCAGATCCTGGGCTGCATCAGGAGAAGTGTGGCCAGCAGGTCAAGGGAGGTGATTCTCCCCTCTACTCAGCTCTGGTGAGACCCCACCTGGAGTACTGCCCAGTTCTGGAGCCCCTATTACAAGAGGGATCTGGAGGTGCTGGAGCGTGTCCAGAGAAGGGCCACGAGGATGAGCAGAGGGCTGGAGCACCTCTCCTATGAGGACAGACTGAAGGAGTTGGGGCTGTTCAGCCTGGAGAAGAGAAGGCTCCGAGGTGACCTCATTGTGGCCTTCCAGTATCTGAAGGGGGCCTACAAGAAGGCTGGGGAGGGACTTTTCAGACTATCAGGGAGTGATAGGACTAGGGGGAATGGGATGAAGCTGGAGGTGGGGAGATTCAGGCTAGATGTGAGGAGGAAGTTCTTCACCGTGAGAGTGGTGAAGCCCTGGAATGGGTGTCCAGGGAGGTGGTGAGGCCCCCCCTGGAGTTTAACCAGGCTGGATGAGGCTCTGTCCAGCCTGATCTAGGGTAGAGTGTCCCTGCCCATGGCAGGGGGGTTGGAACTAGATGATCCTTGTGGTCCCTTCCAACCCTAACTGAAACTATGAAACTATGAAAACTATGAAAACTTATGTCAGAGAGGGAAAAAAGGTGCAGTTCTTCCTGGAAGGTCAGGGAAGGCGAGGCTGCAGCTTCAGTGGTTGCTTTCCTCCACTTTCCATTTGCAACTCCTTGGCCAACATGAGTGGTGATTCACAGCTTGGAGCATGTGTCCCCCTCATTCCCTCTCTCTTTTTCATCGCTGGTCTGGCAGTGAAAAGGCTTCCACACAATCCCAAGCCAAATCCTGCTGGAACTGCAATTGTCTCATAATGCTTTCATCCCAAATAGCTCAGCTATGATGCTGGCTTCGCTTAAATTTTCTGCTGCCTCAGTACAACCTATTTCTTGGTAGGCATAGTGAATCTGGGAGCAGGACTGTAGCATGAGGAACAGAAAGCCCACTATTATACAACTGATTTGCATCTCTGCTAAAACTTTTGTTGCAACTTTTCTGGAGTAAAATAATTCTCTTCCAAATACTGTAACTGAAAGTATTCAGTAAGAGTAATTTGTTGTACTTGATACTTCTGACCACACATGAAGAACATTTTTTGCAGTCCTTTCATATAACCATGCAGTGAAGTGGTTTAGTAAAAGCAATTTTTGCTAATGGGTTGATGAATGGTACCGATATTTACAAGGCTTTTGTTCAGGATTCAAATACGACTGGTCACCCACATTAAAACAATAGGGTTCCACAGACACAACTGTCTGGATGTGTTTTCACTCAGCACAGCTACTCCAAGTCCTTCCTTGTGCATGTATGCTTCAAGTTTTTTATCGCAAAAGGTGCAAACAGCTCTCAGTTTGGCTGTTTCCTGCTTTCAGATGGCAAACTGAAGGTTCACAGAGGGTTACTTTCACATGGCACATACCTCTCACCATTTCACTCTTGTTTTTTTCAACTGTTCTATGAATGGTCATGTCTGCTTTACATTGCGGTGTGGCTAAGTGCAGTACTCTAAGGTGTGCAAAAAAAGGCACAAGCTGGTCCAGGAGCCTACAGATCTTCTAGATTTCTGGGAACTTCAGGCCTCACCTAGTTAGAAGTCTCCTCTGTCATCCACTTTTGCCACCACAAAGAACCACAATGAGATGGAAGCAACTGAGGTGCTACCCTTTGATGTTGCACCCAGAGAGAAGTCTCCAAACTGGTGAGAAAACCAAACAGGGGCCTGAGCTAGGCACGCTTTTTCTCCTTAAGTTCCTGTCTTCAGTGTTTGCTACTGAAGAACATGTGTTTAAGGCTTGAGTGAGAGAAGATGTACTGTGTGCTTTTTTTCAGGCAGAGGGCTTCCCTTTCTCATCACCAACGCAGCTCCTTATCCTGCTTTTGTACACCCTGGTTCTCAGGCTGAGAAGTTTTAAAACACATTTTAAGATGTATCTACTAGATAGTGAGATTAATGCCCAAATTCAAGCTATAGCAATAGTGATGAACTACAGCATTAGCATGTCCCAAAATACTCACGAAACAAACTGCTTACTGTTTGTGCTTGGAGGCAACTTTATATTTCATGTTGCAATGAAAGCTCTGTCACTTCTCGTGCTGCCTATGATAGCTAAACTCAGCGCTTCCATTATTAAGACTTGTCTAAATCCACTGGTCAAATTAAAGAAGAAATTAAGAAAAGAAAAAAAAAGGTACCTGTGTTTAAATGTTAAGGACTGCACTCTGCATATATGACTGGTGATTGTGGTGTTTCCTAACCTGGATGAAATATAACTGCTTGGCTTTCACACAGACATGACACAGGTTAAAAACATTTGGAATGATCTGCAGCATGTACGTACACAGAATGTACTGCTGTATGGGGTGAAGCTTCCTCTAACCTCATGGAGAAGATAAGAAATAGCTCATTTCAATATAATACCTACAGTGACAGTACTGTTGTTACTAGTCTTTAAATGGTAGCTGGTTCTGAGTGCTGACTATAGTGATACTGAGTCAAGATCCCGTGGCACACATTAGGATTTAAACAAAACCAAAATGGCCTCGACCACCTGGAAGCTGCAGGAGCACAGTTTCACTTACTGTTGTTGGCTGCCGCTGGTGCCAAGACGCAGGATATATCCCAAAGGCTTGGTAGCTGAAAGCTTTGTAGAAAAGAGATTGTTACGCTGCAATCCTCTGCAGTGGCACTTGTCACTTCTTCCAACCAAACGAAACTGTCCCGGGGACTCAGCTCCTCGGGGGTTCGCCTCTCGGCCGCCAAGTCTGCGTCTGTCTGCTCCTGGGCTTTACAACGCTAGTACAGCGAGGGGTCTTTGCAGTTCTCTCTGGGTAAACTGAAACACAGTTCAGCTTCCAAGCGAAGCTTGTGATTTCTTCCAGAGTGTGGACAATTGCAAGGCAAGGCTCCGGCTCTTTGGGCTGATACTTGTGGATTCCCGAGACAATGCTGGCCAGTGACAACACGGATCGAGGGGTAAAACCCTGACACTGCAACCTATAGAAAGGGTTTTCTCCAAACGTGGCACACACACCTGACCCACTTGGCTCCAGAACGTGTTCAGACAAGCCTGGGCAATGTGACCATTTTCCTGAAAACCCAGACCTGCTGGCTCCTGCCCCATTGTCTGGTTCAGAGCATTTTTGAGGCTTTTTGTCCCTTCAGGACACTTACTTCAGGCAGCATGTGGTGCAGTTCAGATTTTTAAAGGGAAGTGCTCTTTTGAGAAAGGCAGAGAAATATGCCTCAGGGTAGCTAGAAACATCCTGGTCAACCTCCATTTCCACAAAACTAGACCATACTTTAATATCTAGAGGCCTCTGCCCTCTCAAGTGAGACTGAAAACAGCTGGTTAAAACACACTGGAGAACTTGTGGAGAAAACTTGCACTGTACTTATGTAAAATAAACCCACCAACACTAACCACTGGTGTCTTCATCTGGCATTGAGCAGTGGGAAGCAAGATGATTCAGGAAATTGCCCTGGGCTGCCCAAGCACAAGCCAGGTCTTGAAATGACAACTGTGATCACAACAGGCAGTCAGAGCTGCCAAAACAGATGGAACAGATTTCATACTGGGCTGGAGAAAGGAGAGGCATTTGGGCATCTCCACTCTCACTTCTGATGCACATCCTGGTGCTTTAGGCTGCATACCTCCCCTTGGCTTGTCCTCCCTTCAAGGTCACAGTGGCCCCAGTTGGCCTCCCTGCACCTGCATCCCCCATGTGTGTGATCTCCCCATTGTGACTCTCCTTGGCAATTGTGAACCACTGCATTCCCTCCTGCATGCACAGATACAGAGTTTCACATTTGCTCCTCTATTTTTCTGTCTGTGAAGTTAGACAATTTAAGGTATTATGTTAATGCATTGTGATAATAGCATTTTTGGAGAACAAAAGCTTTTCCAGAGCACTGGTTTCTTTGGAAATGTTCCCATGGCCAACTACAAGCTGAAATAATATCAATAATAGGGGGAAAAAAATCCATGTAAGTATACAAAAGGGTTTTTCTTCAGCAACTTCTGAAAAAGTTGTGTGGTTGTTATGGTTGGTGGGGTTTGGTTGGTTTGGTTTTGACATTTTCAGGTCAGTTTTCTCCTCCAGCTTCCCAATCCTCCACTCCTGCCAGAAGAAAGGCATAAAGTGGACCCGCACTGCAGTCTACTTCAGCTGAGGGAGAGGCTGTGATCCTGTTTACTGAAAGCACCCTCAGTGCATAAAAGCAAGGAGCTCCATCAAAAGGCTGCCTGCTGGCAGTCTTCTATTGTTAAAGAGCACAGGAAATGGCAACTTTTCTAAACCGGAAAAATGTGCAAGCAAGCTTTGGCTAACCACAAGAAGCCAAAGCACGGAGAAAGAATCACATGGCAGAAGGGGGAAAGCTGACAACTTTTGATTCATGGGCTGTTAAGAGTTGTGATGCTGCCATATAGTATTACAGACACGAAATCACAGTTTAAACATAAGAAGTAGTTGCTGCAGCAAATAAACTCAAGGTTCATTCTTTTTCATGTATTGGTATGTTAGGTGGTGAGACTGGTCTCAAAGAGGCAGTGGCACTTTGGGGTGGAGAAGAGGTTGTGAGGGCCAGCTCACATGCAGAGTGCTACAGCTCCTTGCTTTCTCTCCTGGAGACAAGCCATTTAGAGTAAAAGCCTGCTATACTTGCTTCAATCTGACTCCCATCTCCCTGATCTTCTGGAGCTTTTGAATGTTCGATCCCACCTACAGAGTGAGGGTCCAATGATGGGCAGAGTAGAACAAACTGACCCAACAGCTACCTTACAACCACATAGATGCAATCCTACAGTTTTTCCTCTGATAGCCACAAGCTCAAACATTTTCTTCTCTTAATTTCTTCTCTGCTTGCCCCATCTTCCTCTGTTATGTTCCAGTTCCACAGGCTGCCTAAGAAAAAAAGAAAAATAAGAAGAATGTAAAAGGTGCTGTAAAAGAAGGCATACATTACACACCATGTCATCCAGTGCAGGATTTTTCTCACAGCATGCACATAATGTTTGTTGAGTACTAAAATATCACTGGAAGTACACTATCTTATATGTTGAGTTGGCAGAAAAAAATGGAAAAGCAACTAAAAATCTAGCTTCCAGCAGTGACTGCTTGGCAAGGAAAGCCCATGCCAAACCATCTTCTGCCAGCACAGAGATTTTCCCAGCAGTGGCACTGGCATGGCTCTGCCTAGGGATCTCCATACCCGGTGCTGCCAGTGAAGAGAAGGGAATGTGATTTTGCTCACTTAGTACCTTGTACTAATGCCCCTATGGCATGCAAAGGTGGAGAAGCACAGTAGGACTTTTTGCATTATCAGTCTTTACTTTCTGACAGGCTAAAGGGCTTAATGAATATTTGACAGCATGCTGACACTGGGTACTGGGAAGAAAGCTGCTGGAGTCTTCCACCCAACCATCGTCATAACCAATTCTTTGAAACCAGGTACTTGTAAGTTGGAAGGGGAGAGAGCCCTAGCAAACAGCAGCTGTTAGAAACCAAGCCCTAAAAGGCTTCAGGTGCTCATCTCTTCCAGGTTTAAAGCCACAGCTTACTGTAAGGCTCCTGGAGATTGCAAAGTGCTTTAGAGACGGATGGGGAGCATCAGCCATCCTTAGCCTGCTCTGTCAGTTTGATCCCAAATACCAGAAGATACCACAGAATGCACAGAATGGTAGGAGTTGTAAGGGGCCTCTGGAGGTGATCTAGTCCAAGCCCTGGCTGAAGCACATTTGCCTAGATCAGGTTGCAGAGGAACCTGTCCAAGAAGGTGTTGAATATCTCCATGAAAGGAGACTGCACTGTTGGGTGCAGGACCAGAGTGGAGAAAACGCAGAGACACTTTGGGATTTTTCATCAACTGCTAGCACTTTATCAATACACATCATGGCTTAAATACCTTTTTCTCCCCACATGCTTTTTCCCATCTCCCCTTTCCAGGCTGAGGAAAGCCTCCCTACACTTGTTACTCACAGCTGTGCTTTTCCCAGAGCTGTTTACATTTCAAGTCAAGGGGAGGATGCTTGGACCTTGCTTCAAGGTGTAAGGCTCAATTAGAAGGGCTGCTCACAGCCTTGCAAACACAACACTCCACAACTCTCTGCAGCCTCTTCTAGTGCTCTGTTATCCTCAAAATAAAGGAGTTTATCCTCATGGTCAGTTGTAACTTCCCATTTTCCAGCTTGTGCTTCTTGCCCCTCATCCTATCACTGAACAGCAGTGAAAAGAGCCAAGCCCCATCCTCTAGACATTTATAAGCTTTGATAAAACCCCTCTCAGTTTTCCAGGCTAAAGAGCCCATGACTCTCAGCCTCTTTTTGTAAGAAAGATACTCCAGTCCTCTAATCATCTTTGTAGCCCTCCATTGAACTCTCTTCAGCATCCTTGTCTCTCAGGAACTATGGAGACCAGAACTTGACACAATACTCTGGTTGCAGCCTCACTAGGGTGGAGTAGAGGGGAGGAGAACTTTCCTTGAGCTGCTGGACACACTCTTCTTAATGCACCCAAAGATATCATTGACCTTCTTGGCCTTAAGGACACTTGTTGGCTCATGGTTAACTTGGTATCCACGAGGACTCCCAGGTCCTTCTCCTCAGAGTTGCTTTTCAGCAGGCCAGTCTCTAACCTGTACTAATTCATGTGCTTTTTCCTCCTCAGATGCATTCCTCTACACTTGCCCTTGTTGCACTTCATTAGATTCCTCTTTGCCAGCTCTTCTTTCTGTCCAGGTCTCACTGAATAACAGCACAGCTTTCTGCTGTGTCAGCCACTCCCCCAGTATCATCAGCAAAACTTACTGAGGGTACTCTGTTCATTCTTCCAGGTTACTGATGATATTGAACAAGACTGGACCCAGTACAGAACCCTGGGTTACACTGATAGCTACAGGCCTCCAACTAGACTGCATTGCTGATCACAGCCCTCTGAGCTCTGTCTTTCAGCTAGTCTCATCCACCTAACTATATACACTTCCACAGCTTATCTGTGAGGAATTTATGGAGATACCTTTTTTACTCCTTTCAGAAAATATTTCTGTTGTCAGTGATAGCCTTGGTCTACTGCTCAGTAAAATTTTCATGGGGTTTGTGAAGCTGCCTGTCTTGATTCCACTTGCAGTGGTAAAGCAGCCTTCCCTATGTGCCAGGTGAAAATATGGTTTCTAAAATGGGGATCCATATAAACATTATTTTGAGACTGAGCTGGTCATTATAGAGGGATTTCCATTTCCTTGAACACACTGTGCTTGCACTGTGTAAAAAGGAGACAAACAGTGTGCCATGGGCCACAACAGTTATGTGATACCCATACATGCATATGGAGTTGAGCTGCTGCAAAGATGGTAAGACACAGAGGGATTACAAACCTGCTGCTTGAATTTTGTTGTCAGTTCAGGCCCTGTTCAGTTGTAGTATGTGGAGCTCTGCATTCAAAAGCTGCCTCCAAAAACCTCAGTAAAAAATTTGGTACCCAAATCCACTGGCCTATGTAGCCTCTGCTTATTCGAGTAGAAAGCGAGCACAGATGGACAGACAGAGATGCCGTAGACACTGGTACTCATATTGCAGCAGATCATTGACACCCAGGGTTTATATTCCCAAGGGTACTTAGGCATTTTATGCATGCTGCAGTCACAGGGGTCAGCTTCTTAACTGCGGTGCCCCTATTCCTGCAGTGGCTTTCTCCTTTCCTTTCTCCTCTCCAGTGGCTCAGCAAATGTGGAGTTAGTATCAATGTCTATCTGAATTTTATGTCTCTGAGTATCATTTAGAGTAAGTAGATCCCCAAGGTATGCAAAAGGTAAGTGATAGCTGGAAGGAATGCTTGACAAAAATAGTTGAGCCTGAGATTATAAACCTATAGCGCAGAACAAAACACATTTGTTCATTCAGAGATGGGAAAAAAACAGAAAAAAAATCGATACACTGTCCCCTCTACACTGCACATAACCAGAAGAAAAATAATTTAAATGCATCTTGCCACTGTTGGACTGGTCTAACAAAGCACAAAGGCATTGTTCAGGAGGAGACTTGATGGGTTAATGGGTGCCATGATCTAGTTGTTTAGGGGGGGGATTGGTTGATAGGTTGGACACGATGATCTTGAAGGTCTCTTCCAACCTGGATGGATTTATTGTATTATTGTATTATTATTGCTTTACTGTTCTAGAGGTGTGGGGAGGGATGAAATAATGTAAGACATTGAAATGGGTGAAGTAGCCACTTTGACTTTGCAAACTAGAATTAAGCAGTGTAAGACAGTGGGCCATGCATTAAGGAAGATGCAAGGGCCATTGATGAACTAGCACTCAGCAGTGCAAAAAGCACACCAACTGAAGTGCATCTCTGCCAACGCATATAGCATGGGTAATAGGCAACAAGAGCTCCAGGCTGTAGTCCAGAAGGAAAATTATGATATGACTGCCCTGATGGAAACATGGTGGGATGGGTCCCATACCTGGAGTTCTGTATTAGACAGCTAGGGTCCTTCAGAAGGAATAGGCCCAGAAGAAGAGGTGATGGGGTGGCCCTGTATGTTAGGAAGGTCTTGACTCCTTCCCAAGCTGATGATGACAGTGATGATAGGGTGAATGGCTTGGAGGGTAAGAACCAGGGGAAAGGCCAGAGAAGGCAGATGTCATGATGGGAGTCT
>JAAWVA010000393.1:0-22850 GCA_015227895.2 Colaptes auratus | reverse complement strand
CAGCCCGTGCTGTGGTGCTCAGATGGTTGCGGGAGCTGCGTGCAGGTGTGAGGAGCAGGGAGCAGCCCTGCTGGGCTTTTCCCTGGGTAGCTGCTGCAGGCAGGTATCTGAAGGGTTTCCCCAGAGGCCTCAGCAGCAGCTGAAGAGAAAGCAGAGCTGGGAGAGAGAGCCCTGTTAGAACAAGGCAGGCCATTGTCAGACACGTGCCTGCCTCAGCAGGGGCTGGTGGCATCTCCCCTCCACCACCAGAGACAAGCAGCTGCACCAGAGATAAGAAAAGATCAAGGCTGCTTCTGGCCCTTCTGCCCTTGCTCAGGTGCAGAAGGGAGAAGCGAGGGTTTCATCCTGCTTATCTGGGAAGACTGCGAGGGCCTGGGGTGCTTTGCACCAGCCCTGTGGACACAGAGCAGTGAAAGATGAGAGGAGCCCAGAGGAGCCTGGCTCTGGGAGCAGCGTGTGAGCCCTGGGGCTGCTTAGCCTGGGGAGAGGCAGCCCCAGAGGGGGTCTGAGCAATGGTTACAGAGACCTGAAGGGTGGGGGGCAGGAAGGGGCCAGGCTTATGCCAGTGGTGTCCTGGGACAGGCCAAGGGGCAATGGACACAAACTGGAACCCAGGAGGTTCCACCTGAACAGGAGGAGAAAGTTCTTTGGCTGTGAGGGTGCTGGAGGCCTGGAGCAGGCTGCCCAGAGAGGTTGTGGAGTCTCCTTCTCTGGAGCCTTTCCAGCCCCACCTGTGTGCCCTGCCCCGGGTGACCCTGCTCTGGCAGGGGGTTGCACCTGATGGTGTCTGAAGGTCCCTTGCAACCTCCACCACCGTATGATTCTGTGTCTGTAAGGCAGGGCAATGCAATGTGAGGAGGTGCTGAGGATGCCAGGGAGAAAGCAGAAGCAAGCTGCAGGGCTGAGGCCACCCCAGGCCTTCCCCAGCTGTGCTCTGCAGGACCTGCCGCTGCTGCAAAGGGGCGAAGGGAATCTCCTGCCTGTGGCTGGCAGCGTGGGGATGCTGCAGCTCCCTGCTGGCAGGGGAGACCGGAGCAGCATGGCAGTGAGAAGGAAGGCCCAGGCATCAGGGGGTCCCCGTGGGGGAGGGGTGTGTGTCACCTGAAGGCTTGTGCCACACTGGTCACATGGGCTCTGGAGCACAGGTCCTGTGAGGAGCAGCTGAGGGAGCTGGGGGGGTTCAGCCTGGAGCAGAGGAGGCTGAGGGAGACCTCACTGCTCTCTGCAGCTGCCTGAGAGGAGGCTGCAGCCGGGTGGGGGGTGGGCTCTGCTCCCTGCTCCCCAGTTTTGCCAGGGGAGCTTCAGGTTGGAGGTTAGGAAAAAATCCTTCACTGAAAGGGTTCCCAGGCACTGCCCCAGGCTGCCCAGGGAGCTGCTGCAGTCGCCAGCCTGGGGGGGGTTAGAGGGCATCTGGATGAGGAGCTGAGGCTGGCAGTGCCCAACAGCATGGCTGACAATACCCATGAGCAAGGCTGGCAGTGCCCATCACAGAGCTGGTAGTGCCCATCAGCATGGCTGGCAATACCCACGAGCAAGGCTGGCAGTGCCCATCAGCATGGCTGGCAATACCCATGAGCAAGTCTGGCAGTGCACATCACATGGCTGGCAGTGCCCATCACCCATGGCTGGCAGTGCCCATGACAGAGCTGGCAGTGCCCAGCTGGAAGTTCCCATCGCATGGCTGGCAGTGCCCAACTGGCTGTGCCCATCACATGGCTGGCAGTGCCATTCACCCATGGCTGGCAGTGCCCATCACAAAGCTGGTAGTGCCCAGTTGGCAATTCCCATCACATGGCTGGCAGTGCCCATCAAGCATGGCTGGCAGTGCCATTCACCCATGGCTGGCAGTGCCCATCACAAAGCTGGTAGTGCCCAGTTGGCAATTCCCATCACATGGCTGGCAGTGCCCATCAGCTTGGCTGGCAGTGGCACAGCCCCCGGGAGGGAAGCAGCGGAGATGGAGAGCAGGGCCCTCGGCTGCTGCCACTTCCTGCTGCCGCTGGGCGCTGCGGCGTTGCCTTGGCAACTGCAGAGGGGCTTCTGCTGCCGGAGTGCTGAGGCAGAGCGGGGGAGGGGGCGGGGGGAGGGGGGCTGCAACACGAGAGCTGGGGGAATGAAAAACGAGCAGCAAGTGCCAGCTGCTCAGAGTGGGCTGTGCCATGGCAGAGGGGTCCAGCAGGAGGGCAAGGCTCGGATGGGGCACCCTCCTGCCCCAGCTGGCAGTGGGCATGGACTCTGCCAGCAGCTGCTGGTGGTCCAGCACCGGTGAGTGACCCAGCGATCGGTGGGTTCCTGATCCCCCTCCCTGTGCCCTCCCATGACCTTGGCATCAGTCAGGAGCTTTGGACACCTCCCGGCACGGTGCAGCCTTGGCCCAGCGCTGGAGGGCAGCTGGGCTTGTCAGGCATCACTCAGCCTGCCCTGCAAGGAGGGCTTTGTGCCACCCCCACCCAGCACACTCACCTCGCTCCCGGCTTTTACCAGCCCAGGAGTGGTCCTTCCTTAGCTCTTCACAGGCAGCACAGCTGCTTCCCACCCACAGGAGCCAGGATGGGGCTGCTCCACAGTCACAGAACCACAGGAGGGTTGGGTTTGGAAGAGACCTTGAGGATCCTCCAGTGCCAACCCCCTGCCATGGGCAGGGACACCCCCACCAGCCCAGGTTGCTCAAGGCCCTCAGCCAGCCTGGCCTTCAACACCTCCAGGGAGGAGCAGCCACAGCCTCCCTGGGCAACCTGTGCCAGTGTCTCACTGCCCTCACTCTTAGGAACTTCTTCCTAATGTCCAACCTAAGTGCTGGATCCATGCCCACAGCCTCGTGGCAGAGCAGAAGGAGCAAATTTGGTTCAGCTGGGCCAAAAAAAGTCACCCTTGGAATGGACACATCTGGGGATGTGTTGCCCAGGGAGGTGGTTGAGGTCCCTTCCCTGGAGATGCTCAAGGTGAGACTCCACAGGGCTTTGGGCAACCTGAACTAGTGGAGGATGTCCCTGCTGACTGCAAGGACTGGATGAGCTTTGGAGGTCCCTTCTGGCCCAGACCATTCTGTGATCCTGTGATGCTCTGTCCCTGGGGATGCCTGGGGAGGGGCACTGTGCCCTGTTCCTGCTGCCTGTGGTCCTGCAGCCCCGGATGGCACTGCCCATGCCAGCCTTCTTGGTCTGAAGTGCTGGGCCAGAGCCTCAGATCTGTCCTCAAAGAAACCCAGGGCTGCTGCCTGGAACTGCTCCTGAGCTCCCAGTCCCTGTGTGAGGAGCTTGGCAAACCCTGTGCTCACTTCTGAGCTCCCAGCCACGGAGGGGTTGGTCAGGGAGCCAAATGACTGCACAGAGAAGGTCCAAACGCTGCTGGAGAGGGGGGGGGGGAGATCATCTTGCCTGATTTCAGGCAGCTGAGCCTGAATCAGATGTCCCATGCCAGAAAGTCGATAGCAATAAAGAGCTGCTGCTAGAACAGACTCAGCTGACCCACTTTGGACAGCCATGGGCTGAAGGGCAGCCCAGCAGCCATCCCCCCATGGCCGGGCGGCTGTCTAGACAGCTGAGTGCAGCCAGATGAAGCAGCCCCTGCTGGCCCGCCCCGGGCTGTGCAGCATGGCAGAGGGAGGAAATCAACCCCAAACCAGAGCCTCTTGGACAGCAGCCCTGGTTCTACCACCGAGCCCAGGGGCTTGAAGGCTGTGACATTGCGGTGCAGGAGCAGACAGCCCGTGGGGACAGCTGAGCAGGGAGAGGCTGGGCACTGGGGCTGGGGGGCACTGGGGCTGGGGGGCACAGGGGCTGGGGAGCACAGGGCTGGGCAAGTCAAACCCTGAGAGTGCTACAGGGGGGTTGAGGCAGCAGCCCCCTGAACACAAGCAGGAGTGGTGTTCATGTGTGCAGCTCCAGAGCCCCAGCACAAGAAGGACCTGGAGCTGGTGCGAAGGGGCCAGAGGAGGCCACAAAGATGATCAGGAGGGCTGGGAGAGTGGAGCTGTTCAGCCTGGAGAAGAGCAGGATGCAGGGAGATCTTAGAGCTGCCTTCCAGTACCTGAAGGGGCTCCAGGAGAGCTGGGGAGGGACTTTGGACAAGGGGGGAGTGCCAGGATGAGAGACAATGGCTTTGAGCTGGGAGAGGGCAGACTGGGAGTGGAGATAAGGAGGAAAGAGTGAGGTGGGGAGACCCTGGTTGCTCAGGCAGGCTGTGGATGTCTCTTCCCTGGAGGTGCTGAAGGCCAGGCTGGAGGAGGCCTTGAGCAACCTGTGCTGGGGGCAGGTGTCCCTGCCCATGGCAGGGTTGGCCTTTAGGGATGACCTTCAGGGCCCCTTCCAACCCAACCCATCCTGTGACTCCGTGATCCCAGAGCTCTTTCAACTCTCCGACTTCTCTCTCCTTGCCCAGACTCTGCCATTCCAGGCATGCAATCTGCAGCTCCTTTCTCCCCACTGCCAGGCACCTACAGCACCCCCACCCCCCCCCTAAATAATAATCAAATGCTTGTTTGGGCTCAGTGTAATTAAGCTCCTCACTCCTGCTTGGCGACAGTGCCCGGCCGTGGCTGCAGTGATTGATTGTTTGGGATTGTTTGAGGCTCTAATTGTGTGCTGGAGTTTGGCTCTGCTCTGACAGCTTCTCCAGCAATGATATGTTATGCTGCAGAGGAGTTTTTTTTTTTGGGGGGGGGGGTGATCACTGGAGAAAGCAGCTTCATGACAAAGCTCAAGCTCCTAATGCAGAAACCTGTTGAAGGAGTTGCTTCAGGAGGCTTTCCCCCTCCCACCCCCACCCCCCAGCAAGCAGAGCAGCAATTTCCCCAGGGAAAATCAGCTCCTTTTCATGCACTGAATATCTGCAAGCTGCTCACCATTGGAGGGATTGCTGCAGGAAATTGTGTGAGGGCTGGAAGTTTCCTTCAAAGAATTTCACTGCCTGCATCCCTGGGGGGGTGTAGTGGGGGAGGGGGGGAGGGGAGGTCCCAGAGCTGAGCTGGCAGCAGGGTGAAACAGGAATGGCTTGAAGCTGAGGCAGAGCGGGGTGAGAGTGGAGCTGAGGAAGTTCTTCAGTGCGAGGGTGGGGAGACACTGGCACAGGCTGCCCAGGGAGGCTGTGGCTGCCTCCTCCCTGGGGGTATCCAAGGCCAGGCTGGATGAGGCCCTGAGCAGCTGAGTCTAGCGAGAGAGCTGCTCCCTGCCCATGGCAGAGGGTTGGGGCAGATGATCCCTGAGGTCCCTTCCAACCTGAGCCATGCTGTGATCCTCTGACATGCTAGCAATGTTGGCTGCCTCTGGAGTTGTGCAAAGCTACGACATGCCCTGGATGGAGAGGTGTGCATGGCCCAGTGGCCACGGCTCCAGGGCGTGTGCCTGGTGCCGGGGTGCCCACATGCCAGCCTTCCAGAGCAGTTCTGACTCTCTCCAGCCCTCAGGCCATGCTCTGCCCCGCTCATGCCTGGCATCAGCGCACCCAGCTTGGCCAGATGTCCCAGCAGGAGCAGCCAGAGGCATCTGAGCCCAAGATGCCAGCCCAGGCCATCACCAGGCAGTGCCTGGGCATACAGGCCAGCAGAACATCATGCCCTCGCTGGCTGTGGGAGCTGGCACAGGGGCCATGGGAGCTGGCATGGGTGGTTCTAGGAGCTGGCAAGGGTGACTGTGGCACTGCACATTAGCTACAACATCTGAGCAGGCAGCAGGGAGGTGGCACCTGCTTTCTGTGCCTGCCAGCCAGGGCCCTTCTGGATGGAGCAGCCACACACCCCCCCTTAGGTGCTCACAGACACATCTGGAGAACTGTGTCCAGTGCTGGGCTCCCAGGTCAAGAGTGACTGGGAACTGCTGGAGAGAGTTCAAGGGAGGCCATGGGCATGCTGAAGGGCCTGGAGCATCTCTGTGATGAGGAGAGGCTGAGAGCCCTGGGGCTGGTTAGCCTGCAGAGGAGCAGCCCCAGAGGGGATCTGAGCAATGGTTACAGAGAGCTGAAGGGTGGGGGGCAAGAAGGGGCCAGGCTCATGCCAGTGGTGTCCTGGGATAGGCCAAGGGGCAATGGACACAACCTGGAACCCAGGAGGTTCCACCTGAACAGGAGGAGAAAGTTCTTTGTTGTGAGGGTGCTGGAGGCCTGGAGCAGGCTGCCCAGAGAGGTTGTGGAGTCTCCTTCTCTGGAGCCTTTCCAGCCCCCCTGGATGTGTGCCTGGGTGCCCTGTGCTGGGTTCTGTGGCCCTGCTCTGGCAGGGGTTGGACTGGAGGATCTCCAGAGATCCCTTCCAATGCCTAACATCCTCTGGTCTGTGATGCTGTGATGTGTGCTACCCCATGGAGCTCAGGCAGCCTGCCCTGGCTCTCAGGAGAGCTGCTGGGAGGAGGTTCCTTGCCCACCTGGGATCACCTACCCTTGTGACCACAGAGGGGTGAGAGTGACCATCCCTTGCCACGAAATGCTCAGAGGTTCAGAATCAGGCCCGGGGGTGCTGGGGTGGAAGCCAGGCTGTTGCCAGGGGAAATGGCGGCCCCAAGGAGGAACCTGGAACCAGCCAGCATCTGGATGCAGGCAGTCCAGGTCTTGGTGAACTCTGGGGGGTCAGTGAGGGACACAGCCTCGTGCTGATGCTTTTCCCACAGCACCTCAGCTCTGGGGGGCTCTCTGGGGCAAGTTCCCTGGGGATGCACCCAAGGACACCTTTGCCTGAGAAGGACAAAGGTTGCCCTGGCACAGGCCGTGCAGATACTGTCTGCAGGACCAGGCTCTGCTCTGCCAGCGGCGGTGGAGGGGGAGGGGACCTCGGCTGCCTTCACGCAGCTGCTGAGGACAGGCAGGATGCAGCCGGCGCCGGGCCCTGGCCGAGCAGAAGCTGGAGGAGGAGCGGGAGGCGAATGGCCCCGGCAGGAGGCTGTGGGTAATGCATCTCCCACGCGGCGGCCCGGCCCCGCTGACGAGCTGCGGGGAAAGGAGGGCTGAGGACGACCTCCCCACCCTGCCAGCTTGGAAAACCTCACCCAGGCGATGCCAGGATGTGTTGTGCGGCGTTGCCAAGGCAACTGACATGGCAGGATGCGGGAGCAGGCGTCCGCCGAGCCCTGCCACATGAATCACTCCGGGACCCGACCTCGGGGTGACGGCGCCCGGCAGGAGCAGAGCTGCGCTGCCGGGGGCTGAGCCCCGGCCCGGCTCGGTCACCGCCGCGGGCAGGGCTGCAGGGCAGGAGGGGTGGCACCGGTGTGGCAGCAGCACTGAGCCCGTCCTCACGGCCCACACAGAGCCTGGAGCAGCCCGGGGTGATGCAGGGCTGGATGCAGGGGCTGGATGGAGAGGCTGGTGGCTCAAGATGTTAGCATTGGCCTCTGTGACTTTTCAATCACAGAACCATGCACTGATTTCATTTGGAAGGGACCTCAAAGCTCATCCAGCTCCAACCCCCGACACCTCCCACCGGCCCAGGTTGCTCAAGGCCTCATCCAGCCTGGCCTTCAACACCTCCAGGGAGGGGGCAGCCACAGCCTCCCTGGGCAACCTGTGCCAGGGTCTCCCCACCCTCACTCTCAACAATTTCTTCCTCATCTCCAGCCTCAATCTGCCCTCTCCCAGCTCAAAGCCATTTTCCTTTATCCTGGCACTCCCAGCCCTTGTCACAAGTCCCTCCCCAGCTCTCCTGGAGCCCTTCAGGTCCTGGAAGGCTGCTCTGAGGTCTCCCTGCAGCCTTCTCTTCTCCAGGCTGAACAGCCCCAGCTCCCCCAGCCTGTTCCCATAGGAGAGTTTCTCCAGCCCTCTGATCATCTTCATGGCCTCCTCTGGACCTGCTCCAACAGTTCCATGTCCTGTGTTGGATTCTGTGATTCTGGAATCAGACTGGAGGATCCTTCCTAGCATCAGCCAGCTCATTTCAGACCCAACTGGTGCTGCTGCTGGGCTGGGCAGCAGCTGGGCACACCCAGTGTGGCAGGCCTGTGGCTTTATGGGCTTGCTCACCCAGGGCACAGGCTCTAGGGTCCTGGATAATCACTGTTCCCAACCACAGGCACAGGGCTGTGGTCTGTTCAATATCTTTATTGATGATCTGAATGAGGGGACTGAGTCCATCAGCAGTAAGTTTGCAGATGACACCAGGCTGGGAGCAGATCTGTTGGAGGGTAGGAGAGCTCTGCAGAAGGACCTTGCCAGGCTGGACAGATGGGCAGAGTCCAGCATGATGGCATTCAACAAGCCCAAGTGCCAGGTGCTGCACTTTGGTCACAACAGCCCCAGGCAGTGCTACAGGCTGGGGTCAGAGTGGCTGCAGAGCAGCCAGGCAGAGAGGGACCTGGGGGTGCTGGTTGATAGTAGGCTGAACATGAGCCAGCAGTGTGCCCAGGAGGCCAAGAAGGCAATGGCATCCTGGCCTGCATCAGCAACAGTGTGGCCAGCAGCAGCAGGGAAGTCATTGTGCCCTGTGCTCAGCACTGGTTAGGCCACACCTTGAGTCCTGTGTCCAGTTCTGGGCCCTCAGATTAGGAAAGATGTTGAGTTGCTGGAAGGTGTCCAGGGAAGGGCAACAAAGCTGGGGAGGGGTCTGGAGCACAGCCCTGTGAGGAGAGGCTGAGGGAGCTGGGGTTGCTTAGCCTGGAGAAGAGGAGGCTCAGGGGAGACCTAGTGCTCTCTACAGCTCCTGAAGGAGGTTGTAGCCAGGTGGGGGTTGGTCTCTTCTCCCAGGCACCAGCACCAGAACAAGAGGACACAGTCTCAAGCTGTGCCAGGGGAGGGTCAGGCTGGATGTTAGGAAGAAATTCTTCCCAGGAAGAGAGATTGAATGTGCTGCCCAGGGAGGTGGTGGAGTCCCCATCCCTGGAGGTGTTTAGGAAGAGACTGAATGAGGCACTTGGTGATTAGGTGGTGTTGGGTGATAGGTTGGACAGGGTGATCTGGAAGGCCTTTTCCAACCTGGTTAGTTCTGTATTGTGTGTTCTGCTCCTCCTGGGCTGCTTGGCAGCAGGGAACACTCCGTGGGTGGATTCGAGGCAGGAGGAGTCTGCTCCTGGCTGTCGTCTTCTTTAAGTGACACCTCCTAGACATCAAAGTCAAGAGAGAGTCAAATTTTTCCACCTCAGCTTGTTGAGAGCTGAGATGTTTTCAAGCCAGGCAGTGGAATATTCCCTCTTCCTCTTCCCAGAGGGAGTGATCCAGGTTTCCTCCAGGAAAGCAAGGAGGAGCAGTAGCTTGTGCATATGCTCCCCCTTTGTCTTTTCTTGGGGTGGAAAAGGGATGGAGAGGGAGAAGGTTTGAGGTGGGAGAGAGAAAAACTCAACCCCAAGAGCTGCATTTAATGTCATGATCAGTTCATTTAATGTCATGATCAGTTCTGGGGGGGGGGTGAAAAAAACCAAATGAGAAAAAATAAAGAGCATCTTCTCATCCAGGCTGGATGAGGCCCTGAGCAACCTGGGCTGGGGGAGGTGTCCCTGCCAGTGACAGGGGTTGGCACTGGATGAGCTTTGAGGTCCTTCCAACCCAACCCATTCTGTGATTCTCTGTGTCTCCTTCTGTTCTAATGAGCAGTTCCCAGCCAAGCAGCCTCATGTGAGAGGAAAGCCACACAGAGTGTCCCCAACCAGCCTCACTGGGAGCTCTGAGCAGTGAGCCTTGGCAGCAGTGAGCCTTGGCAGCAGCGCTCTGCAGCCTCACTGCAGCCATTTCTCCAGCCAGGGGCTGCCACAGGATGACTCTGACCCAAGGTCCATCATGCTGAGAGGGCAGTTCAAGAGGGACAGGGATATAGCAGAGTGTGCCCAAGGGAGGCTATGAGGATGCTGAAGGGCCTGGAAGATCTGTGTGAGGAGAGCCCTGGGGCTGGTTAGCCTGGAGAGGACAGCCCCAGAGGGGATCTGAGCAATGGTTACAGAGAGCTGAAGGGTGGGGGGCAAGAGGGGGCCAGGCTCATGCCAGTGGTGTCCTGGGATATGCCAAGGGGCAATGGACACAAACTGGAACCCAGGAGGTTCCACCTGAACATGAGGAGAAAGTTCTTTGTTGTGAGGGTGCTGGAGGCCTGGAGCAGGCTGCCCAGAGAGGTTGTGGAGTCTCCTTCTCTGGAGCCTTTCCAGCCCCCCCTGGATGTGTTCTGTGTGCCCTGCCCTGGGTGACCCTGCTCTGGCAGGGGGGGTGGGCTGGAGGATCTCCAGAGGTCCCTTCCAACTCCACCACCCTGTGGTTCTATGGCTCTGTGAGATCCCAAAGTGCTGCTGCTGCCACGCAGAGCTTGGTGCTGAGCAAACCTTGGCTGGGGACACTTAGCTGGGTGGGTGGGGGGGAAGCAAGGCAGATGAATTCCTCCTGCAGTCAATTTGTCCTGCTGGATCCACCCAGCCCTGATGAGATCTCACTGGAGGCATCAGGGTGGGGATGCAGAAACAAGAGAGGGAGTGAATTCTGCTCTTCTGGAAGCAATAAAATGCCTTTTGCCTTTTACAGGCAGCTCCTGCCCCTGCTGCAGCTGATGGGCAAGTTTATGATCTCACATTTCAGCTAGATGGAAGAGGCAATTATTCCTCCTTTCGGGCTGGAGGGACTTCAGGAGCAGAAATGCTAAAGGAGTGCAGAGCCTGGCAAAAGCTAACCCTGGAGGAAGGCTTGGGGTCTCCAAGGAGAGCAACTGGAGATGGAAGGGCTGGCAGAAGGCAGCTGTAAAGCAAAGGGCAAGTGGAGCCAGAGGAGTGGTGCTGGCTCCAGCAGGAGAAGCAGGGCAGTGGGAGCTGCTGGCTGAGCAGCCCTGGGCATTGCTGGCAGGGGCACTGCCTGCTGCTCTTTGTGCCTCCTACCTGGGTGCAGCAGGTCCCCATCTCCAGCCCACAAATCAGTGGAGGGCTCTGCCAGGGAAATCCCAGCTCCTTCATCACCGGAGCAGACTACTATGGCCCCAGGGCTTGCACATTGCTCAGACTAAAGTGATAACCACATAGAAAGAGCCCTGATGTGTTTCAGCTTCTCTGCCTGCTGAGCTGGAGCTCTGCCCTCTCCTCTGCCTGCAGGGCCTTGGCTGCCACCTGCCTCCAGCTTTCACCCCAGGGGAAGATGCTTCCCCACAGCAAGTAGCTGGGAGGAGGAGAGGGACCTCTGAGCTCCTCTGTGCAGGCCATGGGCCCAGCTCAGAGATCTGGAGCCTCGAGAGCCCAGGAGCAGGGCAAAGCTGGGGGAAATTTCACATGGAGGGGAATTCTCCCAGCCTTGCTTTGCAATTCCCACCCAAGCAGCAGAAGTGCAGCAAGAGGCTGGGAGCCCCAGCCCCAGGCTCTGACAGCAGGGTGAATTTGGGCAGCTCTGTACTCCACATCCCCCCCAAAACTCACCCCCATGACAGCAGGGTGAATTTGGGCAGCTCTGAACATCACACCCACCCTCCAAACTCACCCCCATGACAGCAGGGTGAATTTGGGCAGCTCTGAACATCACCCCCACACCCCAAACTCACCCCCATGACAGCAGGGTGAATTTGGGCAGCTCTGAACATCACCCCACCCACCCCCAGAACTCACCCCATGACAGCAGGGTGAATTGGGCAGCTCTGTACACCACTCCCCCCAGAAACTCACCCCCATGACAGCAGGGTGAATTTGGGCAGCTCTGAACATCACCTCCCACCCCAAACTCACCCCCACACTCTCCCTCAGTTATCTGGAGGGCACTGCATTAGGGTGGTGCTTCCTTTCTCCTGCTCCTGCCCAGGTGGTGCCTCCAGGCAGCATGGTGCCATCCTTCCCTGAGACAGCAGCTTGCAGAGAGCTGATCTGGGTGGCTCTGCATCCTGCTCCACCAGAGATGTGTCCAGCTCTGGCACTGCAGGCAGCAAGAGCTCGTGGGAAGTAACCAAGAGGTGCTCCCTCCTCACTGTGGGGTGGAAAGGAAACATCTGGACTCACAGAATGGTTTGGGTGGGAAGGGACCCTCAAAGCTCATCCAGTCCAAACCCCCTGCAGGCAGCAGGGACATCCCCAACCAGAGCAGGCTGCTCAGAGCTCCAAACAACCTGACCTGGAATGGTTCAGGGATGGGGCAGCTCCCACTTCTCTGGCTACCTGGGACAGAGTCTCACCACCCTCAGTGCCAAACACTTCTCCCTTCTGCCCACCCCATCTCCCTCTTGAGTTCAAACCACCCGCCTTGGCCTGCCACCACAGGCCAGGCTCAAAACTCCGTCCTCAGCTTTCTGCTCAGCCCTTTCAGCACTGCAAGGCCTCCAGAAGGTCTCCCTGGAGCCTTCTCTTCTCCAGGCTGAACAGCCCCAACCCTCCAGCCTGGCCTCTCAGCATAGAAGGGGCAGCCTGTGCCTCAGGCTCAGCAGAGCCAGGCTGGGAGGCACTGAGTTGGGCTCCTGGCAGCTCCTCTTGTCAGCCTCATCTCCTTCACACAGGTGGGCAAAGGCTCTGGGTCCTACAACACAGGAAACCTCATGCTGGGAGCATTTCTGCCTCTGTGGCCCAAGACAAAGCAAGGATGAGCAAAATGTGGAGTTCCCTGCAGAGCAGTCCCCATCTGGACCCTAAAACTGGCATCTGGGGTGTGCCAAGGCCCTGCTGCTGTCCTGCCCCAGGGGAAGGCTGCAGCCTGGCTTGCCTTTGTGCTTTGCTCTTTCCTCCCTGGGCCACAGCTCGAGCCCAAGCATCCCGTGCTCTGCTTCTCTTGGGGCTGCTGTGGGGGTGCTCCATGGCTCCGGGGACAGTGCCCTCCTCTGGGCAGCTCCCTGGGAGCCAGCCGGGGCCGCAGGGGGAGGTGCAGCACACCAGGGGCCGCAGGACGCACAGCATTAGCACCTCCTGGAACACAGACAAACCTGCACAGGCATTGCCTTGCTGGAGACTCCCCAGGGGACTCTGACAACCATCTCCACGCCCAGGGGAAGGTTCCCTGGCTTGACACAACCCTAGCCCGTGAGCACAGACTTACCCAGCTGCACACAAAGGCTTGAGGGAATAAGAGAGGTGAAAAGAGCTGAGGTCCCAGCTTGGGCTGAGCTGACCACCTCAGAATAAGATTCACACTGGAAGGCTGCTCTGAGCTCTCCCTGGAGCCTTCTCTTCTCCAGGCTGAACAGCCCCAGCTCCCTCAGCCTGTCCCCATGGGGGAGGTTCTCCGGACCTCTGATCAGCTTCATGGCTTCCTCAGGACCTCCATCAGGCCCAGGTCCTCCTTGTGTTGGGGTCCCACAGCTGGACCCAGCCCTGCAGGTGAGGTCTCCCCAGAGCAGAGCAGAGGGGCAGGATCCCTCTCTCCAGCTCTGGCCAAGCTGCTTTGGATGCAGCCCAGGCTGCCCTTGGCCTTCTGTGCTGCCAGTGCCCATTGCTGGCTCCTGCCCAGCTCTCCCCCCCAGCACCCCTGAGACCCTCTCTGCAGGGCTGCTCTCAACCCAGCCTGGATTTGTGCTTGGGCTTGTCCCAGCCCAGCTGCAGGACCTTGCTCTTTGCCTTGTTGGCCTTCATGAGGCTGGATGGGTCCTGGCCTTTGGCCTGCAGGCACAGACCCCTGTCCAGCTGCCCTCACTGGCCACTGTCCTACCTGCAGCCAGGCTTTGGTGCTGCTCTTGTCATGGCTGGGCACAACTCCTCTCCTCAGCTCCTGCCAGGAAGAGATCTTCCTTCCATGGAAAAATCCAAGCAAACAAGGACACTTGGATTGAGGCACTTTTGGCAGCAAAAAGGTTCAGAGCAAATATGGTTTTAATAACATTTGGACTGAAATGGAGCTCTGCCCTGCAGCAATTTGATTTGTGTCATAATTGCATCTTTTCAGCAGGGAAAAAGAAGAGTTTGGTCAAGTGACTCAGACATCACTGAGTGTCACCTCCTGGGCAGCCAGACCCTGCAGGTGGGAGCCAGGACCCAGCTGCCCCCTCCGCTGGCCTGCTGTGTGGTGGGAGGCTGTGGGCAGGGTCCCCTCCCTTCCAGAGAGCAGCTCCTGCTCTCCATGCAGCCTCTGGTGAGCTGCACACCTGTCTGTGCCTGGTCTTCCCCTCTCATGCTGATGGTACCAGCTCAGTGCTGGGCTGGGCTGATGCTGGGATGGGCCCCCCTGGGCTGCCCACAGGCTGGGCTGGAGTCAGACAATCACAGAAGGCATCAGGTTGGAAGGGACCCTCACAGGGCACCGTGGCCAACCCCCTGCAGTCAGCAGGGACACCTCCAAGCAGAGCAGGCTGCCCAGGGAAGCCTTCAGTGTTTCCAGGATGGAGCCTCAGCCACAGCCCTGCACTACCTGTTCCAGTGGCTCCCCAGCCTCACTGTGCAGAACTTCCTCCTCAGGTCAACCTAACTCTGCCCTGCCAGTTCCAAACCATTGTCCCTCATCCTATCCCACAGCCCCTTCTGAGCAGTCCTGCCCAGCCTGCCTGGAGGTCCCTTCAGGTACTGGAAGGCTGCTCTAAGGTCTCCCTGGAGCCTTCTCTTCTCCATGCTGATCAACCTCAACTCTCTCAGCCACAGTAGAGATTCTCCAGCCCTCTGATCATCTTTGTGGGCCATGTCCCTCTTGTGTTGGGGTCCCACAGCTGGACCCAGCCCTGCAGGTGAGGTCTCCCCAGAGCAGAGCAGAGGGGCAGGATCCCTCTCTCCACCTCTGGCCACCCTGCTTTGGATGCAGCCCAGGCTGCCCTTGGCCTTCTGTGCTGCCAGTGCCATTGCTGGCTCCTGCCCAGCTTCTCCCACCCCAACAACACCAAGTCCTTCTCCTCAGGGCTGCTCTCAATCTCCTCATCCTTATGCTGGACTGACAATGGGGATTGCCCCATCCCAGGTGCAGTCCCCACGGACCTGTACTTGCTCCCATCACCAGCTGCTGGCCTGGCCATGGCTGATGTTTCTGCCGGCCATGCACACTGCAGGCTGCCCTGTGCTTTCCAAAGGAGCTGCCCCTTCCTTTGGCCTTCTCCTGCCAAATGCAGCAGTTAAGGGCACACAAACTGGAACACAGGAAACTCCATCTCAACATGAGGAGGAAATTCTTCCTGGAAAAGCATCTCCATGGAGAAGGACCTTGGAGACCTGGTGGGCAGTAAGTTCTCCATGGGACAGCAATGTGCTATGGTGGCCAAGAAGAATGGGATCCTGGGCTGCATCCAGAAGACTGTGGCCAGCAAGGCAAGGGAGGTTCTCCCCACCCTCTAATCTGCACTGGTGAGGGTACATCTGGGCTGTTGTATCCAGTCCTGGGCTCCCAGGTCAAGAGGGACAGGGAACTGCTGTGAGGATGATGAAGGGCCTGGAAGAGCTGTGTGAGGACACAGTCTCAAGCTGTGCCAGGGGAAGTTAGGCTGGAGGTGAGGAGAAAGTTCTTCCCAGAGAGAGCTGTAGCCATTGGAATGTGCTGCCCAGGGAGGTGGTGGAGTCACCACCCTGGAGGTGTTCAAGAGGGGATTGGACATGGCACTTGGTGCCATGGCTTAGCAGTCATGAGGTCTGTGGTGACAGGTTGGACTTGATGATCCTTGAGGTCTTTCCAACCTTATTGATTCTAGGATTCTAGGAGGAGAGGCTGAGAGCCCTGGGGCTGCTTAACCTGGAGAGGAGCAGCCCCAGAGGGGGTCTGAGCAATGGTTACAGAGAGCTGAAGGGTGGGGGGCAAGAAGGGGCCAGGCTCATGCCAGTGGTGTCCGGGATAGGATGAGGGACAATGGACACAAACTGGAACCCAGGAGGTTCACCCAGAAAGTTCTTTGTTGTGAGGGTGCTGGAGGGGAGAGCAGGCTGCCCAGAGAGGTTGTGGAGTCTCCTTCCTGGAGACTCTCCTGTCCTGCCTGGATGTGCTCCTGGGTGACCTGCCGCTCTGGCAGGGGGGTTGGGCTGGATGGTGTCTGAAGGTCCCTTCCAGCCCCTACCCTTCCCCTCTTCCATGACTCTTCCCAGCTGCAGTCAATCTGCGCAGGCTGCTCTGAGCTGGGGCACGTGGCCTCGGCAGCCCAGGAGGGCTGCTGGGGCTGTGCTGCTTGGCTGTTGCCTGGCCCTGGAGCCAGCAGCATCCCCAGGCGCGCTCAGCCTGGCTGTGGGTAATAAATGAGTCAGGAGCACATCTGCACGCAGCGGAGACGCTCCTGCCAAGTCGCTGCTCCGCAGGACCACTCTCATCTGTCTCTCTTAACAGGAACAAATGGAAATGAGCGAATCAATTAACACAGCACATTAGCAAAATGTCAGAGCCTCCCAGTCACACTTAACCCTTCCCTCTGCCAGCCCCTGCCGGCAGCCCAGCGCCGCCTGACTCAGCAGCCCGGGCTCACCCCGGCCGGCCGCTGCCCACGGGAGCTCGGGCAGCAGAGCCTGCGGCTGAGGGGGCAGCAGGGACCACCTCGCCGAGGGATGGCACAGAGGAGGAGAGCTGCTGGGGCTGGGGGCTGAGGGGGCAGCAGGGACCACCTCGCCTAGGGATGGCACAGAGGAGGAGAGCTGCTGGGGCTGGTGGCTGAGGGGGCAGCAGGGACCACCTCGCCGAGGGATGGCACAGAGGAGGAGAGCTGCTGGGGCTGGGGGCCGGATGCCAGGCTGAGAGCGGTGCGGCACAGCTGGCCGGCAGCTCCTCTGGCCCCTTTAGGCTGTGGAGAGGCAGCTGGGAGTGAGATTCCTCCAGATCGGGGACAGGAGAGGAAACACGTGGGTGCCAGCTCCTTTGCTTCAGAGAATCATAGCATGATTTGAGTTGGAAGGGCCCTTAAAGCTCATCCAGTTCCACCCCTCTGCCATGGGCAGGGACACCTCCCAGCAGCCCAGGTTGCTCCAAGGCCTCATCAGCCTGGTGGTAAACACTCCTGTGCACAGCTCTCTGGGCAACCTGTTCCAGTGTCTCACCACCTCAGAGTAAAGAACTTCATCCCAACATCCATCTAAGTCCACCCTGCTCCAGTTTAAAAGCATTTCCCTTCAGGCTCATCTTTGCCTGGAGCAATCCTGCTGAGGGCACGATGGGGCTGAGGCATCCTGAGTGTGCTGAAGGCTGAGAGGGGGGAGAACAGTGGGAGCTGGGATGGGGGAGGCTGGATGACCATCAGGAGCTGGGTTCTCCTGCCCTCCAGCTCTGTGTCCATGTGGGGCAAGCACCTCCCCCACCTGAAGCTCACTTGCTCCTGCACGCCAGCTCCTGCACGTGTGTGAGCAACAGGAGCACCACAGCCCTCCCTGCTCCTCTGTGCCAGTTAAGTGTCAGAGGCCACAGGAGAGCTGCACTAAGACACAAGAATCCCTCATCAGCTAATTAATAATTAGAGACACTTGTCCCTGAAAGCCTGGCTCCATGGTGGGATGATGAACCTCAGCTCTCCCGTAGGCACAAAGATCAGGATGTCCAAAGCACACTGAACCTCAGGGCTGATGGATACCTGGAGTGCTGCGGGCAGTGGCTGCTAGACACTGAGGGCTGAGCTCAGCTGCTTCTGCCAGCAGGAGCTTAGGTACAACCCCTGTGCAGAGCCTGGGTGTCCATGGGCAGGATCCATAGACTCAGGATGGGTTGGATTGGAAGGGACCTGAAAGGTCATCGAGTTCCAAACCCCACATCCCCATCCCTGCACAGCCTAAGGGCCACAAGGTGCACACTGCCCATCTGCCTCTCTCCCAGAGACTCACAGGAGTGTTTTGGCTGGAACAGCCCTCTGAGCTCCTCACTCCAACCATTCTCTACCTCTACCAAGGCTGGGGCTAAGCCGTGGCCCTCAGCACATCCTGCCTCTTTTCAACCTTCCAAGGGGTGGGGATCCAACCAGCTCCCTGGGCAGCCTGTGCCAGGCTTTGAGAACCCTTTGAGTGAGGAAGTTTCTTCTAATGTCCAAATTAAACCTCCCTGGGGCAACCTGAGGCCATAGACCAGGTGTGGAGCTGTTTGCAGCCAGGGCTGGATCAGGCCAGGACCTTTCAGCACTGTTTGCCTGCCTTTGTCCTTGCTTTAGGGACAGCCCAAAGACAGCATGGGATGCACCCTGCAATGCTCAGAGGGACTCTTTGGAAATGCCCCAAAAGAACCAGGCCAGGAGCAGCCCTGCTGAGCTGCAGAGCGATCCTCCAGCCCCATCCCTGCGCTGTGGAGCTGTCAGCAGCCTCTAATCCACTGCCAGCCATCCCACAGGACTGCCTGGCCCCAGGCTCCCAGCTGCATACAAATCCCCAGCAGAACAGGCAGGGATTGTCCAGGCATCACCTCAATATGCAACGTGGCCCTGATAGCTCCAAGGACTTTGTGTCCAGGCTCCACAGGCCTGGGGAGCGTGGGGGGGAGACCTGACCTGTGAGGAGAGGGGCACCCAAACAATCCTGCCAGGAATTATGATGCTCTGCGTGCCTGGGGGCTCCTCCAGATGGAGGTTTCAAGGCACTTTGCAGGCAGCCATGAGGAGGAGCTGTGTAAATGATAGGTTCTAAAAGGAGAATCAATCCATCAATCCATCAATCAATCAATCAATCAATCAATCAATGTATCTATTGTAGAAGGAGATAGACTCTACCTGCAGCACTGGCTCTAGTCTTGGGGCCCCCAGCACAAGAAGGACTGGAGCTGCTGGAGAGGGTCAGAGGAGGACAAAATGATCAGGGGATGAGAGCATCCCCCAAAGGGCAGGCTGAGACAGTTGGGCTGTTCAGCCTGAGAGAGAGAAAGCTCCGCAAGACCTCAGAGCAGCTTCCAGTACCTGAAGGGGCTCCAGGAGAGCTGGGGAGGGACTGACAAGGGCTGGAGGCCAGGATGAGGGACAATGGCTTTGAGCTGGGAGAGAGGAGATGAGAGTGGAGAGGAGAAAGAAATTGTTGAGAGTGAGGGGGGGAGACACTGGCACAGGTTGCCCAGGGAGGCTGTGGCTGTCCCCTCCTGGAGGTGTTGAAGGCCAGGCTGGATGAGGCCTTGAGCAACCTGTGCTGGTGGGGGTGCCCCTGCCCATGGCAGGAATTCCTCTTAGCTCAAAGAAAGAGGGCAAGGCAGGGGGGATCTGAGCAGGGTAAGGGATGAGGCTGCCCACCCTGCCCATCCTGACAATCCTGACCATCCTGCCCACCCTGCCACCACTGCCCATCCCTGCCACCCCTGACCAACCTGCCCATCCCTGCCCACCACTGCCCACCCCTGCCCAGCACTGCACCCCTGCCGCACTGCCCAGGTGAGGCCAGGATGCAGCAGGGCAGACATCTCAGCTCAGAGCTCTGCAAGGCAGCAATGCTCCAGGATGCTGTGGTCCTGTGCCCAGTGCCTGGCAGTTCTGGGTCGGCCTGGAGAGACCATGTGTGCCGGGTGGGGGCACCTGCTCTTTGTGCCCGTGCTGCCTGTGCCAGCCCTGTCATGCTCCTCTGCAGGGGCTGTCAGGCCCAGGGCTGCTCTGCATCAGTGCTGCAGCTAATGGGCATGGCAGGGGCTGGCTGTGCTGAGTGACACCTCAGACACCAGAGCTGTGTGAGACCTGGCAGCACTGGCACCCAGCTGCGTGCCAGCCCTGCACACAGCCCTGGCTGCAAAAAACCTGCCTCCTCCTGCCCTGTAATTCCTGGGCACATCAGACCAGGATCAGGGAGGGAGCTGGTCCATGCTGACCAACCTCCAAGAGGTTCCTCTCCTCCTCCTGTGCGTGCTCTGCAGCACCCTGCACAGCTCAGTGGCTTTGGAGAGCCCAAGGGACATCGGAGTCCACTAAGAGCAGGGACAAGGCACCGGCCCCTGCAGGTTGCCTTGGCTCCAGCCCTGCCTGGCACCCAACCACCTGACCATGCAAGCAGGGAGAGCTGGGCCCCAGGGAGCCCTGCTGAGGTTGGGGTCTGACAACTTCCTCTCCTGAACTTCCCAGCCTGAACTGTGTCCAGAGACCACAGAATCCAGACCACGGGATGGTAGGGGCTGGAAGGGACCTCTGGAGATCACCCAGTCCAAGCAAAGCAGAGTCACCTGGAGCAGGCTGCCCAGGATTGCAATGCCATAGAATCACAGAAGTGTCAGGGCTGGAAGGACCTCAAAGCTCAGCCAGTGCCAACCCTGCCACGGGCAGGACACCTCCACCAGCCAGGCTGCAAGGCCTCACCCAGCCTGGCCTTCAGCACCTCCAGGGAGGGGACAGCCACAGCCTCCCTGGGCAACCTGTGCCAGTGTCTCCCCCCCTCACTCTCACAATTTCTTCCTCATCTCCACTTTCAGTCTCCTCTCCCCCAGCTCAAAGCCATTGTCCCTCATCCTGACATCCCAGTCCTAGTCCAAAGTCCCTCCCAGCTCTCCTGGAGCTCTTCAGGTCCTGGAAGGCTGCTCTGAGGTCACACCTGGAGCCTTCTCTTCTCCAGGCTGAACTGCCCCAACTCTCCCAGCCTGCCCCTTCGGGAGGTTCTCATCCCTCTGATCATCTCTGTGGCCTCCTCTGACCTTCTCCAGCAGCTCCAGGTCCTTCTCCTGCTGGGGCCCAGGACTGGAGGCAGTGATGCAGGTGGGGTGTGAGCAGAGCAGAGCAGGGGGGCAGAGTCACCTCCCTTGACCTGCTGGCCAAGCTGCTTGGGATGCAGCCCAGGCCACGGCTGGCTCCTTGGGCTCCCAGCGTAGGTCACCTGCTCGTGAGCAGAGCCTCCTTCACCAGCCCCCCGGTCAGGCTCCTCCCAGAGACAGGGCTGGGCAGCTGCCCAGGGCTGTCCATCTGTCCATCAGCCGTGGCATGTCCGTCTGGGTGCTCAGCCTCTGCCTCTCTGGAGGCAGCAACCTCCAGAGCAGGGACAGAGGACAGCTCCAGCAGGGGCGGGCTCTGCCGGGATTGTGCACAGCCATGGCGGGGGGAGGGGGAAAGGAGAGAGAGAAATAAAGTAAAGATTCTTTTTCCAAGCATGTCACAGCCCTTGAATAATCTGTTTCTCCATCATATTTTTTATCTCTCCATCTATCCATCTTGCTGTCCTTCCCCTTCTCTCCAGCACTGCACCCTACCTCTCTCCACAGGATTTCCCCACCACCACCAAACCACCCACTCCCCCTATCCAGGACGTCTGTGTGCAGCCATCTGTCTGTCTGTCTCTGCAGCCATCTGGGTGTCTGCCTGCAGTGTTTGCTGTGTCTCTGAAGCACATACAGCCTGCATGTATAGATGGAGCCGTTGGAGGTCTACTTGCCAGTCTCTCTAAGCTGCGTTCTGTGGGCTTCATTAACATGCAAATTAGCAAGCTCTGACTGGCTCACTTAGCTGCTACTCCTCTTAGACAGCCATGCAACAACGCAAATACTAATGAGGCTCTGGAAATGGCTCTTGCTCTATTGCTAAGCAAGCATGCAGACAGAGCAGGGGCTGGCAGTGCCAGGCGTGCCATCCATCCCCACACCTGCTGGGGGACTCTGGACAGACGGGCCG
Source organism: Colaptes auratus (assembly GCA_015227895.2). Taxonomy (NCBI): domain Eukaryota; kingdom Metazoa; phylum Chordata; class Aves; order Piciformes; family Picidae; genus Colaptes; species Colaptes auratus. The sequence continues at coordinate 1,579 of JAAWVA010000393.1, read as the reverse complement.
GGTGATGGATGGATGATTAGGGGCACTGGTGTGGAAAAAGAGGCAAGAATTCCTGCTCTGCTGGGGATGCCAGAGCTCCCAGCCCCGGGATCCTGGGCTCCAAGATCCCTTTGTCCTCCTTGCTCCCCGCCACTGCTCCGAATCCCGAGCACCGGGGGGGTTCCCTGCTCAGCAGCACCCTGGCCCCACCATCCCAGCTGACACGGATCCACATCTTGCCGTCCTGGTTTCCCATCCCTCCGGGTGGTGCTCGCAGCCTGCCAGGGCTGGGAAGGCTCTGAGCCGCCTGGGTCGTGTCTCTCTTCTCCACGGCGCTCCCTTTGCCTGGGCAGGAGCCGGAAAGCTGCGGCAGGGCTGCTCTCACAGACTCCCAGACCCAGCGCCCAGCAGGCAGAGAGCAGGAAAACCCCTGGGCAGCTGGGGGCAGCTGGGGAGCTCTCCTGCCTCCTGCCCCCGGGTTGAGAGCCGTGGCAGCTCCTGTGCTCTCCTGCTCTCCTCCCTGCCGGCACACAAGAGGAGCCCAGGTCACCACGGGGGAAGTCTTGCGCTGCTCTTCAGCTCCATCTCCTCCTCTGATGCTAATTCTGCCGTGCACCTCCTTGTACAACATCTGCCATGATCAAACGCTCTGCAGCCAGATGAAGGCACCTCCTCTGAAGAACCTGGTTTCCATATTCCTTTTTATCCTGGAGATAAAATAAAGACCCATTTGCTCTGGCTGCTGCTGCTGTCTCCTGCCTCTCTCTCCACGCCGTCCCCATTCCCTCGGGAGGCAGCACCACCCCAGCAGCCCGGGCTGCTCTACCCCGGTCCTTTTCATCTTGACCCAGATGCTGTCGCAGGAGAAGCACAGAGCAGCTCTTGCAAGCGCTCAGCAGGGCCCAGAGGGATGTCCCTGACCAGGTGAGGCTGCTGCGTGGGTTCCTACAGTTGAGGCCCAGAGGCAGAGCCACGGCAGCCACCCTGCACGGCTCAGCCCCCTGAGGACATCACTCGGCTCCCCCAGCAGCAGATGCTCACCAGAGCTGGGTGCTGGGAGGAATCATAGAATCACAGAATGGGTTGGGTTGGAAGGAACCCCAAAGCTCATTCAGTGCAACCCCCTGCCATGGGCAGGGACACCTCCCACCAGCACAGGATGATCAAAGCCTCATCCAGCCTGGACCTTCAACACTCCAGGGAGGAGGAGGCACAGCCTCCCTGGGCAGCCTGTGCCAGTGTCTCACCACCCTCACTCTCAACAATTCTTTCTCCTCTCCACTCTCAGTCTCCCTCTCCCAGCTCAAAGCCATTGTCCTCATCCTGGCACTCCAGCCCTGTCCAAAGTCCCTCCCCAGCTCTCTGGAGCCCTTCAGACTGGAAGGCTGCTATGAGGTCTCCCTGGAGCCTTCTCTTCTCCAGGTGAACAGCTCCAATCCCTCAGCCTGGGACAAGGGAGGTGAGGGATTTAGGGAGGCAGAGCTGAGGCCAGGACAGATGCTCGGGGGCTTGGAGATGCAGCAGACATGGGGAGCAGATGGCTAAAGAGGAAGGGTGACAAAGCCTAGGCAGGAAGGGTGGCTTGTCCTGTCCAGAGAGC
>JAAWVA010000392.1:0-22870 GCA_015227895.2 Colaptes auratus | reverse complement strand
TTTATTTTATTTCTCAGAACATATGCCATTGTTTTTAATACTCTTTCTTCAATACAATTCAGGAGATTTGCATCATGTGCAGATTTACACATTTGAAAGATTATGAAAAAAGAAAACTTCCAGTGCCTTCTCACTCAATTATTGCTTATTGTTACTATATTCTGTTTGTCTGTGTGAAGCCATGGCTCCAGAGTGAGACAGAGAAGGCACCTTTATACATGCAACTAATTTCTGAAAGACAAAAAACTTAAAACAAATAAAAGAGATTGATACTGCATAAGGCCCATTAACTAGACAAGTCCTACGGGTTTGTGCCTTACAGAGAGTATCAGTGACTGAGCCACCTGCCTTCCAGTAGCACTTATCTTGAAGGCGATGCATTCTCATCTCCCTCTTCATAGCTCTGAAAATGAACCCCTCAGTTCAATGGCATCGGATGACTATAAATTCACATAATGATATATTTGTTAGGAGGTTAAGGTTATTTTGTTTGGATACGTGACTATAATTTATTTTGTCTGTAAGGTTTGAGTTTAAACAATATTAATGGTAGTTAATGGCCTATGAGTCAGCTACAAGCCATTTAGGCATGCAATGAACCTTTGCTTTTCAGTGACTCTTCTAATGAAAGATCTATATGAATACCTGTCTACTGTCACAATAGAGATAAAAGGAGAGCCACTAATCGATTGTGATGGTAAATCAATTGATCTGTAACCCTGTTTTCATACAGAGCAAAAGATATAGAGGAAACATTTTACTGTTCCCTTATTTCCAGCTGAATATCTATAAATAAAAGAGACAGTTCCCTATTTGAAAATACTCCCTCTATTACTGTGATTCAAAAGCAGGGAGAATCTGATTGATGCCTTATTTTATAGATGTGTCGGTTACTTGTGTCATTTCCAGGAGATTTAGAGTTCTAAGAAATTAAATATATGATGCAGAACATCAGAGAGTCTTGCTCTTCACTGTCATGTGTAAGGTTAAGGATTAAGATAAGCTGATGTTGCTCTACTTGTTCTACCTCTGACACCATCCCAAATTGCAGCAGGATGATTTAGAAAAATTTGGAAAGCCATTTATAAAGAAAAAAGTCTTTGAAGCTTCTTTTAAACAGAAACTATATTAGAGAGTGTTTTAAGACAGCAGCCTATGGTATTGATGCTGCTTTATATCCCAATTTTATGCTGTCCTGTGAGTTTCATTACATGTTGTGCCTTTTCCCTATTGTCCTTAGAACACAGAATTTTTTTTCTTATTACTTCAACAACCAGAAACACCACCTATCATGATGGCTCTGTTATACCCATGTATCCATTTTGTCTAACCCCCTAATAATATTTAATAAATTAGGTTGGTTGGTTGGTTGGTTGGTTTTGTTTTGTTTTTTAACTCTAGCTTCTTATGTTGCTTGCCTCATTCCTCTTGTAATCTGAGATACCTCACAAAAGACCAGTTTTCAGAAATCTGATCAACCTGCCCCATCCCCCTTCAGAAAAATCAGACATCTTTAAGGCACCTCAGAAGTGGTACAAAAAGAGAATAGAATAGAATAGAATAATAGAATAGAATAGATAGAATAGAATAGAATAGAATAGAATAGAATAGAATAGAATAGACCAGGTTGGAAGAGACCTTCAAGATCATCGTGTCCAACCCATCATCCAACACCATCTAATCACATAAACCATGCAACCAAGCACCCCATCAAGTCTCCTCCTAAACACCTCCAATGATGGCCACTCCACCACCTCCCTGGGCAGCACATTCCAATGGGCAATAATTCTCTCTGTGAAGAATTTCTTCCTAACATCCAGTCTAAACCTCCCCTGGTTCAGCTTGAGACTGTGTCCTCTTGTTCTGGTGCTGGTTGCCTGGGAGAAGAGACCAGCCCCCGCCTGGCTACAACCTCCCTTCAGGGAGTTGTAGAGAGCAATAAGGTCACCCCTCAGTCTCCTCTTCTCCAGGCTAAGCAACCCCAGCTCCCTCAGCTTCTCCTCAGAGGGCTCGTGTTCTAAAACCCCTCACCAACTTTGTTGCCCTTCTCTGGACATGTTCCAGCAAGTCAACATCCTTCCTAAACTGAGGGGCCCAGAACTGGACACAGGACTCAAGTGCGCCTAACCAGTGCAGTGTACAGGGGCAGAATGACCTCCCTGCTCCTGCTGGCCACACTGTTCCTGATACAGGCCAATGCCATTGGCCCTCTTGGCCACCTGGGCACACTGCAGGCTCATGTTCAGCTTAACATCAACTAGCACCCCCAGGTCCCTTCCTCCTGGATGCTCTCTAGCCACTCTGACCCCAGCCTGTAAAAAAAGAGCAAAGGCAGTCCCCCACTACCACAAATTATGCAGTCGAGTTTCCCGCATTTGGGGAAATTGCAGAGGTCAGCACACCCGAGTGCAAAGGATGAGCCTCGCCCTGGGAAACCCCTGCCTGATCATGGTATCTCCCCTACCAGGCAGTGTTTTTTATTTTGAGATTCTCATCTGCTAAGCAACTCAGTTTAAGGATATCTTATGCTGTGGCAGACATGAAGTGGTGTATTTCTATTGTATTGGCATACACCTTACAGCATGGCAGCTGATGCCACTGTTTTTGATTCAGTGTCACAATGTCTTGTACGTGAACGGGTGACTATGGTATTGAAAACATCCAATAAGAAGGAGCCAAATAAAAATTCCCTTTTCTAGAGTCCCAGAAATTTTGCTTGACAGCACAGTAGATGGATAAATGATAAACATTTTGCTGAATATAGGGAAAAGAGAAAATTATGCTGTGAGTTTGTAACCAAGGCTATGTCTGTACTACAGAAGGTGCCCACAACCACCAACTGACACAGAGCTGCCTCAATTCATATACACAAACCCCTTTTTACATTCAAAACAGCGTGTAGTTGTGCTAAACTTGCCTGCTAGGAATGGCTCATAAGCCCCACCAATGGTCCAAGGTGGAAACTGCTAGGGGAAAATGGTACTCAGCCCAGGTGAAAGGTGTTCTGAATCCCTCCAATGACTCAACAATATAGACAGGCCCAGGAGTGCTCCCTGACACTGTTTAATTTGCTGGGGGCAAGCAGAGCCTGAATACCTAAATCAGGCACCAGATGACATATGTTTATTTGCTGCACAACACTTTTATAAAACCATTTGTCAGATTTTCAGTTTTCAAAGGTTGCACATAGTTCAAAACCTCCAGGTATCTGGCATACAAACCCATATTCTCTTTATCTGTAACGAATATACTGTCTGACTATATGACAATTCACTAAACCCCACAGTAAGAGCCTGATCCTACAGAATGTGCTAATATCAGCAGGTGGTAGATTTGATACCTCACCCAAAGGTCTATGATGCCATTCCCCTGTCTTCTCTATTTCACATCATGAGATCCTGGTATTCAGCAATTCCTCTGATAATGGTAACACTGTGTCATCCCTTAATGACTAGAAGAGAGATTTAGATATCCAAACCAAATTCAGTATAGCTGTCACTGAGAAGGACAAATTTGGATTGGTTTGCTTGCCAGCTGAGCTGACTATACAGCCTGGAGAGAATGACAACATAAGCATCAGCTTGGTAACAGAAAGCAAGGTACTTCAACCACAGAACTATCACCCAGGGCATTACGTCAGTATTTCAGCAGATGCAGTCACTGCTGTAGATCACACAAACAGATAGACAACCCTGTCAATAATTGTCCCTGCATACTGAAGTGATATGGAGACTGCTAGGAAAGAATGCATCAAAAGCATTGGAAAGTAGCTTAAACTATTCTTTTACATTTTCTTTTTTTTTTTTTCTTTTTCTTTTCATCTTTTCCTCAAAGCTCTTCCACTATTCTTCTGAGGCTAAAAAATTTATGTCAGACTATTTGGTGTAAGACCCAGCACAGCATACCTCAAGATTTATAGTTCCCTTACCTTGGCTCTTAAAGTGCGCTTCAGCTGTTTTCCATATGGTCTTATCTCCCACACAGGATAAATTGAATAGTATGAAAATAATTATCCACTGGTGTATCATGGAAAATGTTTCTCTTCATGATGAAAGGGCACTTTTAATCAGGGAAAACATAGCTTCAAGTAATCTTTCTTCAAAGACATAATCTTTGTTCTACTGATAACAAGAGCTTGGAGAGGACTTGTTCCTGTGGTTTAAAGTGCAAGTCAGGCAACAGTGTTGGCACATTTAGTCTCCATTATTAGTCTAGTCAGGCTCTTAGGGTCAAATCTGAACTCAAGGCTCAGTCGTCTAAGCATAGATATCCTGCTGCAGCTCAGGCACTCTAAAGTTTCCAAGACAGAATCTGTAGATGGATCCACTGCATAAAGCTACAGAGCTATATAGATCCTCGATCCTAGAACTACATAGTTCATTACATTTGCAGATGGTACACATCTAAATTAGACACCTCCATACATGTGTCCACAGGCGAGCAAGCTTTTAAGGCTTCCACATAATCAATGAAGATGAGAAGTGCATGCGAGGAGCCTGTAGGCTGAACATGAACCTGCAGTGTGCCCAGGCAGCCCAAGAAGGCCAATGGCATCCTGGCCTGCATCAGAAACAGTGGTGGCCAGCAGGAGCAGGGAGGTCATTCTGCCCCTGTACACTGCACTGGTTAGGCTGCGCACCTTGAGTCCTTTGTCCAGTTCTGGGCCCCTCAGTTTAGGAAGGATGTTGTCTTGCTGGAACATGTCCAGAGAAGGGCTACAAAGTTGGTGAGGGGTTTGGAAGACAAGCCCTATCAGGATGAGGCTGAGGAGCTGGGGTTGCTTAGCCTGGAGAGGAGGACTCAGGGGTGACCTTATTGCTCTCTACAACTACCTGAAGGGAGGTTGTAGCAGGCAGAGGTTGGTCTCTTCTCCCAGGCAGCCCGTACCAGAACAAGAAGACACAGTCTCAGGCTGCGCCAGAGCAGGTTTAGACTGGATGTTAGGAGAAGTTCTATACAGAGAGAGTGATTGCCCATTGGAATCGGCTACCTGTGGAGGTGGTGGAGTCACCTTCATTGGAGGTGTTCAAGAGGAGGCTTGATGGGTGCTTGGTGCCATGGTTTAGTTGTTTAGTTGTTTAGGTGGGTTGTATGGTATTGTATTGTATTGTATTGTACTGTATTGTATTTAGGTGGGTTGGATTGGTTGATGGTTGGACGCGATGATCTTGAAGGTCTCTTCCACCTGGTGTATTATATTGTAATATTATTATAAATCTGAATATCCCTCAATCAAGACTTCCAGGCCATTCTGAAATTCTTGAACTACACACAGATAATTGCATGTAATCTACTGGTAAGAGCAAACAATAGGGACAGAAATCATTTATGACTTATACACCCAGTCACTTTAGACACCATATAATCATAGTGTTTTAGTATCCAGTTGCAGCTCCAGAAGACACAGGACTCCCATGGATCCTATGTCGTATCACTAAACACCATACATCTCCCTTAGAATTTCAAATGGACCTAGAGCAAGGAAGAGAGACTTCAGGCCTTGGGATGACTGGTTAAGCTATTGGGAGCATGAGCAGTGTTCTCCTCTGCCCCTATAGTTGCAGGGAGTGATGAAAAAATAACAGGAAAAGCAACAGGTCAATGCCTGGCTCTGAGCTTGGTGTCACTGGCAGGATTTTGGGTTCTTTAATCACGAGTTGATTTACAGGACACCAGGCCTGCTAGTGACAGAGGGGATACACTTGTCACAAAGGGTGAAAAGGATCCTAGCACGGGAGCTAACAGGGCTCAATGAAGGGGGTAGGGCACAAAACTGGGCTTGCTAGAAATAAACCTGGGGGAGGCACACCAATATTTGAAGATGGTATGTTAGCAAGGTCTTTTGGCCTGCCATATTAGTGGAAGTAGGGAATAAACATCTACACAATAACAAAGATGCAAGGGTTATTGATGGGTCAGTAACCACAAGAGCACCTGGGAACAACCAGATAGGAATTAGGACTTGTGTCTACAAAAAAAGGTGGTTGAACAGTTAGGCCAACTGAAGTGCACCTACAGTGCATGGTCATTGCATGGACAACAAAAAAGAGGAGCTAAAAGCCCTTGATCATCAGGAAAACTCTTACATAGTAGTCATAGAAGTGGTGGGATGTCTCACATGACTAGAGTGCAACAATCAATGGCTACAAACTCTTAGAAATGGATAGGCAAGAAAGAGAGAAGTGGCTATGTATGTCAAGGCATTTTGATTGTCTTGAACTTATAATGATGAGGTTGAGTATTTATGAGTATGAATCAGGAGGAAGGCAAATAAGGCAGGTGTCATGGTGAGATTCTGTTATAGACTGCTCAAGCAGGATGAAGGGACAGATAAAGTACTCCTTTGACTTAGTGTGCATCATTGGCTCATGTCCAGATTTTTGTCCACAAGTACACCTTAAGATATTTTTCACACAGCTGCTCTCTATCATATCATTCTCCAGCCTGTACTGATTATGCAATCTGTCCCAGCCCAGGTGCAGGACCTTGCATTTGGCCTGGTTGAATCTCATGAGCTTCACCTGGGCATGCTTGTACATTTGGACAGCTTGTCCAGGTCCCTCTGGACATTTGACAGCTTGATGTCATTCACTGAGGGTACACTTGATCCCAATATCTATATCATTGATGAGATATTAAACAGCACTAGTCCCAGTACAGACCCTTGAGGAACATCACTCGTCACCTGTCTCCATCTGGACATTGGTCCAGAGAAGGGCAACAAAGCTGGTGGAGAGCAATGGATAGAATCATAGAATCAAAGAATCATAGAATGGTTTGGGTTGGAAGAGACCTCCAAAGGTCATCTAGTCCAAAGCCCAAATGGATGGTAAAAGGAACTTAGGATGTTTAGTCTGAAGAAAAAGAGGCTGAAGGTAGACATTATCACTCTTTACAGCTACCTCAAAGGCGGCTGCAGCAAGGAGTATGTTGTCTCTTCTCCCTAGTAACAAGTAATAGGACAAGAGGAAGGTTTTAAAATTGCACCAGGGAAGGTGGTCTAAGAAACTTCCTCACTGAAAGTGAGGAATATGCTCCCCAGGGAGGTAGTTGAATCACTATCCCTAGGGAGGTGGAAAAGATGCAGATACAGTTCTAAGTGACATAGTTTAGCACCAGACTTGGTTGACTTACATAATAGTTGCACTCAACGATCTGAAGGTCTTTTCCAACCAAACGATCTATGCTACTAAATACAGTTATGTCTGTATGAATACAGAAAGTCTTTCTTAATGGTAATACATTGTGGAAAGAGATCATCATCAATTTATCTTTCAGAGGGGTTACACAAAGTAATCGTAACCCATAAATACTAGTAGATTTTCTTTATATTTAATGATTCTATGAAAATCCAATAAACTTAGCCATTAATTTTGTTATTCCTCTTACTCTCGTTTTACACCAGAAAAGCCTATGTGTAGCTAAATCACCAACCTTGTGTGTTTAATGTAGTTCAAAAAATGGATCCAATTATTCCCACTCATGGATCTCCTTCACCTTTTTCTCCCCACTGTCCTCCACTTCATCCTTTTGTTTTGAGGAAAGGGCAATGACATGTAAGAAGAAATAGTAGCTCATCTGTTTTGGATGAAAAAGCAGCACGTAAAGATAACCTGTGATCTCCCAGAAGACCACACTGCAGTCAGATGGCACTGTCTGATCTGTAGTCTCATTTTGTACTAATCTTCAAGTCAGACTTCATCTCACACAGAAAAGTTCTTCACATGTATTAAGTTTTATTCAAGTTGTTCTAGACTTTTTTTTCAGAATTCCACTACCACCTGCTAGCTCAGACTTCCTTTTGTAGGTCAAAACTGAATTATCTCTCTGACAACAGATGTTGATTGGAAATACCGCTAGCTAAGAGAGTACAGAAGCAAAACCCACCACATCAGTCTCACTAGTTAGATCAGAGTGGCTTTGTCAGCGTGGTGGGCTGACCTTAGTGAGGCACTAGGTGCCCACCAAGCCACTCTATCACTTTCTCTTCTCTCAACAGGACAGGAGGCCAGAAAAAAAATCACAAGCTTATGAGTTGAGACAAGGTCAGAAACATCATTTGCAATTACCACCCTGGCACAACAGAACTCAGCTTGGGAAATTAATTTAATTTATGTCAATCAACAAACAGCACAATGAGAAATGCAAACAAATCTAAAACCTCCTTCCAGGCTCAAGTTCACTCCTGACTCCTCTGCTGCCATTCCCTGAGCAGCACAGGAGATTAGGAGATGGGTTGTAGTCAGTTCATGACATGTTCTCTCTGCCTTCCTTTTCACACTCCTCCTCTGTACCAACATAGATCCTTCCCACAGGCTGCAGTTTTTCAAGAACTGAACCAGCATGATTCTTTTCCATGCCATGTAGTCAGGAACTACAGTGTGGGTCCCCACAGATTCTCACTGAAAGCCTCCTCCAGCATGGGCTTCTCCCTGGAGGCTGCAGTTCCTGCCAGAAGCCTGCTCTGTGTAGGATCTCCATGGGCTGCAGGGTGGACTTCTGCTTTATTACAGATCTTCATAATAAATCCCACCTGACTGTGCACAGACACTTCTGCAGTTATCAGCCTATCACTACCAATGGGTCATCATCCTCCACTGAGACAAGAGACTGCAAGTTCTTGCTAGCACTTTACCCACAATCACCAGCATGATGCTCCCAGGCACTACTCTAGCCATGGTGGCTTCCTCAGCCCCTTTCAAACCTAGTTTAAATCCCTTTTAACTGTTGTCCAAAGATCCTTCTTCCCTTTTGGGTTAGGCTTTCCCCACCTGTTGCCAGCATGCCTGGTGTCCTATATATTAACCCATTGTCAAAGAAGCCAAAATTTTTACAGTGACTCCAGTTATGGAGCCATGTATTACAGACTGAATTTATCTGTTTATTCCACTGTCACTGCCTGCAACAGGGAGAAGAGATGAAACATAACTGCACCCTGAATTCTTCACCGCAGGGCAGTCACAGTCACAGTCACAGTCTGCTCCCCACCCATGTGGAAGATAAGTAAAGGACAGTAATCTGAGAGGCATACTAACGCAGGAAGATTTCTAGTGATATCCTTTGTCTGAGCTCTGGGATGACAGCACACCTGCCTGCTGGAGGGTGCACCCAGCAAACTGGTCTCTCTGTTCCCTTCAAGGAGGAGCCACCTACGACTATAACCCTTCTTCCTTTTGGGTGATGTTGTAATAGGTATGACTGGTTCATACATCTGGTGTGGGTTGTCCACCATTATTTGCCTGTCTCTGTCAAACGGAGCCTCATATCTGTTTTTCAGTGGCACCTGAAGGGGTGAGGTAGGCAAGAAAGCAGTTTGTCTGTTGCCTTGCTCATGAACTTGCCTCCACTTGCTCCCATTGGCCAGGTTATTGCCTCAAGTTGCCTCATTCTCTTGAAACTGTTTCCTTAGTCCCTCATTACATTTGCATCTGCTGGTTTCAGCTAATTCTGTGATAGCAGCATTAGTTTTGTTAAAAGAATTTTACTCTTGGTGAGCATTGCAGCCTAAAGGTTCAACTACTTCAACTACCTGAAGGGTGGTTGTAGCCAGGAGGAGGTTGGTCTCTTCTCCCAGGCAACCAGCACCAGAACAAGAGGACACAGTCTCATGCTGCACCAGAGGAAGTTTAGGCTCGAGGTGAGGAGAGAGTTCTTCACAGAGAGTTGTTAGCCATTGGAATGTGCTGCCCAGGGAGGTGGTGGAGTCACCGTCCCTGGAGGTGTTCAAGAGGGATTGGACATGGCACTTGGTGTCATGGTTTAGTAGTCATGAGGTTGTGGGTGACAGGTGGGACTTGATGATCTTTGAGGTCTTTTGCAGCCTTATTGATTCCATGATTCTACGATTCTATGTACTAGTGCTAAGCTACTAATTCTAAATGAAGCTATCTTGAGAGAAGAATACAGTTAATCAATTTCTTCTCTAACTGCCCTCCCTTTGTTGTTGTTGGCACACATGCTCAACTATACTGGTCTTTGTGAGGACTCTCCAATACCCTGTATAGATTTCCTAAACATATTACAGTTTTGAAAGCAACTCTCTCAGACTGAGGTTATCAATGCATGGTTGAGCCCATTTTGGTGATGATTGCCCACTGTTTTCAGCCAAATGTATGACACAAAAGAGAATGACAACACCTATGCAGAGAAGGGTTGATTCCCTCTACTAATTTACAAAGGTACGGATGATAACTTTGAAAATAAAACATTGAGTCTCATGGCTAATTCTTCACTGGATGATTGGTATCATCTCCATGGACAGCACCTGCGTATGCATCTGACTGCACCTTTTTTGGGTTATATTTCCTAGCCTTAACCTCCATGATGGTTTTCCTAATGACCTTTAAAACAGTTATTAATAACCACCCAGGATGACATGGCCCACAATTATTGCAGAATAACCAAAGCCAACTGTGCTGATGCTATCTCAAACCTTTCACTCTTGGAACTGAGCCTGGAGTGATTGCTACTTTATAAAGATGGAGAATATGCCAGGTAAGACACTATCCTTGGCCAAGTGGCAGGTGACACCTTCATCCATGTTCCTCTAGGAGAAAAACAAATCCAATACGTTTCTAGGATTCCTTAATTCTCAAGCAGTCACATTTTCAGCCTCCAAGGTAGAAATGAAGGAGTTTTGCATAGTTGACTATGGTCCATCTAACTGGTGTTCTTTGGGCAGTTATGTAACATCAAGTGGTGAGTCTGGCTATCCTTTACCTCAGTAAACACTCAATACTAGGTATACAGACCCTCTCATTTTAGAGCAATATTTGACTTATTATTATTGCATCACATACTTAATTTCACTAATACTAGTCTGAAACCATCTGGCTTGTGCCCCTGTCCTGGTTTGCTACAGAGGAATCATAAGCCAGCCACTGTAAGCAGGCCATTAGCAGTTTCAAGTCAGCCAGGGCAGCTGACCAGAGTTGGCTCATAGGTGTATCCTATACTATAAACTCTACCATCAGTATAAAGAAAGATGATGGTGGGTCTTATGGCTCTGGTATGTGTTCACTCCACTCTTGTCTTCCAGTTTATTGCTGTACTTTTACTGGACTAAGTATAAACTCTGCATGCTTTACATTAACATTGGTGTCAGTTTTGCTGCTTCAGTTGAATCTGTTTCCTTTCTAACCCACAGATGTTTTTTTCCTGTTTTCTTCTCCAGACTAAGCAACCCAGCTCCCTAAGCCTCTCCTCATAGGGCCTGTGCTCCAAACCCCTCACCAGCTTTGTTGCCCTTCTCTGGACACATTCCAGCAACTCAACATCTTTCCTAAACCGAGGGGCCCAGAACTGGACACAGTACTCCAGGTGTGACCTAACCAGTGCTGAGTACAGGGGCACAATGACCTCTCTGCTCCTGCTGGCCACTCTATTCCTGATCCAGGCCAGGATGCCATTGGCCTTCTTGGCCGCCTGGGCACACTGCAGGCTCATGTTCAGCCTACTATCACCAGTACCCCCAGGTCCCTCTCTGCCTGGCCGCTCTCCAGCCACTCTGACCCCAGTCTGTAGCACTGCATGGGGTTGCTGTTCCCAACTTTCCCATTGATTCTGTTCTTCCTGAGTAACCTCTGCATATATTTGGCTAGATTATTAATATCTGGCCAATCAGCAGAAGAGTTATGGAAGCACACTCATATATGGGTTGGCGAGAAGCAGCTTAATAGCTTCCAACATTAAATTTCAATCCATTAGAGACACTGTTTCCCAATGAAGTAAAGAACATTTGCTCTTTCCGTAGCGTATTGCGTGACATGCTCCAAAAGCATCTTGATGTGCTGGTTACATCCTCACCAGACTAATTTTCCTGATGAAGTTAATTCAGAGCCTTGGACAATTGTTAAGGGTTGTAGAGGTTCTGATTCAAGTACCTCTAAATTTCTCACCACTGCATAGCCGTGTGTCATTTTCTATTCACATGGTATGAAGATCTACCAGCGAAAAGAGGCTGATCCTGGAATCTTCCCATAAGTGACAAGAGCAAAAATCTACTTTAGCACAATCATGACACATCTCACCATTGGAGGGATCAGGCAATGAAGTTGCTGGATTCAAAACACTGCATTTTAAAATAACTTTGCCCACATTTAAAATCTTTAATTTGTAATGGTGTACTCTTTGTGAGGACAGTGCTTGCCTAGTCTGCTGTTTCAGGATCCACTCCTTCTCACACGGGATATACACGGTTTTGGGGTGAACCAGGACTACTGGTCTGCTTCTCTCTATGATAGGTCCTGCTACTATCTAATGCAGGGATTAGTCCAGACCTCAGGGTGATGGTGTGGGCCCAGCCTTTGAGCAAGTTCTCTGCTGGCTAGTCTTTTACTCTCATGCACAAGTAGTCAAAGGTCTGTTAATCCTAAGGCCAAGCAGAAGCTGAAACCCCATTAATACCTGGAAAGCTTTTCTTGCTGTGGACCTCAGTGTACAGACGCCCCTTCTCCTCTGCCTGGTATTTTCTGTCAATTGCTTATTAACTGGCCTGATCCTGGTATCCAAGGTCTACAATACCCATTATGCATAAAATTTTTTCTTACTGGTCAGTTATTTCTAAAATGGCCTGGGCCCATTATGAGTCTTTGTCCTTCATTTAGTATGAATCCCAAATATTTTGCTTCCTGGTGACACATCTGAAGCTTAAAAGAGACCTGTTTACACTGAAGCAATACACAGAAAACAGCACCTTTGAAGCAAGGTGCTTCAAGTAACATGATCTATCCATTGTACAAATAGATCCTCCAAGTAATACAGTATTGTTCAGATTTCCTCCTTGCCTTGTGTGATCCTTAAAATAGTTGGAGATATCAGAGATGTTTGTGTCACAACACACTTGCTGATTATTAATTATGAAATCTGGATATTCATTCCCCCATATATCCACAAGGCCTGTCACAATCTTACCCAGTAGTCGTTGGGGTGTTCCCCTGGCCTCTCTCTACATTCCTTTACTTGAGTTCTATTTACTCTTCACATATCACAGTATCACAGTATCGCTAAGGTTGGAAGAGACCTCGAAGATCATCGGTCCAACCTGTCACCACAGACCCCATGACTAGACCATGGCACCAAGTGCCATGTCAAATCCCCTCTTGAACACCTCCAGGGACGGTGACTGCACCACCTCCCCAGGCAGCCCATTCCAATGGTGAATGACTCTCTCCATGAAGAACTTTCTCCTCACCTCGAGCCTAAACTTCCTCTGGCACAGCTTGAGACTGTGTCCTCTTTTTCTGGTGCTGGTTGTCTGGGAGAAGAGGCCAACCCCTTCCTGGCTACAACCACCCTTCAGGTAGCTGTAGGAGCAATGAGGTCGCCCCTGAGCTCCTCTTCTCCAGGCTAAACAACCCAGCTCCCTCAGCCTCTCCTCATAGGGCTTGTGCTCAAGGCCTCTCACCAGCCTTGTTGCCATTCTCTGGACATGTTCAAGTGTCTCAATGTCCTTCTTAAACTGAGGGCCCAGAACTGGACACAGGACTCAAGGTGTGGCCTAACCAAAGCAGGTACAGGGGCACAATGACTCCCGCTCCTGCTGGCCACACTATTCCTAATGCAGGCCAGGGCTGTTGGCCTTCTTGGCCACCTGGGCACACTGCTGGCTCATGTTCAGGCAGCTGTCAATCAGCACCCCCAGGTCCCTCTCTGTTTGGGAACTCTCCAGCCACTCCGCCCCAGCCTGCAGCTCTGCATGGGGTTGTTGTGGCCAAAGTGCAGCACCCGGCACTTGGACATATTGAATGCCATCCCGCTGGATTCCGCCCATCTGTCCAGTCAGTCGAGATCCTTCTCACCTCTAACTGACCAACATCTGCTCCCAACTTGGTGTCAACTGCAAATTTGCTGATGACTGTCTCAATTCCCTCATCCAGATCGTCAATGAAGACTTGAAGAGGATGGGCCCAACACTGATTCTGGGGGTCGCCACTGGTGACTGGCCTCCAGCTGGCATGGCACCATTGACCACCACTCTCTGGGCCGTCCTCCAGCCAGTTCCTAACCCAGTGCAGGGTGTTGCTGTCCAGCCACAAGCTGACAGCTTAGCCAGCATTTGCTGTGAGGACGGTGTCAAAGGCCTTGCTGAAGTCCAGGTAGACTACATCCACAGGCCTCCCCACATCCGCCAGCGGGTCACCTGATCATAGAAGATCAGGTTGGTCAGGCAGGACCTGCCCTTCCTAAATCCATGTTTGCTCTTAATTCCTTGTAGACTCTATTACATTCACCAATTTCTAACATGCCTCCCACCCCCATTTGGCAATTATCTCTATCTGCTAAATGAGACTATTTAGAGATAAAAACACACTTAATCAATTTTTACATATAACATATGCTATCACCATTGCTGTTGGGCTCGTCCTGGCCAGCAGTGGGTCCATCTTAGAGTCAGCTGGCATTGGCTTTATTAGACACTGGGGGCAGCTTCTGCTGTCTTGTCACAGAAGCCACCTTTTCAGTCCCCTTGCCATGTAAACTAAATACAGTCAAATCCTGAGAGGCAAGGTAAGCCTCTTCAGATTTTATGTACTGGTAGAAGAATCACCTAATAGCTTCACTTTCCAAACCAAACAACAACAAAAATCCTGAATTTCATATTCAGAAGTGCTGTCCTCCTACCAAGTTTACATAGCAGCTGAGATAATACCAAACAGTGCTGCACATCAGTGCTTAAGTTAGGCATAATAATGTGCCCAGAAAATCATGGAACAGATCCTCCTGGAGGCACTACTGACTCAAAGAATAGTGAAGAGGTGATTGGGAGCAGTCAGCATGGCTTTGCCAAGGGCAAATCCTGCCTGACAAACCTGGTGGCCTCTATGAACAGGTCACATTAATAGATGAGGGGCGAGCAACTGATGTCATTTACCTGGATCTGAGCAAAGCCTTCGACATTGTCCCGCACCACATCCTGGTCTCCAAGCTGGTGACACACGGTTTGATGGGTGGGCCACTGGATGGATAAAGAACCGGCTTGATGGCCGCACCCAAAGAGTGGCTGTCAATGGGTCCATGTCCCAGTGGAGACCAGTGACAAGCGGAGTCCCTCAGGGATCAGTCCTGGGACCAGTCTTGTTCAACATCTTTGTAGGTGACATGGACAGTGGCACTGAGTGCACCCTCAGAAGTTTGCTGATGCACCAAGCTGTGTGGTGCAGCAGACACGGCTGGAGGGAAGGGATGCCATCCAAGGGACCTTGACAGGCTGGAGAGTGGGCACAGGCCAACCTCATGAGCTTCAAACAAGACCAAGTGCAGGCACAAATCCAGGCTGGGCAGTGCTGGCTGGAGAGCAGCCCAGAGGAGAGAGACTTGGGGGTGCTGGTGGATGAGAAGCTCACATGAGCTCTCAATGTGCACTTGCAGCCCGGAAAGCCAATCAGATCCTGGGCTGCATCAAGAGGAGTGTGGCTGTGGCAGCAGGTCAGGGAGGTGATTCTCCCCCTCTACTCAGCTCTGGTTAGACTCCACCTGGAGTACTGCATCCAGTTCTGGGCCCCTATTACAAAGGTATGGACATACTGGAAGGTGTCAGAGAAAGGGCCATGAGGATGATCAGAGGGCTGGAGCACCTCTCCTATGAGGACAGACTGAAGGAGTTGGGGCTGTTCAGTCTGGAGAGGAGAAGGTTCAGAGGTGACCTCATTGTGGCCTTCCAGTATCTGAAGGGGGCCTCCAAGAAGGCTAGGGAGGGACTTCTCATGCTATCAGTAGTGATAGGACTAGGGGGAATGGAATGAAGCTGGAGGTAGGAGATTCAGTCGCTGATGTGAGGAGGAAGTTCTTCACCATGAGAGTGGCGAAGACCTGGAATGGGTTATCCAGGAGGTGGTTGAGGGCCCCGTCCCTGGAAGTGTTTAAGACCAGGCTGGATGAGGCTCTGTCCAGCCTGATCTAGTGTGGGTGTCCCTGGCCATGGCAGTGGGGTTGGAACTAGATGATCCTTGTGTTCCCTTCCAACCCTGACTGATACTATGATACTATGATAATGATCCACATTAAAAATAACTGACCAGCTGAAAAAATATGGTAACCAACAAATCAAAGCAGCTTGGATACTCTGAAAATCAATCTATATATTAGATATCTAAACACTAAAAGTAGGTTTGAAAATACTGACATAGCATTATAAAGCTATTTTGCTAAACTATTTTTTCTTTTGTTAGTTGTTCAAAATTAAGCTTTCCCCCCTATGAATTGGAAAATAAAACTAAAATAACTTTAATAACAATAAAATGAAATATATACAAATATATATAAATCCAGTATCAAGCTCTAGCATCCCTGATAGCCATTACATCATCATCACCACTGATGCTGTTGGGAGGCACTGGGGTTGTGGCAGACTGGACTCAACAGGAGCCAGATTCTGGAACTGGATTCAAGAATGCACTTATCAGGATTGAAGCACAATAAACAAAGTCCTTCTCAGATGCCAGAGATTGACTCTTAATCCCTCAGCTTTATACTGAATATGATGCCAGTGGATTGAATGTCTAGTAGGTCAGTTTAGGGTCACCTGAGCTGTCCACTTCTCCCTCCAGGTGTGGTCTTTGACTTTCTGCACCGTCAACGTGGCACACAAGATTTAACAGGGGCCTGGTCTCCATAGGAGCAAGTATGAGCACGAGCCTTTCTCTCCATAGCAGTCCTTGGTAGTAACTGTAAGCTTCAAGTGTTACCACTTCTAGAAGCAGACACAATCTGCAAAAATATGTCATTAACTTCAGAAACTGCAGTTCCTTAGAAGAAGCTGAGTTGAAAAATAAAAACAGTGAACAGCTCCTCTATGAAGAAAGACTGAGAGAGTTGGGCTTGTTCAGCATGGAGAAGACAAGGCCTCGTAGAGAACTTGTAGCAGCTTTTCCCTGTTTAAAAGAGTTTAAAAGAAAGACAGAAACACTTTTTGCCAGGGTCTGGGGTAACAGAACAAGGCGGAATGGTTTTTAAACCATATATTTAGATTAAACATAAGGAAGACTCTTTTACAGTGAGGGTGGTAAATTCTGGAATAGGTTGCCCCAAGAAGTGCAGATGCCTCATCATTGATAGTTTTCACGGTCAGCTGGATGGGGCTTTGATTGAGGGAGTGGTTGACAACTGATCACAATGTGTCAACACCTAAAATTGTTGCGTGAATCTGTGTCCTTGTGAAGTCAGATTTT
The DNA here is from genome assembly GCA_015227895.2 of Colaptes auratus. Lineage (NCBI taxonomy): Eukaryota > Metazoa > Chordata > Aves > Piciformes > Picidae > Colaptes > Colaptes auratus. The sequence goes on along the minus strand of JAAWVA010000392.1, from coordinate 5,702 downwards.
ACAAATCCACAATATCCTTGCTGTCCTAATGAGGTGTGAAGATTCCAAATGACACTCAAAAGGGATTTTTTGTTTTTTTTTTCATAAAGTAAAAGCCTTAACATCCATGTATTAATATCTTCTTCCTTAATGCAAGCATTTTATGTACATGTTGCCAGCCCAATTATATTTGAATTTGTTGGGTTTTTAACTATTATACCTTACACATCAACAGGCATATTAAATGCTGAGTTATTAGCCTTCTCTTTACTATTAGTATGAGTGTTTACTATTAGTTTGCTTGGGGAAAAACAAAAGCCATGTTAAGAAGGCAGTCCAGAAAACAAAAAAACAAGCACATATTGTGGCAAGACTAAAGATAGAATAGAATAATAGAATAGAATAGAATAGAATAGAATAGAATAGAATAGAATAGACCAGGTTGGAAGAGACCTTCAAGATCATCGTGTCCAACCTATTATCCAACCCACCCAATCAACTAAACCATGGCACCAAGCACCCATCAAGTCTCCTCCTGAACACCTCCAGTGACGTCAACTCCACCACCTCCCCAGGCAGCCCTTTCCAAGGGCAATCACTCTCTCTGTGTAAAACTTCCTCCTAACCTCCAGCCTCAACCTCCCCTGGGCAGCCTGAGACTGTGTCCTCTTGTTCTGGTGCTGGTTGCCTGGGAGAAGAGACCAACCTCTGCCTGGCTACAACCTCCCTTCAGATAGTTGTAGACAGCAATAAGGTCACCCCTGAGTCTCCTCCTCTCCAGGCTAAGCAACCCCCGTTCCCTTAGTCTCTCCTCATAGGGCTTGTGTTCCAAGCCCCTCACCAACCTTGTTGCGCTTCTCTGGACACGTTCTAGCAAGACAACATCCTTCCTAAACTGAGGGGCCCAGAACTGGACACAGTACTTGAGGTGCGGCCTAACCAGTGCAGTGTACATGGGCAGAATGACCTCCCTGCTCCTGCTGGCCACACTGTTCCTGATGCAGGCCAGGGGCCATTGGCCTTCTTGGCTGCCTGGCACACTGCAGGCTCATGTTCAGCCTCCCATCAAACAGTACCCCCAGGTCCCTTTCCTCCTGGCTGCTCTCCAGCCACTCTGACCCCAGCCTGTAGCAGTGCATGGGGTTGCTGTGGCCAGTGTGCAGAACCCGGCACTTGGATGTGTTCAATCTCATGGCGTTGGATTCTGCCCATCTGTCCACCCTGTCGAGGTCCCTCTGCAAATCCAACAGATCAACTCCTGCCCCCAGCTTGGTGTCATCTGCAAATTTACTGATGATGGACTCAATGCCAGAGAGTGCAGGGAAGAAAAATATAATGAAAATTCATTTAAAAGCAGGAGTCTGTATCAGACCATAACAATCAATCAGTTCCAGCATGATCAGCAGACTGTGTCATCGAGACTTCTGCATAGGGAAGGAGCTATAGTTGCAGGGTTGGTGTAAAAGCCCCTTGCTTGAGGCTCTTGTGGATCCCTGGCATTGCAGATTGCATGTAGCTGCAAAGATTGGATCAAATTCCTAAGACTTGCGTTATGGACTGTGCAGTGGTAGTTGATAGTATAAGTTACCCAGAAATGTATGTTTTTGGTTGTAATCAACCATGAGAGCAAATGGCATACTAATACAAAAAAGAATTGTATTCAGTAATGAACAAGGAACCCTTCAGAGATTTTTCTTATGGGATCAGCTATTAACCTGAGTACCAAGGCACAGTATTCACAACCCTACACATATACACATAGTCAATGTATCTTCCAGGAAGTTTAAATACCACAGTTATCACTGCTACAGCTTGCTGGCACCTAGCATACCCTAGGGAACAATTATCAGACTTGTGACTGTAACACGTGCTAGCGTTGGAAATGGGAAGTATGTGACAAGATATTTGTTACATTGGACCATTCCATTTGGTCACCCTTTCTAATAACATTTTTGATAAAGCTCTTGTTTGTGCAGAAGGATGGACTTTGGCCACACTGGTTTGGGACCAGTTTGTCTGTATTCCTAATAGATACATAGATATGAATGAGTGTCATATAACTGCTATACTTCCTTGTGTCAAACAAAAGCAGAGTTATATAGCAATCTTCTCTAAATACTTTGACTATCTGGAACCCAAATGCTTGTTTTGCAAAAGTAAAATTTAGTTTTGGGAACCTTTAATATGGCAACTCTTACTAATTTCTGCTTGTATTCAGCTCCATAGAAGGTTACCAGTGTCTCATCTTTTTCTTGTTGAAATTATTATAGTAAAGCTGTCATAGTGAATGCATATTGAAAATACAAAGATACTCTGGATACATTTATAAATACAGAACTCCATAATATATCCACTGAAATAAATGTCTTGTTTTATTTTTTTTATCTTGTACCTGAAATGAAGCTCTTAAAGAGATAAATACTGCACAGCTGTGAATTTGAAAACAAAGGAAAACTTCACCTTTCATTACATTCATTAGCAATAGAACATTAGTACAAACATCTGATGGATGTTTTCTACCTGTATTTTTAGAGACTACTGGACATTTGCTGCTCTATTTGGAAAACCACTATCATACTGCAGAGTGTCAGACAAAATATTCTAATGCTCTTCATAGAGTGATTTGCCATTGGAATGGGCTGCCCAGGGAGGTGGTGAAGTCACCATCACTGTAGGTGTTTAGGAAGAGACTTGATGGGGTGCTTGGTGCCATAGTTTAGTTGATTAGATAGTGTTGGATGATAGGTTAGACTTGATGATCTCAAAGGTCTCTTCAAACCTGGTTAATTCTATTCTATTCTATTCTATTCTATTCTATTCTATTCTATTCTATTCTATTCTATTCTACTCTACTCTACTCTACTCTATCTATTCCATACATCGTAGCTTGCCTGTTACATCAGACTAGTAGAAATGTTTGTAAGACAAGGTATCTCACGGTAGATGAACATTGTTCACAGTTGTTGACTGATGATAAAATTAGCAAGAAATATAACCAAGCGAAGGTCTAGGATTCCACAGGGAAACATAGAATGATTTGGGTTGGAAGAGACCTCCAAAGGTGATCTAGTCCAACCTCCCTGCAGTGAGCATGCTGAAGAAGTCTTGGTGATTTAGGAGATGTCTTTAGAAATTAATCATGTACTGACTCACTGTGTATAGAAAGTTATAGCAGAAGGAATACTGTCAAAGTAAGCTTTAAAATTCATTTGTATTTTCTTTACAGCAAAGTGCTTCTTTGTGGTTATATAAAACAAACCCCCACAAACTGCAGAAAAAGGTAAATCTGTCCATTTGTGAGTTGTTCAAAAGTGTTGGGAACGAGAGCTGTGAAGAAAGATTTTAAAGCGGTAAAAGAATTTGTTCGGGAGGCTGTTCCACTCTCACATTCATTGAATTTACAGTGTTACTGTCATCCACACCAAAGCAAATATCAAGAGAACAGTGGTCCTTCAATACACTAAAGCTAATTAAGCAAGCGCTTTTCTATTTATCTTATTGCTTGTTTTCAACTAAAATTTAGGCCTAGAAGATGTGGTCGAATCATTTACCGAGTGAAGTGAAAATGAGATCACTGTATGGTCAAACGAGAAGCAAATTACAAAACCGTTTGAACAGTTCAAGACATCCTTTGTACCACACTTATTCTTTAAATTTCATTTCAAAACTTCATATTTTTTTTTAATTACATTTAGGTACTGAGAATTCTTCAGCTAATTGATGTGATTTCCCCACCGCTCTTTCATGGCATGTGTTAGCATCCCAATCAATATACTCTATAGGTGTGAAGTGTTTTGGTCACCTTTAGAAGATGTGCCATTGGTGGATTTTGCCCCTGTAATCTACTTAAGTGTAGCTAAATAGACAGAGATTATACCCAGTTCTTATCCAAAGAGGTATTAGATTATTACAATCCTGACTGCATGACCTTAGACTCTCAGTGTGGGATTCACCTGGCCAAATACTGAGACTGGCAATTTGTGTCTTATAGTCACTGGACAGAAATAATTACTTCTAGAACAGATACATCCCGAAGCAGACAATTCAAGTAGATAGGTTGAATTGCCTCTAGAAGTTCAGAAATAGATAATGTTAGGAGATATGAATCCTAATATCCTTGTAAAGAATAAAGAAATTTGAGTCAATTGTGAACTACAGGCCAATTTGTTATCAGGATGTGTAGGTACTTGTAGGTAAAGAAAAACCAGAACTAAACAGAAAAGAAAGATAGTAAATACTAGACTTGAAATTTTGAATGAAACAGATTGATTTGCCAGCTTGAATCCTGGGAGAAAGAGCTGAAATACTTCTTTTGGAGCTCAAATCACTTATATGGATGCAGCATGTCATATGTCATCTGTATAAACAACCACATAGAGACATACCTGCCAATGTTATTTCTGAAACACAAAATTGATAATTCTAGCTGCAGATGATCTAAATTCTGTCTAAGTTCCTTTTGTTAGTTTTATTTAGTGAGAACTAGCCAATATAAAATATTGTCTTTAGTCACTAAAGAAGAATATGAGAATACAAGCAACCTGATCTAGTGTGAGGTGTCCCTGCCCATGGCAGGGGGGGTTGGAACTAGATGATCCTTGAGGTCCCTTCCAACTCTACCAATTCTATATGTTAATTTAGAGCTGGAGGTGTGCATACTTTGGGAACAGCAATTAAACTGCAGGGAATTTTAATGGGAAAAGGATACAAGGAAGCTAATGCTGAAATAATTTATTTGAGTTAGAAGGCTGATTTTTAATTTTCTTTTAAAAAAATGTTCATATTTTAATGTTTGTATGTAATGAAATTATGTGAATTTGGAGGCTATTAGATTTGGTATCATTATGCTTATTTTTCAGAAGATACCGCAGTTATGTGGCAGAAGAATGGCTGAAATTTTAGAAATCACCTTCCAGAGCATTTAACTGCAGTAATAAGCTGCTAATGATAAGTAATCTAATGAAGTAGCCCGATGCCCAAAGAAACTAACCACAGTTAAAAACTGGCTGAGCAGATTCACTTCAGAACAGATACCTCTAAAATCAATGGTGTTTGGGAAACACAGGTGGATTGTACCTGTGCTATTGCCAAAAGTGTACAGCCAGACATCATCGCAATGGTCAATATTTACACAAGTACAGGTCTTCAAAGGCACACGCCTAGAAAAGATCTAACAATGCTCATCGATTGATGCTTTGATCCCCAGTCCCCAAAGTGCTGCTTCTGGAAATGATATACAAATACCGTGGCCCTCTGTTAGCTCAAAGTGCCTGCAGGTAGGCCAGGTATGGTATTTCAGGAATGCATACAAGCACCATCTGCTACTTGGTGTCTATTCTTTAAACCATCTGGTTTGGGGCAGACCCGACACAGCACTAAAACCAGCCTATTGCTTGATCAATTCTGCCATCTAATGGCTGGATTCAGACAGCTCTTTCCATTGCTGTTCACTGCTCTTCAACGACCGTTTTTAACTGGATGGTATTTTCTGCCATCAGATATTTCTATTCCATATCAGAGTCTGAAGAAGCGATTGTTGCGCTCCAATATATAACCATCCTGCAAATGTATTTTATTTCCCTTGGCTTCTTTAGTCCAGAAATTGAAGCAGGTAGCTTCCCTCTTGTGCTGGGTGACTGCAGCTCAAAAGGAGGCACTGTTACGAGTTCAGACCACCTGGTAAGTAAAAATCCAAAAAACTTCAAAGACCTTCCAACGCCAAA
>JAAWVA010000391.1:0-22881 GCA_015227895.2 Colaptes auratus | reverse complement strand
GGTTCAGCTACGTCGAGAGCTAGCTGGACAGCTTTTACCTCTGCGAACTGACTGGATTCTCCTTCTCCATCCTTGCCTCTGCAACTCGGCGTGTTGGACTCCACACTGCAGACTTCCACCTTCGCTTGTTCCGACCAGACGACAGGAACCGTCTGTGAACAAAGCAGATTGCTTTTCATCATCAGAAAGGTCATTGTAAGGAGGAGCTTCCTCAGCACGAGTTACTCTCTCCTCTGGAGGTTTAGTACAGTTGGTACCTTCAGGCCACTTGAGATCACCTCCACTAGACCAGGTCTTTCAAGATTTCCCATGCGAGCTCTCTGTGTTATCAGAGCCATCCACTTAGACCAGGTGGAATCTGTTGCATTGATGTGGTGTGGAACCTTTGCCTTTGAACATCCAATTCAAAACCGGTAATCTGGGAGCTAGGAGAAGTTGTGATTCAGTTCCAATCACTTTGGAAGCTGCTGTTACTCCTTCATAGGCAGCTAGAATCTCTTTCTCTGTTGGAGTATAATTAGCCTCTGAACCTCTGTAACCTCGACTCCAAAAACCAAGAGGTCGTCCGGTGTCTCACCTGGAGCTCTCTGCCACAAGCACCAGGTTGGACCATTGTCACTTGCAGCCGTGTACAAAATGTTCTTCATGTCTGGACCATCTCGGACAGGTCCCAGACCCATTGCTTGAACTACCTCTTGCTTTATCTGGTCAAAAGCTGCTTGTTGTTCAGGTCCCCAGTGGAAATGTTTCTCTTTCGAGTCACATCATACAGAGGTTTCACAATCTGACTGTATCCAGAATGTGCAGTCTCCACAATCCCACTCTCCCCAGAACGTAGAGTTTCTTGCTTGTTCATGGGATTGGCCATGGTAGAGACTCTATTTACCACATCCACTGGAATGTGTCGGCATCCATCCTGCCACCGCACTCCCAGAAACTGGATCTCTCTGGTAGGTCCTTTCACCTTGTCTCGCTTGATGGCAAAACCTGCATTCAGAAGAATGTCAAGACTTTGTTACCTTTCTCGAAGACTTCCTCAGCAGTTTTACCCCAGACGATGATATCGTCGATGAATGGATGTGTTCTGGAGCACCACCACTTCTCCAGAGCCTCGTGGATCACTGCATGACAGATGCTGGAGCTGTGGATCCAGCCCATTGGCAATCTGTTGAAAGTGTACTGGATTCCTCTCCAGGGTGAAAGCAAACTGAGGCCTGCATTCCTCTGCTATGGGAATAGAGAAGAAGGCATTAGCAATGTCTATGGTAGCATACCATTTGGCCTCTTTGGATTCCAGCTCATCCTGGAGTTCCTTCATGTCTGGTACTGCTGCACTCATAGGTGGAGTTACTTCATTCAGAGCGGTAGTCGACTGTCAGACGCCAGTCTCCATTCTGCTTTCGCCAGGCCACACTGGACTGTGTGAAAGGGGAATGAGTTTTGCTGATGACTTTCTGACTCTCCAACTGACGAATCAGATTCTGAATGGGCAACAAGAGTCACGGTTGGTTCTGTATTGTCTGTGATGCACAGTCTGAGAAGCAACGGCAATTTAATGTCCTCAATCTTGTGTTGTCCCACAACTGCAGATTCATCAGAAAGCTCAGGTCTAACAGACAGCTTCAGTTTCTGTCCATCAACTTCTACAGATGCTACTCTAAAAGCCCATTTGTAACCTTAGGGTCTTTGAAACGCCCTTCTCTCAGAAAATCAATTCCCAGAATACAAGGTGCGTCAGGTCCGGTCACAACTGTGTGCTTCCTCCACTGTTTACCAGTTAACTTATATCACCTCCACCTGGTTAACTCTTGAGATCCACCAGTGACTCCCAGAATAGTTATAGCTTCTGATCCCTGATAATTTGATGGCATTATGGTGCACTGAGCCCCTGTGTCAACCAAGGCCCTGTACTTCTGAACTTGTGAAGTGCCAGACCACTGGATGGACACATCCCAATAGATTCTGTTATCTCTTACCCCTCTCCTCCCCCTGGCGGGAGGCAGGGACCCCTAGTTATGGGGAACATGCCCACATGTGCAATGAGCACAGTGTGCAGTGTTAGAACTGGAGCCATTGTTGGAGCTACTAGAGTTGTCCTGGGGAACTGTGGAAGTAACAGCTACCCTTCTGGTATTGCTACCTTGGGTTCTGCCACTTTGCAGTTCCCTCAGCCTCCTGAAAAGATTAGCAGTTGGTTGACCATCCCATCTTCATGTTCTCACCAAACTGATCACGCAGAGTTATCCAAATACTTCCACGTGACTGCCTTGGTGGTCTGTTTTGGTTGGATCTGTTTTGGAATGACCTGTTTTGGAATGACATCCTTGGAGGACGTCTATGCCTCACAGAGGAAACCTGTATCCATCTGGAGGAAGAATTGGAATTATCTCTTTGTGTCAATTGGGAGATGGAATTTATAATTTCATCCTTCAGCTCTTTCATGCAATTCTTTATCTCACCAGACAGATTCAATGGCTGAAACCAAAGAAACACGTGTCATGCTATCCTCCAATTGTCTCATTTGATCAGTGAATTGGCCAACCGTAGGAGAAGCTCCACCATAATTCTTGCCACAATTCTGCTTGCCAGAATATTTGCATAGTTAGGAGGAGCAAGTTGATGAGCTTTTTAGCAAGACCAGTTCCTACAGGAATTTCATCAGGATTCAGAGTCTCATGGCCACCATAGAGTACCTCTCTAACAGCAAATTCTCTCAGACGCTTAATTCCCTCCTCTATGGTAGTCCAGGGCTTAGGATTCCATGGAAGATCATCTCGGGAAGGAATCTCATGAGAGTTGCCATTAAAAGGCGTATCCACAGAGGACCTTACCGAGAGTCCTGCCTAGATGTCTATCTATTCCATTATCCTTTGAGAGAGTTCCTAGTTGAGCTGCTGACTTGTCTCCAACCATTAGAGCTGGAGCACCTGTATCGTAGCATCTACCAAGCCAAGCTAGGATTGGCTCCTTATCTGCTCTGATGTAATCTTTGCGCACATTTCTCAGCTCTTCTCTTGGGGAAGAACAGGTGTCAATGTCATCTGACTCCTCCTCTTCCTCCTCTTCCTGAACTTGTTGTCCCATTAATCTCATTGTCACTCTCCTAAGAATCTCTTTAAGGTCAGGAGTACCACCTCTAGTTGTTCTGCTGTCAGCAATTTGCCCTGCATTTCCATCCAGTGATGTTCTCAATAACTCAGCTATATCTTTAGACAAATCTTCTCTCCTCCTCAGCAGGGTCTCTTAAAGCAGAAGTTCCCTCACCAGGATCAGCATCTGAATCAGCTTTGCCCTTTCCACTTCTTGTAGTTAAAACAGCTACCTGCTTAACTGGAGCTGTGTTTGAATTTACAGCTGGCTTAACAGAAGCTGACAGGTTCTGAGACAGATCAGCTGCTGTGGAGGACACTTCTGGTCCTGCTGAAGAAGAAGGAGGAACTGGCTTTGCCGCATTAATGGCTGCCGAGGACGTGGGAGCCGCCATGTTAGGCGCTGCCGCTGCCGCAGCAGCTGGCTGATTGCCAGAACCACCAACAGCACCGTTCAGAGCAGCCTTTCCGATGGAATTTTTAGCTTTATCTTTAACTGATACAGATCCTCCATTCTCCTCATCACTAGATATTTCTGGGGTCGAGTTAGAGCTGTTCTTTCTCCTCTTGGTCTACGTCTATTACAAAACAGGACTTAGACACTTTCTTCTCCGGTACAGAGCATAAAACAAGTACGCATTGCTTTATCACCAACAGCAGGATTGCACACATCAAATAAATCACCTTCGGATCCCAGCCATCACCTAAAACAACCCTTTCACCAACTGGGATCTTAAACTTGTTTATCTCTATGGGCAGAGTGGTTGAGGTCACATTCCTGTATCTATCAGCAAAAGAATCCCAGGCACCGGTCATAGAGAAGCTGAATCTTATACTTAAACCATAAATACAATTTATACATCAAGTATCTGCTTAAGCGATTGCAAATCAATCCCAGGACATGCTTATAGATAAGGACCCCAAAGATTGAAAAAAACAGATGCTCTAAAAGCCATAACACTTTCATCCTTGCAACTCCGACCTGAGCAGACAATAAATCAAGCAACTTTTCCTCTGCTTCTGGACAGCAACTCTCCACAAGCCGCGCGTTGGGTGCCAATTAAAATGTGTGTGGTGGGGTGAGAGAGTCACCTCTCCACACACAGGGAAAGAAACCACAGCTAGCTCAGTCGGAAAAGCAGATGAAAGCTATATTTACAGGCAGAATGGAATGCAATGAATATATACACAAATATACAATTTACAATATATACAGGAAAACACAGCAATGAACACAATGCAGAAAAACCTTTTCCCTCCAGCCGGCCAGGGGGGTTCCCTGAACCCCCCTCTCTCCTCCCTACCTCCCTTTTTACCAAAGAGGGTTAGAGAGAGAGAGAAAGGCAATTAAGGAAGGAAATTCTGTTAGCTCAGAAAGTGCATGCAAGAATTGTGTCTTATCTGGTTAGCTGTTAACTCAAGGCCGTTCCTGCTCATAAAGAGAGAAGCACAGACTGCACCCAGCCTGAACCCAGACCAGACACAGACTGAACCAACAGAACCCAAACTCAAAACTGCACCCCACAAGCACCAATGAAATTAGTTTAGACTATCTTGTTTTTGTTCAAATATCAAAAACATTCAGCCAGAGTGTTCAGCAACTGTCTCTTTCTTAAAGGCATAGCATCAACCGGTCACACCATCTCTGGCCATGCTGCTTTGGTTGCAGCCTAGGCTGCCCTTGGCATTAGGGATGCAAGCTCACACTGCCTGCTCAAGTGGAGAGGGGGCCCAGTTGGAACTGGGATGGCATCAGGGGATCATTTTGCAGGGATGGGTCCTGTTCTGTGCTGGGATGGAATCAGGCTTTCAGGAGATGCACTTTGTACTGGGATGAGACTCAGACTGTGCTGGGAGAGGGCAATGGGATCCCATTTGTACCAGGATCAGGCCACAGCTGCCCTGGGATCAGGATATCCACTTTGTGCTGTGCGGTGCAGCTGGGACTGGGAAGGGTCCAAGGGATGCACTTTGTAGTGGCACAGGAAACTGTATGGAGATGGGAAAGTGATGCAGTTTGTCCTGGGATAAGAGCACATCTGAGCTGGGAGGGGTTGAGGAGATGCAGTTTGTCCTGAGATGTGACCAGGTCTGTACTGGGAGGGGTGAAAAGGATCCAAATTGTGCTGTGCAGGGCCCAGAATGTCCTAGAATGTAGTCTGGGAATGCAGCTTGTACTGGGACAGGGCCCAGGCTGTACTGGGAGGACATAAGGGGATCCAGAATTTATTGAGATAATGCCTAATGTGTACCTGGAGGGATGAAAGGGATCCTGTTTGGACTGGGACAGGGCCCATGATGGGACAGGGAGTGTGAGGGTGTGCAGTTTGTACTTGGATGGATGCAGATGGTATTGGGAAGGGAGCCAGGGGATACACTCTGTGCTGGGATGGGACACAGGCTGTAGTGCTAGAGGACAGTAAGATCAAATGGCTACTGACCATGGGCCTGATGGACACAGGGGTAAATACCTACCACAGATAAAGTTAGGCTAACCTGTGCTGGTGAAGCTACCATCCACTGGCATTGTGCCTGTGACACTGGCAAAACTCAGGGGCTTCCATGATGTTATAGATATGAATTTATAATAAATAATATGGCAAATTGATATTAATAAGAATATTATTAACTTTGTACTGATATGAAAAAGTGCCAAGGACTTGTCACAGTAGGTCTTGAGTACAGCTGGAGTGTCTATTATAGTGGGAATGTACAGTGCTTAGGCAACATTTAACAATTTAAAGGACTTTAAGCAAGCTGGAAAAATAGCTGAGACATAGCTTATAGAATAGAATAGAATAGAATAGAATAGAATAGAATAGAATAGAATAGAATAGCATTAACTAGGTAGGAAAAGACCTTTGAGATTATGGAGTCCAACCTATCACAACACCATCTAATCAACTAAACCATGGCATCAAGTGCCTCATCCAGTCCCTTCTTAAACACCTCCACTGATGGTGACTCCACCACCTCCCTGGGCAGCACATTCCAATGACCAATCTCTCTTTCTGTGAAGAACTTCTTCCTAACATCCACCCCACATCTTCCCTGGCACATCTTGAGACTATGTCCTCTTCTTCTGTCAATGGCTGCCTGGGAGAAGAGACCAGCCCCCACCTGGCTACAACCTCCTTCAGGTAGTTGTAGAGAGCAAAAGGTCTCCCATGAGTCTCCTCTTCTCTTGGCTAAGCAACCCCAGCTCCCTCAGCCTCTCCTCACAGGGCTGTGCTCCAGACCCCTCCCCAGCTTTGTTGCCCTTCTCTGGACACGTTCCAGCAAGTCAACATCCTTCCTAAACTGAGGGGCCCAGAACTGGACACAGGACACAAGGTGTGGCCTAACCAGTGCAGCGTACAGGGCAGAATGATCTCACTGCTCCTGCTGGCCACACTGTTCCTGATACAGGCCAGGATGCCATTTGCCTTCCTAGCCACCTGGGCACACTGCTGGCTCATGTTCAGCCTACTATAAACCAGTAGCCCCAGGTGCCATTCTGCCTGGCTGCTCTCCAGCCATTCTGACCCCAGCCTGTAGCGGCACAGGGATCAGGATTTCCACTTTGTGCAGTGCTGGGTGGAGCTGGGACTGGGAAGGGGTCCAAGGGATGCATCTTGTACTGGTACAGGAAACTGTACAGGAGATTGCAAAGTGATGCAGTTTGTACTGGGGTAAAGAGCACATCTGAGCTGGGAGGGGTTAAAGGAACCATGTTAGGATTGAGTCTATACTGGAAGTCTATATATCCAGCATGTACACTGAGTGAGTAGGTGCAGTCTATAATGGAAGGGGGTCCTGGGACGGCATCAGGGTGTGCAGTTTGTACCGGGATGGATGCAGTTAGTACTGGGAACGGAGCCGGGGATATATTCTCTGCTGAGATGGGACCAAGGCTGCAGTGCTAGAGGACAGTAAGATCAAGTTTGTACTGGGATGAGGCCACATCTGTACTGGGAGAGGTTAAAGGATCCATGTTTGGACTGAGCCTATACTGGAAGGCATCAGGGTACCCAGTTTGGACTCTGAGAAGGTGCAGTCTGTAATGGGAGGGGGTTGGGGAATGAAGAGATGAGGAGAGACCTCCTATTCTGATGGCAGTGTTGCTCTGGAGCACAGCTCTGTCCCACAAGCAGCCCTGGACTCTCCCTGCCTGCAGTCCCAGCACTGCCACCCAGCAGCACAGTGCCCAAGCTGCCAGAGCACTCAGGCCTTGCCCCAGCACAGAGGCTCAGCAGGAGAGGGTGGAAGGGAAGAAAGAGCAGCTGAGGACAGCGCAAGCTGGGGCTGCCTGGCACTGCTGCTGTGCTGGGACTCTGCCCCTCCACCTCTGCACACAGGCACTGCCTGCAGCTCCACAGAAGCCTCGGAGGAAGGAACTCAGAGAAACAACTCCCTGCAGGGTCCTTTTTGTGTTGAACACCCAGGGAGCACAGCTCCTCATGTCTGCAGCCTCTGGGTCACACCAGACAGGACAACACTGAACCAGAAATGGTCTGAAGAAAGACATTTGTGTGGGAACAACAGTGCCCAAGAGGAACAGCACCAGCAGCAGGCAGAACTCGAGCAGCCAGGCTGGGCCTGCACTGAGTGACATCAGAACTGCTCTGCAGGAGAAGGAAAGAGTTTATTACTTCTGAGAGCATCCAGGGAACAGTGGCTTAGGGCAGCCTTGAGCTCGTGTTCCTCAGGCTGTAGATGAGAGGGTTCACTGCTGGAGGCACCACTGAGTACAGAACTGACACCACCAGGTCCAGGGATGGGGAGGAGATGGAGGAGGGGGCTTCAGGTAGGAAAAAAAGCCAGTGCTGAGAAACAAGGAGACCACAGCCAGGTGAGGGAGGCAGGTGGCAAAGGCTTTGTGGCGTCCCTGCTGAGAGGGGATCCTCAGCACTGCCTGAAGATCTGCACATAGGACACCACAATCAACACAAAACAGACAAATAATAAACAGTCACTGGCCACAATGAGCCAAAGTTCCCTGAGGTAGGATGTGGAGCAGGAGAGCTTGAGGATCTGGGGGATTTCACAGAAGAACTGCTCCACAGCATGCCCTGGCAGAGGGGCAGGGAAAATGTATTGTTTTGTGCAGCAGAGCAGTGAGAAAGCCACAGCCCCAGGCAGCTGCTGCCATGTGGAGACAAACTCTGCTGCCCAGGAGGGTCTCATAGTGCAGGGGTCTGCAGATGGCAACGTAGCGATCGTAGGACATGGTGTGAGGAGAAAATACTCTGCAGCAATTAGGAATATGAAAAAGAAGAGCTGGAGAACACATCCTGCGTAGGAGATGACCCTGGTGTCCCTCAGGGAATTGTCCATGATTTGGGGACAGTGGTGGAGATGCAGCCTATGTCAGTGAGGGCAAGGTTGAGGAGGAGAAGTACATGGGGTTGGAGGTGGTGGTGCCAGGCTATGGTGGTGATGATGAGGCCATTGCCCAGCAGGGCAGCCAGGTAGATGGCCAGGAAGAGGCAGAAGTGCAGCAGCTGCAGCTGCCTTGTGCCTGGAATGGCAGGAGGAGGAAGTGGGTGATGGAGCTGTTGTTGGCCATCTGCTGCCTCTGGCCATGGAGACCTGTGCAAGGAGGGAAAGGCAGTGACAAGTTAGGGCACACTTCTCTCAGCCTCATTGTAACCCCTGTCCCTGAGCTGCATGAGGAATGGATCAGCTCAGTCCCATTACTAACAACCCATGGAAGAGTTCATCACAGTCTCAAACACAGATGCAGAATAGCCATGAGATTCCTCTGGTGTCAGAGCACAAAGTGACCAACAGCCCAGTCCCCGGGAATGAGAGTCCCGTGGAGAGGTGGAGAACCAGAGACCAGCCCTGCAGTGCTGCAGAGACAGTGAAGGGAAGAGAGAAAGGCAGAGGGGCTGGGGGTGAAGCCTTCTCCTTACCCAGCTCTGCTCACTGCTGCTCACAGGATGGAACTGAAGGGCTTTGCTCCTCCTTCTGTGTGCACACTCCAAGAGCCTTCAGCTGAGCATCAGCAGCTGAGATGGAGATGCCTCCAGGAGCTCCAGCTGCAGTGTCCTGCCCCCACAGCCTCACTGTGTCAGTGACTGCAGTGCCTCCAGTGAGCTCTCAGTCAGCCCCACAGTACTGGCCATCATGAAGCTCTCTCTGCATTCCTCATCTCCCTGAGATCCTCTGGCAGTGTCCTCAGCCCTGCTGTGCTGTGCAGAGGAGCTGCTCCTGGACAGAGATGTCTTCTGCAGCGCTGCCTACTTGCCAGCACTCCCTCCAGACCAGGAACCTGGCCTGGCTCAGCACAACAGAAGCAGACCAGGTGTTTTAAAGGAGCCCTCTGGTGGCTATGGTGCTGAGTCCATGAACCTCAGAGAGTGAGAAGCTGATGAAACCTCTGCAGAAGCCAAAGTCAGATTCAAACTCTGAAGTTTCTTCTACTTTTAATGGGTCCCAGTGAAGCATACTGGGAAAGGGTCCCCAGGGGCTGGTTAGTGCAGGAGACAGTGGATGGAAGGGAAGCATCACTTGAGGCACTGAAGCATCTCCAGGCTGTGGGGAGAGCAGAGACCTGAGGCAGTGCTGAGAGGTCAGGACAAGCAGCTAAAGGTGGCTCTGCTGCTGAGCAAACCTGGAGGGGTTTCATTGATGCAAAGGGCCAAGCTGTGACCCTCAGCCCCTGGCAAGGCAGATCCTGTCCCTCACCTGTGGCTCTGGGCTCTGCTGGTGGCAATGGGGAGTGAGGATGAGCAGTGAGCAGAGTAGGACCTTGTCAGGTTTTGTTGTGGTTTGCTTGCAAAGAGATAACTCCTGCTGAAAAGGAATGAAATGTACCTTTAAAAATCAGATGCTTTGTGCACTAAAAACCTCTCCAATTAGCTGCAGAAACCTTGGCAAGAATGAGAGGTTCAGCAGGATTTAATGAGCCCCATGGAGTATTTGGGGCTGATTCTATCATCCTTAGGTACTGCCAGGAGACTCTGCCAAGGGACTGCCAAGAAGCCTCTCAAGAAGTCCAAGGCAGAAGAAAACTCCAAAGTCCCTTGAAGCACTGATTGGCCTCACTGAGGCTTGTTCCTGTCAAAGGCTCCCCAGGGACTCCTTAGAGCAGCTTGTTAGAGGCCAGGATTGCAGGGAGACAAAGGCAAAGTGCAGGGCAGAAAAACTTGCCTTTGGTCTGTGAAGCAGAAAGGCCAAGCCCTGAGCCCTGCCCTTGCAATAGAAGAACCTCAAAGCCTCAAAGCCAAGTTTCTCCTCCCAGGCCTTGGTGGCAGAGGCAACTGCCAGAGCCAAGGGCACAAAGGCCTTAGTCCTGTTGACCCTCTCAGCCTTGCCAGAGCCCTTGGCCATCCCTACTGCAGCCTCTCCTACACTGTCCCATGCCTGCAGCTCTTTCCCTTCAGGCTGCTGACATCAGTCTGCTTCCCCACCCAGCTCTCCCCCTGCCATCTCCATCCCTTCCCTGAGCTGTCTCAGTCTCCCTGCCATTTCCTGACCCCTCTGGATGGCCTCATGCATAGGAGCTCTGCTCTTTGAGGAGCATTTCTTTGGCCTCCTCTCTACTCTGAACCTTCCAAGATGCACTTGTGGAGGTTGTGGTTTCTTCCCACTCTCTAGGAGAGCTCCATCCTCTCTGAAACCACCCTTCAGCCTTGTTCACACTGCTATGGCAGTGCCCTGAGCCTTGATTCATCAGGCTGAAGCAGCCCAGGTCCCTCAGTCTCTCTACAGAGATGTCAACCCCCATCCTGGCAGATCTCCTCTGCAGTCTCTGAAGTTCTCCCTTCTCTCTCAGTCTGCAGAACCCCACACCTAGACATCAAGCATGCAGAGAGGCCACAGCAATGCTGAGTCGGGGGAGGACAACCTCTGTTGTCTGGTGGCCACACTTCTCCTGCCAGTGCCCAGCTGCAGTTGGCCTTCTTCCCTGTGTGCAGGGTCTGCTCCATCCCAGATGCTGTGGTGTTTTTCTGACTGGGGATGGGACACACCAGAACCTCCAGCTCCAAAGAATAGTCAGAGAGTTCATACTGGGTGGGGCCCAGTCTGTCAGGGAGTGGAAAAAGGGATATAGGTTGTATGGGAAAGAGATACAAATGAGTGTTTGGAAGGCTTCAGTGGTGCAAACTTTCCTGGGAGTGGGCACAATCTGTCCTGGGAAGGAGTCCAGTTAGCTGTTATTAATTAATAGTTGGCTGCTGGTGACAGAGAATGGAGTCAATATGGACGAACAATGTGATCCAGTGTTGTTGTTTATTCAGGGAGCCTCTACAGCTTATAGAGACTCGGGGAGCATCGTTGGCACAGCTTCATTGGCTCCCCATGAGTGACCACACATCACACTGTTATAGATTATTGGTCACACTACGAATACCACGCGGGGCTGTTGATGCAGGTGTGTGTCCTGTTATTCCCAGATAACTCTCTGTGTTCATAGCTGCCAGTGCCCTGCTTTAGTTACATGCTGCAGGCACAGCACTGTTTTGCTACACTGCTAGCCACTTCTGCACTTTTGCTGAGCATGGCCTACCACCATGTCAGGCTCTAGGCCTACACTGCCAGATTGCTCACACTTCTTGTCGCTGACATTGCCACAAATCCCCCTTTTTGTTTTTGGGAGCAATCTGCTCATGGGAGTTGTTCCCATCCCATACAAGATACTCTTTGCATACACAGAAGCAAGCGAGTTAAAGCTAAGCTGGATAGCAAAAGCAAAAGTCCTGTGCAGCATGTCTGACAGACTGATGTAACCCATACAAGGCACAATGCTTAAGTTGAGCTAGTTAGAATGTTCTAACAGAGCTGGCATAATACATGGTCAAAGATAGCAAACCTTGTAAAGAAGAACTTAGATCATAACAGTTCCGATCTTTACATTTCACTCTTCTTATTGACAGAGAAGACTTGATTATGGCTGAACACATTGCACACAGAGATTCAGACACAAATCCAATCCTCAGCACTGTCTTTTACAATCTGCTTTAGGGGTATGTTGCATCTTTATTTTTCTCTAGGATGGTCAAAAATCATGAATTGTTTAATGGCAGCAAGATTTCTTTATTCTGTAAAGGTCGATCTGGCCAGGCTCTAGCTTCACAGACAGAAAACTTGCAGGCAAACAGCAAGAGCAAAGGAGCTTCATTGCTTTGCCCAGATATCCTAGTGATACTGTCTCTAATGTCACGAACAGTTAAGCAACAGAATAGAATACAATAGCAGTCATGACACTCATAAGTTAGATGCTCTCTGTTGACCGCTTGGATTATTGTGACAGTCACTGAGGTCAGTGCTAGGCAGGTTTGCTGACTGTCATTTTCATGACAGTTGTGCCGTGTTCGTGCTGTCTTGTGGTGAGAGGGTTGCAGCACTTTGCAAAGTTGATGTTTCTAGGTGTTGACATGAGCCAACTATCTCTTGTTGGTACCATTAAAAAACTTTTTTTTGCTATGGGCTATTATCTCTCTTTCCCCTTTTTTTCTTAGGTATTTATTTGTTTTTGTTGTTTTTCCAGCCTACAATGACAATGCATGTGGTGTTATAATGAATTGTGATTTTCCCTCTAAGTGTGAAAATTACAGCAAACTGGTGAGATAACATTTAAATCCATATGAACATTTTCTCTAATCACACAACAATCAAACCACCATAATATTCAGTCCCATTCACATGGTGCTGTGGTGCATTCTTCTGATTGATGCTTTTGATCTCAGGTTATCATAACAGTCATGTGTGATCGATGTTTGACTCCATGGGAAATGCTGTTCTCAGAGTTTGATTCTTCTGCTGTTGTTCATTGTGATGATTGCAGTTGACATGGTGTTATTATTTTGCTTGCTGGTATCACCAAAACCCCTAGCTAAAAAATATACAGTCTTTTAGCTTTTTTGGTTTATTTTTTCTTGATAAATTTTTTAACTATCTTTAATTTTTTAATATATTTCTTTTTTTAAATTTTATTTTAATTTTAATTTTAATTATTAATTAAACATTTTGGGTATTTTAAATTTTCAATTATTTCCTTAAAATGTTTTAAGTTAATAATTACTATTTAATCAATTTTACTTTAATTTTTTAGACATTTTTTTATTTTTGATCTTATATTTTTTCAATTTTTAATTTTAATTAATTATTTAAGTTTTAAGGTTTGTTTTATTTAATGCATTTTAATTTTTTATTTTTTTTTTAATTAACCCATTTTAGATTTTAAATTTTTTTTAATCTGATCATTGTTACCAGCTGTCCAGCCTTGCTCATCACAGAGGACATCCTTCCTTTGACTTCCCTTCTCTGGCTGGCAGGCCTACAGAAGCTGCTTCTTGTTCTTGGCATGCCTAGAAAGGTCACCTCCAGCCATAGCTTGGCCTTCTGACCCCATCCCTACACCACGGGCAGTGTCCCTGTGCTCTTCCCCGCATCCCCCTTTCATGAGGGGAACAAAGGCTGAGGCAGCACAGACCCCTGCACCCCCCATGGCATGGGATGCTGGTGCTGATGCCAAGCATGGCATAATTCCGTTCACACCTCCCATAGGCTGCAGCTGGTTGTTACGAGAGTGCCCATTGGTCACATCCAGCCTCCAGGAACCTATCAGTATTGCCCCAGCTTGTAAATATGTTGTGCTCTTTCTCTTAGGATAGGATAAGATAGGATAGGATAGGATAGGATAGGATAGGATAGGATAGGATAGGATAGAATAGATCATTGAGTCCAACCTATCATCCAGCACTATCTAATTAACTAAACCATGACACCAAGTGCTCCATCCAGCCACTTCCTAAACACCTCCAGTGATGGTGGACTCCACCACCTTCCTGGGCTGCACATTCTAATGGTCAGTCTCCTTTCTCTGAAGAACTTCTTCCTAACATCCATCTTCATCCTCTCTCCCTTGCCAAGCTGCTAAGCTCCTGCCATAGCCTTTGTCATTAAGCTCATAGCTATTGAGGTTCTCTCTCCTAGATACAAGCAAATCAGTGGCCTCTGCAAGGCAAGGAAAAGCCAGAATCCAGGCAGGGCTGTTGAGCCTCAGCCCTGAGAGTATCTCCAGAGGAGAGACCAGCGCTAAGAGCCTGAGAAGCTGCAGCATTGCATTGCCAGCCTCACCGGTCAGAAGAGCCTGACGTGCCTTCAGGAGGACTGGAGCCCCGAGGGTAAGATCTGCCCAGTTCCTGGGGAAGGGACTAGCCGAGTATGGGAGTGCAAATGTCTGCCTCAGCCTGAAGCAGCAGACTGTATGACCCTGCCACTGCAGGAGAGGAGTTGCTGATTCCCCTGCTCCGTGCTCTGTAAACCCAGGGGAATCCAGAGCACTGTTCGTGCCCTGTGCTCCAAAGCCAGGACTGCTCTGATAGAGTCCTGCCCACACTTGTGTTTCCAGGGCTGTTCTCTTTCTGCTTCCACACTCTCCTGCTGAGCTCCTGTGTTGGGGCAAGGCCTGAGTGCTCTGGCAGCTTGGGCACCTTCTGCTGCGTGGCAGTCCCATGACCACAGGCAGACACAGGCCATGGGAACTTCTTTGGCTCAGATGGCCTCCACAAGAGCAGTTGCACCCAGACAGGTGATCTGCTTGGGGCAGTGTCTGAAGGCTTAGGTCTTCTTCCAAAGTTTCCTTCAAGGGCATGGCCAAGAAATTTTCCAACAAACAGCAGGGAACAGCTAAAGTGTGTGAGTGTGCAGGGCTGGGGCACACAGCAGTGTCCTCACACAGCCAGGCCTCCTGCAAGTGACCTGAAGCATCAGCAGAGAAGGCTCTGGACTGTGTCTGTGTTCACTGGACACCCTGGGGAAGCTGTCCCAGGGCAGTCACCCCAGAGTAGCCTTCACAACCACTGTTTCCAGCAGCCTTCACAACCACCGTTTCCAGCAGCAGGCTCACAGCTCAGCTTGGATAGACTCTTTGTCCCTCCACAGGAGGATATGGCCTCAGGAGGTCAGCAGAGCCTGTTTGCATTGTGCAGATGAGATGTCAGCAGATTGAGGTGAGGTGAACCTGAGTGAGCAAACACCATCAGCTATTGCTGAGGTACCAGGGCACTGGAGGTGTGAGGAGCCTCCCAGCCTCTGGCAGGGGCAGCAGGAGGCCAGGGAGACTGTCTGACTGCTGTAGGGCAGGGCCAGTGTGAGTGATGGGGAAAGGCTCTGTCTCTGAACATCCCACACTCCATTAGGGGTCTGTGTCTGTGAGGCCAGCTCAGATGTGGACACCTGGCAGAGCTGGGACATTGCTGGGTGTCACTCCAGAACAAACCCTACTGGCCCAGGCAGATTCACCTCAGATGGCTTGGGCAGGCTGCTGTCTGCTCACATCAGCCTTGCTGGACTGTGCCCTGAGATGTGCACAGAGCCATCCTAGTGGTTCTGGGCTCCTTGGAAAAGGCCTCTTCAAGAACACCAAACAGGAGGGTGGGGAACATTGCAGGCTGGTCACCCTCAGCACAGTCCCTGGGAAGGTGAAGGCTCAAACACCTCTGCAGCCATTTGCAGGCCCTTGCAGGACAAGAGAGGTAGTACTGAAGCCATATGGGTAGGGGCAAGAAGGAGATGTTTTGTGCCTGGACCTTAGCCAGGGCTTTGCCATGGTCTCCCATAGTCTCTTTAGAGCCAGACTGCTGAGAGCTGGAGTGCAGAAATGGATGAGGTGGTGGCTGGGGGTGGCTGAAGCTCAAATGTCACCAGTGGAGAGTCCTCCTGGCAGACACTTGCCAGGCATCCCTCAGGGCAAGCCCTTGGGCCAGCAGTGTGCAATCTCTCATGAACTCCCTGCACCATCTGAGCCAGGGCCTTTGCAGCTCCTCTGGAGATGAAGCCAAAGTGGGCAGAGCCTTGAGGGACCTCATCTGCTTACCCCTGCCCTGAGCAGGATCATTGGACAAGAGGATGTGCAGGAGTCTCCTCCACAACTGCAGCAGGACGGAGCCAGCAGCTCCTCCAATCAAAGCCTTGGTAGGAAATCTGCCAGATGGATCTGATGAAACTTTGATCTGCTCAGGCTCTGGCCACAAGGAGGCTGAGGGCTGAGGGTGCAATCCTGTGCTCATGGGTGTCTCAGGAACTCACCATTCAGTAGGAAGCCAAGGACTGGGAAGGGGAGGTGAGGCCACCTCTGTCTCATGAGAGGATTGGTCACAGCAGGAACAGAGCTGGGAAAGGGACTGTGAGGTCAGGTGTGTCTGCAGGAGCTGCTAGGGCAGCCCATGGCTGGCAGATGGGCAGAGTGATCTGTGAGATGGCCTCTGCCAAAGGGCCTGGGCTGACTGCAGGAAGGGGCTGATGGGTTGGTCGCTGTGTCTCTGCTGCCTGAGGACCTGATGGGACAGCAGCAGGCACAGGGCTTGGTGCTGTCTATGCAAGAAACTGCAAGGCCAGCAGCCTTGGGAGCTCCTGGTGAGGTAGGCAAGAGCAGGAGAGAGGAACAGTGCCAGATGGTGCAGCCTGGCAGGTGCAGCCTGGCCATGAGGAGCAAGAAACCTCTCCCAAAGGGTAGTGCTGTGGCCTGGGAAGTTCTGCAGAAGGAGTCTGGGATCAGCCCTTCTCTTGTCCCCAGAAGCAGAGGGTGAGTGTGGGCAGGTGTCAGTGAAGGCATGGGAAGGCCAAGGTGGGGAGTGAGATGAGTGTCTGCAGCCTGCAGGGCAGGAGAAGCAGCTGTGAGACAGTGCAGGACAAGCTGTGGGAGAGCTGGAAAGGGCAATGGCAGTGGTGGGAGTGATGAAGAGAAGCAAGGCTGTGCCCTCTTGGCTATGGCAATTCTCTGCCCCCAGGCCTGTGAGGAGCTGTTGTCCTAAGGCACTGGGAGGGCCTCACTGCCTCTGTCCACAGCCCCAGGAAGGCTGGGGACTGTCAGGGCCTTGTCCTCCACTCAGCATCACAAACCCTACAGGGATGCTAAAGGAAGGCTGGAGAGGACTTTTCATGAGGGTGTCCGGTGACAGGGCAGGAGGGAAAGGTTTGAAGGTGAGGAAAAGGAGGTTTAGACTGGGCCTTAGGATGAATTTCTTCAGTTGGTCAGGGTTGTGGAACTCTGGAATAGGCTGCCCAAGTAGGATGCCCTCTCCTGAGGGTGTTGAAGGCCAGGCTGGATGAGGCCTTGAGCAGCTGAGTCTATCGGAGAGGCATCCTTGCCTATGGCAGGGAGGTTGGAGCAGATGAGCTCTGAGGTCCCTTCCACCTAGGCCCTGCTATGCTGCTATGAAACCCACCCCCCACCCTCACTGCACCTGAAGAGCCTTGACCCACACATGAGGGACAGGAGCTGCTGCCCAGGGGCTGTGCTCAGGCCTGGCCTTTGTTCTGCAGAACCCAGAGCCAGAGTTTGCTCTCCTGCACTTTGCCTTTGCCTGCTGCAATCACAGCCTCTCCTGAGCTGCTCTAACGAGTCCCTGGGGAGGCTTTGGCAGTAACAAGCCTCAGGGGGCCAATCAGTGCTTCAAGGGACTTTGTCTTTTGCTTCTTGCTTCTTGCGCAGTTTCTTCACTCTTCTCTCAGTACCTGAGGTTCATGGAATGATCCCAAGTGCCCTGAGGACCTCTTTGTGTCTTTGTTGTTTCCTTCCAGATTTCAAGTGCACCTCACAAAGCTCAGTTTTGAGGTAAAATTTGATTGTTTCTCAGATGAGGGCAGAGGTGACAGCAGCATCCACCAAGCCAGAATGATGCAGGCTCAGGAGGTCTGGCCTGGGAGGAGAAGCTGTCCTTTGAGGGTTGACATTGAGTGGACAACTTTGCTCCTCACCATCCCCAACTTCCCCATTGCTGTCACTGCCCACTTGGGTCTTACATCCCTGCTCCTTGCAGCAGACTTCTCCACTGCTCTCTGCAGCTGGAGCTCACAGCTCCATGGCACCAGCTGCCCCCTGCTCTCCTTAGAGAACTGCCTGCACACAGACACAGAAGAATTGTTGCTCTTTGGAAGCAAATCAAAGCCAAGCCAAGGCTGAGAAAGTTCCCTCAGCAGTCCAAGCCCTCTGGAACCATCTGCTCAACACAAGCTGTCTCTCAGCAGCTTGCCTGTCCACAAGGGTGAGGCAAAGCCAACAAGTTGTGCCATGGCTGTGATTTCTCAGCCAGTCAAGAGCTCTTGAGAGTGAGAAGCAGATGAAAAAGTGGGATCCTAGCAGCCCTTCCTCATGTAGCAATCCTGAATTCAAATCTATTCCTATGGCTGTGCCTGGAGAGAAGAACCAAGCACACAGACACAGGGACAGAGCTGGCTGCCTCCAGTGGAACGTAGAGCCCCCCAAACATGGTGACAGCAAAGGTTCTGTCCAAAGACACAGAGAGGTGGAGAGGTGGCTGGCAGAGAGGCTGCCCAGGATTCAGTTTCCTTCTGCTAAAGCTCAGGACAAGCACTCACAAAGCTTCAACATTCTCAGAGGAGGAGACCTGAGCCTGGAGAGTCTGACTTGGTCCTGGCCCTTGGTGCAGGTTGTGCCTGAGAGATGTCTGACGGGGAGATGCTGAACACAGCTGCTGGGATCCAGGAGAGCTCCAAGGCTCTGCTTGAGGGTCACTGTTTGAGAGGTGGAGAGCATTGAGTTCCATCAGGTGTTTCTCTGAGCTGGAGACCCTTGGATGCTGATCATCCTGGGATCTTTTGCCACTTGCACAGACCCTGAAGCTTTGACCTCCAGAGTTTTCTATCAGCTCCCTGTTGGCTGTGATCCAAGCACAGATACACTGAGCTGGCAGGAGGTGACAAACCCCCAGCCTAGGGAGGGAAATGCGAGGCTGGGAGAGCCCTGGTCAGGGCTGAGCCATTCCTTGCAGCTCATCCTCTCCTCTGAACCCTTTGCTTCTCTCTGCCTGGCTCATGTCCTTCTCTTCTCTCCATCCGCCCTGCTCCTTTGTGCTGGGAGGAGCAAAGTTTTCAGATCTGCTCCTTGGAACAGGCCAGAAGGTAAAAACCCAACTTTTGGCACAGCAGCAAGATCCCAGGCTCCTGCTGACCCCTGAGCACCTCTCAACCCCTCCAGACCCTTCTTCCAAACCACACTTACCACTTGTGGAGCTTTGAGGGTCATTGGCTGTGATGGGAATGTAGGAGTTCACCTTCCTGAGCCCCAGTGGTCAGGTATCAGTTGCATGGCCAGAGGGGAATGTTGGGATGGCTATGTCCTGGGAGTCCCCCCCATCAGCACTACAACCAAGGGACTCAGCACAGGAGTTAGGGCTCTGATCTCTCCATTGCAATGAGTCACACACAGTGTCCTTACTTCTCAGCCACTTGGTCCCAAGGATTTGCTCAAGAGCACAGGGTGACCATTTCTCTCAGCAGCAGGCCTCCCAGAAGGCTTGGACTAGATCTGGGAGGAGAAAAATAGATAAAGAATAGTTTGGAGGAACCAAACTCTGCCTTGAGGAATAGTAGAAGAGGTTGATGGAGACATGAATGAGGACAGCAAGGATCAAGTGTATGAGGATTAGGAGGAGGATGACAATAATTATGTGGAGGACAAAGGGGATGATGTGGAAGAAGAGGAGGATGATATGGAATAGGAGAAGAATAAAGAGAAGGAGGAGGAAGATGAAGAGGAGGAAGATAGGAAAACCATATCAGCCCCTCTGTGCCACCCAAGCAGTCACATTAGTGCCCTGAGGGTGGGCAGAGCTTCCCTCCCACCCAGCTTGGAGCTGGTAAAGCCCCACTGCCCCCAGCCCAGTGCCCAGCCCTCTGTCAGTGGTGACTACGGCAAGAGCTTCACCCTCAGCTCCAACCTCATCCGGCACTGCTGCTTCCACAGCCGAAGCGCTGCACCTCTGAGCTGCCTGAGGCAAGAGCTGCACTCAGATGGCCACCCTCAGCCAGCACCGCGGCAGCAAGGGCTTCATCCTCAGCTCCCTCCCTCACCTGGCATAGTCACCTCCACGCCGGTGACCAGCGTGCCCCAGGGGACACAACACTACACCGACCCCGACACTGCCAGGCCAAACGTGACCCCCCCGGGGGGGGCCTTCTCCAGCAGCTTGAACTGCAGTCTCCTCTTTTACACCTTCTTTCCTCAGAAGCAACTGTGCCCCTGCCCTTCTCTGCACCAGCCAATGCTGAGGAGAGGAATGACAGTGCTGAGTCAGCACAGCCAGTGCCACCACTGCAGCTGGGATGGGATTTGGCTCTTTGTTCCTCAACACTTTGGGTTTCCTAGAAGTAAAAGAAAATCCTCATCCCAAGGATAATGCCTGATTAGAATGGAAACCCCAACCTAATCATGTATATCTTTGATGCTTTTCCTTGGACCTGTCCCAAAAGGCCACTTTTGGGGACATTTCTTCTCCAGAGCCATGGATAAAGCCAATGTGCCCACTTCAGGGAGGTGTCCTTGAGGGGTTCTGGGAGGGTCTGAAACTGAAGTGAGGAAATCAAACTCAGTGCCTCCCATTACCATTCAGCAGATTCCTTCACTAACCTGCATGGACATGGAATGCTCACTCCAAACTGTTCTGTGCTGATCACCCATCACAAAAACCTCTAAAAAACTTGCCTATTCAATGTGGAGCAATTGCTTGATTGACTAATTGCTGCTCAGATTAGGAAGCAAAAGGAAGCGGTTTTGGGCTTTGTGGCATTTGATATATTCTGCTCTGACTGGGATTCTGTACAGATGGTGTGTGGCCTTGAAGTTGGGTAAGCGAGGAAGATATTTGGCATATAAACTGTCCATTTGGTTTAAACAGAAGCTGAAAATGCTGCATGAGCACTGCTTGGGATTTCTGTGGCTTAACAGCTATGAAATGTGACTGTGACTGTCCTGCAGGAATACATCAATTCAGCATTCCTGTTGCAGAGAGTTATGTGAGCAGCTGGGACCCCAGAATGATTTTACTGATGGCACTGCACCGAGAGAGATGAGCAGCGATAGCTGTTCTGCTTTCAGACGCAGCAGACGCAGACATCGTAGGGCTAGTTCTAACTCAAAGCAGACATTTCCCATGATGAGGAAGACAGAAAACAGGACAAACAGGGGGAAACAGAGGGAAACAGGAAGACAGGAGTTAATGGAAAGCAGCTGAGTGAGACCGGCAGCAGTTCTGGCATTCAGCCAGCGGGGGGCAGACGCAGCTCACAACAGCAGTGCCAGCGGCTGTGGCTCCACGGCAGCCATTAACGAGCAAAATCTCTTCAGCCTGCAGCAGCAGGAAGGGAAGCGAGTTTCCACAGCACGCTGCTGGGTCCCAAAGTCCACCTGCCAGTGGTGTTCCCCTTGCAAACCCCTTCTGCTTCTGCAAAGTCTGCTGTAAACTTAAATGCAGCTCCAGTTCAACAAATCACAGCTTTGGATAAAAGGGGCAGGCACAAGGCAGATGCAGAGGCAGAAGAACAGAGAGAACAGCAAGATCCCTCTGTGGTCAGGGACCTTCTGCTAAAAAGGATCCTTCTGAAAATGGAGAGAAAGTTTGCCTTAAAGATAGAGCTGAATTGCTGAGGCCATCAGTGGAGAGTGGAGATGCAGGACAGGACACAGGTTCTGGTAAGTCAGGAGATAATGGAGGTGCTTCTGAACTTTAAGAGATCCATGGAGGGCAGCAGCAGGATTATGGGGACAGCCACTTCAAGAGGAGGAGACTGATGAAGATAACATCCAAGCAGCTAATGCCCCCAGGCAGGAAATCAGGCATGTAAGGAAAGGATTACATTAGAGGATTACATTACATTAGAGCCAATTCTTACATGGCTAGGCAGGTGCCACGATACAAGGACCCCTGCTTCAGTAGTGGGGGACAAGTCAGCATCTCAGCTTGGAAACCTCTCAAAAGCTAGTGGAATAGATAGGCATCTAGGCAGGTGCCTGGTAAGGTTCCTTTGTGGACATGCCTTGACTGGCAGCTCTTAGGAGGTGTCCATCCAGAGATGACCTTCCATGGAACCCTAAGCCTTGGAATGCCATAGATGAGGGAATTAAGAGTGCTGACAAGATTAACCATGGTCCTCATCTAGGACCAGTCACACACAGCCATGAGAAGGAGAAAATCTTATTTGATACAGAAAGTCCTTCCATGTCTTGGTCTTTGCTGCCATCTCCTGTCTTTTTAACAACATTGCAATCCCATGTCTTCTGTCATGTATTTTTCCTGTTGGTATTTTTTCCTGTCATGTATTTTCCTGCCAATCCCACAGAACTGTCCTTTCTTGTTAGTGACGCCAGGGCTGTGAGAACCCAGCCTGCTTTACAGACTCAGCCTTATTTCTCTCTCTGTCTAGAGCTGCCACCTGCTGCTCTATCTGCATTTGCTCTCCAAGCTCCAGGATTCTTGATTGATGACAGAAAGCTAAGCTCTCAACTAGTGGGAGGTTTTCTAACAGTTAGTGAGAAAGTTCAGAAGTCTCCTTCCCTTGATGTCCTGATGAGTGTTCTGGGAGAGCTTAGGTGAGGGTCAGTTCTGAGAGTTTGGTTTGTGGCTGGGTTGAGGCCGGGGTTAACACCCAAGGTCAATGCCAAGGGTAAAGGCTGGAGCCAGGATGAGCAATGGGGGGCAGAGTCAGGGTCAGGAGTGGGTTTGGGAGGAGCTGAGGTGTAGGGGTCAGGTGAGGGATTGGCTCAGATCCAATGCATTGGAGAGAAGGGGACTGAGTAGAGAGGATGGGAGGGGCCCAGGCTGAACTGGGAGGGCATCCTAGGATCCAGTCTGGTACTGGGAGGTGGTAAAGCATTCAGTCTGTCATGGAGGTGTGAGAGTTTCAATTCAGACCCCAGGGAGTCTCCCAGACACTGGGGGAGAGTTGGCTGGGGAGAGAGGATACCTTCCCTGCAAGGAGCCCGCACCCATGCCTGGTGAAGGCAGACCAAGGAACCCCTGATGAGAAGCAAGCTCCAGGGCTGGCCAGGAATGGATCT
>JAAWVA010000390.1:0-22883 GCA_015227895.2 Colaptes auratus | reverse complement strand
TTGTGCTGGTGTGCAGGGGAGCTCCCACCTGTGCCCGTGGGTGCCTGGGGGGCAGGGGCCACCTCCCAGCCTGGCTCTGGGGAAGGAGAGGCAAGGCACAGCTGGCTGCTGCTGCGGCAGGGTGCTGGAGGGGCTGAGCACACGGCTGAGCATCCCCAGCCCCGTGGCTGCTGC
Source organism: Colaptes auratus (assembly GCA_015227895.2). Classification (NCBI taxonomy): domain Eukaryota; kingdom Metazoa; phylum Chordata; class Aves; order Piciformes; family Picidae; genus Colaptes; species Colaptes auratus. The sequence continues at coordinate 22,709 of JAAWVA010000390.1, read as the reverse complement.
CAGCCCCCGTGGCTGCTGCCAGCCCCCCGTGCCGAGGGGGCAGGCGGGGCGGCTGCTCCCCTGCAGGGGGCTCCACCAAAGCCCTTCTGCTGAGCTGCTGCTTCTGGCCGGAGAAGAGCCCCTGTGGAGGGTGACTGGAGGGCAGGAGGGGGCACAGGGCTGCTCAGGGTACGTGCAGACACTGTCTGCTTCAGGCAGTGCCTGTGGAAACAGGAGAAATCCAGAGAGGCTGCAGGGACCACGGCAGCAGCAGAGGGGACCTGGAGCAAAGGCAGGGAAGAGTCAGTCTGCCTCAAAACACTGCCCTCAGCACCCAGAGGGGCTGGAGAAGGTGGAAATGCTCCTTGGGAAGGAACAGGCCTACCAGACCCTGGTGGCTAATCATGGAATTCGTGGGGTTGGCAAAGCCCTCCAAGCTTCTCCAGTCCCACATCAACCCAGCCCCACCGTGGCCACCAAGCCACAGCCCCAGGTGCCATGGCCACAGGGTTCTGGAACCCCTCCAGGCATGGGGACTCCACCACCTCCCTGGGCAGCCTCTGCCAGGCCCTGGAGGTGGACAGCAGAACAGAGTAGGAGCTGAGCAGAGGAGAGCAGGAGCTGGGCAGGAGCTGGGCAGAGCAGGGCAGGAGCTGGGCAGAGCAGGAGCAGGGCAGAGCAGGAGCTGGGCAGGGCAGGAGAAGAGCAGGAGCAGGGCAGAGCAGAGCAGAGCAGAGCAGGAGCAGAGCAGGAGCTGGGCAGAGCAGAGCAGGATCAGAGCAAGAGCTGGGCAGAGCAGGAGCTGAGCAGGAGCAGAGCAGGAGCTGAGCAGGAGCAGAGCAGGAGCTGGGCAGAGCAGGAGCTGGGCAGGAGCTGGGCAGAGCAGGAGCTGGGCAGAGCAGGGCAGGAGCTGGGCAGAGCAGGAGCTGGGCAGAGCAGGAGCTGGGCAGAGCAGGAGCAGGAGCTGGGCAGAGCAGGAGCAGAGCAGAGCTGGGCAGAGCAGAGCAGGAGCAGGGCAGGAGCAGGGCAGGAGCAGAGCAGGAGCTGGGCAGGAGCTGGGCAGAGCAGAGCAGAGCAGGAGCTGGGCAGGAGCTGGGCAGAGCAGGAGCTGGGCAGGAGCTGGCAGAGCAGGAGCTGAGCAGGAGCAGAGCAGGAGCAGGGCAGGAGCAGAGCAGGAGCTGGGCAGAGCAGGGGCAGAACCTCCCCTGTGGGGCCAGGCTGGGAGAGCTGGGGCTGTGCAGCCTGGAGAAGAGAAGGCTGCAGGGAGAGCTCAGAGCAGCCTTGCAGTGCCTGAAGGGCTCCAGGAGAGCTGGGGAGGGACTCTGGCCAAGGGCTGGGAGTGCCAGGCTGAGGAACAATGGCTTGGAGCTGGGAGAGGAGAGACTGAGAGTGGAGGAGGAGGAAGGAAATGTGAGATGAGGCTGGGGAGAGCCTGGCACAGGCTGCCCAGGGAGGCTGTGGCTGCCTCCTGCCTGGAGGTGTTGAGGGCCAGGCTGGATGAGGCCCTGAGCAGCCTGTGCTGGGGGGAGGGGTCCCTGCCCATGGCAGGGGGCTGGAGCTGGCTGAGCTTTGAGCTCCCTTCCAGCCCAGCCCATTGCATGGCCTCCATGACATGCTGCAGAGCCCTGTCCCCTGTGCCCTCAGGAGAGCATCCTTCAGCCCCAGCAGCTGCCCTGGGGATGGGTGGCAGCAGAGCACCCCCTGGGATGCCCACGGGGAGCACTCAGGCCGTGTGCAGGCAGCTGCCAGGGGCACACACCCCTGTGCCCAGGCTGAGCAGGGCTGGCAGCCCTGTGCCCTGCATTCAGAGTGGCTGCTGGGCACAGCCAGCACCCTCCCCGTGCCACTGAGCCGTGCAGGGCCAGGGCGCAGCCCCGCGGCCGGGCTCCTGCCCCGGGGGCAGGCCGGAGGGCGACTCCCGTGGACATGCTGCGCCGCTGAATCCAAGAGCTGATGTGAGAAGGGAGGGGAATAAAGCAGAGAGGAGAAGGGAGGAGCAGAGCAGCTGGGAGGATGGGGAGCGGGAGGGGGACAGCAGAGGAGAGGCCATGGAGGAGATGCAAAGCGGCGGCACGGGCTGATGGGGAAGAGAGGCTGGGGTGGCAGGGGCAGAGAGGAGGTCTTCCTCTCTCCTTCCTCTCAGACAGGAGGCAGCTGGGCTGCGGTGCTGCTGCCGGCTTCTCCTCGCGGTGCTGCAGCCCACGGCAGCGGCTTCCTTCCTCTGCCGCTGAGCAAACCCCTCCTCCCCCCACGGCAGGCAGGCAGGGATGGCAGCGAGCCCCCCGCTGCCTCCCCCTCCCCGCTCAGAGACACCCGGCTCTGCTCGGCCCTTCCCTCATGCGCTGCGGACATCTCCCCGGGGGCCCTCCGCTGCGGGGTCCCTCCAGGGTGCCCCCCGAAGAGCTGGGGGGACTGCAAGGAGCTGCTCCTCTGCACGCCCCCTGGAGCAGCCAGATCCTAGCCAGCATTTGGTACATCATGCAGGAAACCTCCTTGGAATCCTAATATCAGCCTCAGATCGCTCCGCAGGCAAACCCCGCCAACCAGCTGGGCCAGGGGAGGCTCAGGTTGAAGAGGAGGAGGAATTCCTGTGCTGCGAGAGCGGTCAGGGGGTGGCACAGGCTGCCCAGGGAGGCGGTGGAGTACCAGAACCTTGTGGCCATGGCACCTGGGGCCAGGGTTTGGTGGCCCCGGTGGGGCTGGGTTGGTGTTGGGCTGGGTGATCTGAGAGGGCTTTGCCAAGCCAAACAGTCCTGAGCTTCTATGATCCGGCAGCTCAGGGGCTTCCAGCCCCAGGCAGAGCTGCTGCAGCCGCATGCTGACAACCAGGAGATGCTGCAGCATCGAGTCTTGGCTGTAAGAAAAGCACCTTCCTGCAGCCAGGGGGAAGAGAGGAAATGCAGTGACCATGGCATGGGCACAGCTGCTTCCCACTGCAGACCATTCCTCTGCCACACAGCCAGGCACAGCTGGTGCAGGGCGCTGCAGCTCCTGCCCTGCCCTGCCCTGCCCTGCCCTGCCCTGCCCTGCCCAGCTCCTGCCCAGCTCCTGCCCTGCCCACTCCTGCCCTGCCCTGCCCTGCCCAGCTCCTGCCCAGCTCCTGCTCTGCCCAGCTCCTGCCCAGCTCCTGCCCAGCTCCTGCCCTGCCCAGCTCCTGCCCTGCCCAGCTCCTGCCCTGCTCCTGCCCTGCCCAGCTCCTGCCCTGCCCAGCTCCTGCCCTGCTCCTGCCCTGCCCAGCTCCTGCCCTGCCCAGCTCCTGCCCTGCCCAGCTCCTGCCTGCTCCTGCCCTGCCCAGCTCCTGCCCAGCTCCTGCTCTGCCCAGCTCCTGCCCTGCCCAGCTCCTGCCTCCAGGGCTTGGCAGAGGCTGCTCAGGGAGGTGGTGGAGTCCCCATGCCTGGGGGTGTTCCAGAGCCCTCTGGCCATGGCACTTGGGGCCATGTTTTGGGGGCCATGGTGGGGTTGGGTTGACCTTGGAGGGCTTTGCCAACCCAAACAATTCCATGATGCTACACCCTAGGGCAAGTGGTCCCTGAGCTCTTTCTGCTGCTGTTTGGCACTTTGGAAGGCTGCTCTGTCTCTGCTCAGGCTTCCCCCTGCCAGCTAGGCAGATGTGGATTGCTCTTCCTCCTCACCCAGCTCATGTTTGTGGAGCTTTGGAGCAATCTGGAAAGCATCTGCCGTGGCCTCTCTGCCGTTTGTCAGCTCCTCCTGGCGCTGGCCAGCCCAGCGCTCTGGCTGCAGCTCCCCTCTGGCCGAGCAGAGCAGCAGCGTGCCTGGCTCTGCCCCGGGAGGGCACCGCTGCCAGCGGGCACTGCCCCGCTTGCGCTTGCCTGGCTGCCGGCAGCAGGGGGCTGCCGAGCCGGAGAGCAGCCTCCCCCCACCCCCCAGACCTCCCCCGGCAGAGTGCTCCTGGGTGGAGTTTGTGCAGGGCTGCTGCCTGCTTTGCATTTGCTCCTGAGCTGCATTTCAGCACTTCCAAGGAATACCTCTGCGAAGCCAGGCTGAGGGAGGTGGGGCTGTGCAGGCTGGAGAGGAGAAGGCTCCCAGGAGAGCTTCTGGTGGCCTCCCAGGAGCTGCAGGGGGCTGCAAGCAAGCTGGGGAGGGACTTTGGAGGGGGTGAGGGAGGGACAGGACTGGGGGGATGGAGCAGAACTGGAAGTGGGGAGATTGAGCTTGGCTGTGAGGAAGAAGTTGTTGGCCAGGAGGGTGGTGAGAGCCTGGCCCAGGCTGCCCAGGGAGGTGGTGGCAGCCTCCTGGCGGAGGTGTTTGCAGCCAGGCTGGAGGTGGCTGTGAGCAACCTGCTGTGGGGTGAGGGGTCCCTGCCCATGGCAGGGGGCTGGGGCTGGCTGAGCCTTGAGCTCCCTTCCAGCCCTGGCAGCTCTGTGAATGTCACAAAATCCCAGCATGGGTTGGGATGGAAGAGACCTCAAAGCTCATCCAGTTGCAACCTCCTGCCATGGGCAGGGACCCTTTCCACTAGCCCAGGTTGCTCAAGGCCCTATCCAGGCTGGCTTGGAAGGCTGCCAGGCTTGGAGCCTTCACAGCTTCTTCTGGCAGAGCCTCACAACTGTGGCAGGGATGTCTGAGTGAGGTTTGGTTTAGATTCTGATGGTGGTTGCAGCCCTTTGCTCCCTGGCACTGTTGCAGCAGATTCGAAGCATCAGCTCTGTTCCATCTACCTGGTGGCTAATGAAGGATTGACCAGGACTTCCCAGGACTTCCCTGAGCACCTCTGCTGGGAAGAAATTCTTCCCAGCAAGAAGATGGCCCTTGGGCTGTGCTGCCCAGGGAGGTGGTGGAGTCCCCAGCCCTGGAGGTGTTCAGGAAGAGCCTGGCTGAGGCCCTTGGTGCCAGGGTTGAGTTGCTCAGATGGTGCTGGGGGAGAGGTTGGACTGGATGATCTCAAAGGTCGCTTCCAACCTGGTTAATTCTGTTCTATTCTATTCTATTCCCACCTCCTGCCCTGCCCAGCTCCTGCCCTGCTCCTGCCCTGCCCAGCTCCTGCTCTGCTCCTGCCTGCCCGCTCCTGCCCAGCTCCTGCCCAGCTCCTGCCCAGCTCCTGCCCTGCCCAGCTCCTGCCCAGCTCCTGCCCTGCCCAGCTCCTGCTCTGCTCCTGCCCTGCCCAGCTCCTGCTCTGCTCCTGCCCTGCCCAGCTCCTGCCCAGCTCCTGCCCTGCCCAGCTCCTGCCCAGCTCCTGCCCTGCCCAGCTCCTGCCCTGCTCCTGCCCTGCCCAGCTCCTGCTCTGCTCCTGCCCTGCCCAGCTCCTGCCCGCTCCTGCCCGCTCCTGCCCTGCCCAGCTCCTGCCCAGCTCCTGCCCAGCTCCTGCCCTGCCCAGCTCCTGCCCAGCTCCTGCTCTGCCCAGCTCCTGCCCTGCCCAGCTCCTGCCCAGCTCCTGCCCAGCTCCTGCTCTGCCCAGCTCCTGCCCAGCTCCTGCTCTGCTCCTGCTCTGCCCAGCTCCTGCTCTGCCCAGCTCCTGCCCAGCTCCTGCTCTGCCCAGCTCCTGCTCCTGCTCTGCCCAGCTCCTGCCCAGCTCCTGCCCAGCTCCTGCCCTGCCCAGCTCCTGCTCTGCCCTGCCTGCCGCTCCTGCCCAGCTCCTGCCCTGCTCAGCTCCTGCTCTGCCCAGCTCCTGCCCAGCTCCTGCCCAGCTCCTGCCCAGCTCCTGCTCTGCCCAGCTCCTGCTCCTGCCCTGCCCAGCTCCTGCCCTGCTCAGCTCCTGCTCTGCCCAGCTCCTGCCCTGTCCAGCTCCTGCCCAGCTCCTGCCCAGCTCCTGCTCTGCTTAGCTCCAACCCAGCTCCTGCCATGCCTAGCTCCTGCCCTGCCCAGCTCCTGCCCAGCTCCTGCTCTGCCCAGCTCCTGCTCCTGCTCTGCCCAGCTCCTGCCCTGCTCCTGCCCTGCCCAGCTCCTGCTCTGCTCCTGCTCTGCCCAGCTCCTGCTCCTGCTCTGCCCAGCTCCTGCTCCTGCTCTGCCCTGCTCCTGCTCTGCCCAGCTCCTGCTCTGCTCCTGCTCTGCCCAGCTCCTGCTACCAAGCAGCCCTGGCTGCCAGGGTGTTTTTAACCAGTTCTATATCCACCCTTGTGAGGTTTGAGCTGCACTTCGCTGAAGAGCAGGACCCATGGGACAGCTCCAAAGCCCTCTGAAAGCCAAGGGAGCCCATGGCTGCTGCTTCCTTTATTAGCCAGGCTGCTTCCCTGTTCACCATGGAAGTCAGATTGGTTCAACATGCTCACAGGATCCCAGGCTCACAGGATGTGAGGGGTTGGGAGGGACCTCTGGAGAGCTTCCAGTCCAACCCCTGCCAGAGCAGGAGCAGAGAATCCAGCCCAGGGCACACAGGAACACATCCAGACAGGGCTCCAGAGGAGACTCCACAACCTCTCTGGGCAGCAGGGAGTGCCCAGGAGGCAGCAAAGGCTTGAGCTGAGCAGCAGCCACCTCATCCTCCCTGCACAGAACTCCCCCCCCAGACTGCAAGCAGGGGGTCTCAGGTTTACTCGTTAAGTGGAACAAACCCCAAGTGGCTGTGCTGTGGAAGGGAAGCCGATGGGGGCAGGCAGGGGTCTGGGTGGTGATGGGCAGGCAGCAGTGCCAGGGTGAAAGAGCTGCTGCCGTTTGATGAGCACATCCAAAGCACCTCAGCTGCAGCAGCTCAGTGTCAGCCCTTCTGCTCCTCCCTGGTGCTGTGCTGCCTCCCTTGTGCCAGGCATCCTCAGCTCCCTCCTGAAGTCATCCCCTGGACCCCAGCTCCTACATCTCCTACGTGGTGCAGAGGTTCCACACCAGGGATGCCAGGCAGAGAGCAGAAGCAGCTTGGCAGGACTTGCTCCTGAGGGCCATGCCAGCTCTCCTCAGGGCTCTGCTCACCCCCAGGGCTGGGGATCCCTTTGGATCTGTGCAGAGAGCACACACTGCTCCTGCCAGGCCAGCTCTGCAGGGAGCTTGTAGCAGTGAGTGCTGTGCATTCTACCTGGCAGAGAGCAGAGCACTCCCTGGGTGCCCCCAGACTTCTGGTGTGGGTGGGAGACCTCTGTGCTGAGGGTGTGGGTGGCTGGGCAGAGCCACAGATGCCAGGCAGAGCTCTGCCAGCAGGCAAAGGAAGGAGCACTGATTGGCGTTCAAGGATCCAACCCTGGAGGCTCCACAGAACCACAGAGCTGCCAGGGCTGGAAGGGAGCTCAAGGCTCAGCCAGCCCCAGCCCCCTGCCATGGGCAGGGACCCCTCACCCCACAGCAGCTTGCTCACAGCCACCTCCAGCCTGGCTGCAAACACCTCCAGCCAGGAGGCTGCCACCACCTCCCTGGGCAGCCTGTGCCAGGCTCTCACCACCCTCCTGGCCAACAACTTCTTCCTCACAGCCAAGCTCTATCTCCCCACTTCCAGTTCTGCTCCATCCCCCCCAGGCCTCTCCCTCCCTCACACCCTCCAAAGTCCCTCCCCAGCTTGCTTGCAGCCCCCTGCAGCTCCTGGAAGGCCACCAGAAGCTCTCCTGGGAGCCTTCTCCTCTCCAGCCTGCACAGCCCCAACTCCCTCAGGCTGTCTCCAGAGCAGAGCAGCTCCAGCCCTCTGCTCCTCCTCGGGGCCCTGCTCTGGGCACCTTCCAGCCCCTCCAGAGCCTTCCTGGCGCAGAGGCTCCAGAGCTGGCCCCAGAGCTGCAGCTGTGCTCTCAGCAGAGTGGAGCAGAGGGGCAGAATCCCCTCCCTGGCCCTGCTGCCCACCCTTCTCTTGCTGCAGCCCAGGCTCTGCTTGGCTCTCTGGGCTGCCAGTGCTCCCTGCTGGCTCCTGCTGAGCTTCTCCTCCCCCAGCATCCCTAAGGCCTTTCCTCCAGGGCTGCTCTGCAGCCAGTCCCTGCCCAGCCTCTAGCAGTGCCTGGCATTGCCCTGCCCCAGCTGCAGGACCTTGCCCTTGCTCTGTGAACCTCTGAGGTTGGCTTGGGCTCAGCTCTGCAGCCTGTGCAGGTCCCTCTGGATGGATCCTTCCCTCAGGCTGTCAGCTGCACCACACAGCTTGGTGCTGAGGGAGCCTCAGTGCCTCTGGCCATGGCACCAGCAGAGATGTTAACCAAGCCTGGTGCCAGTCCTGAGCCCTGGGGGACTCCACTTGGCCATGGGCCATTGGCAGCCACTCTGGGTGCAGCCATCAGCCAGCTCTGCACCCACTGAGTTGTCCCTCCGTGGAGCCCATCCTGCACCAGCCTGGAGCCCAGGATGTGCTGCAGGACAGTGGCAAAGCTTTGCTCAGCTCCAGGTCACTGATGCTGGATTCAGAGAGCACCAGGTGGGAAGGGACCTCAGGGGTCACCCAGCCCAGCCAACCTGTGCCCAGCACCAACTGTGCCCAGCACCAACTTGTGCCCAGCACCAACCTGTGCCCAGCACCAACTTGTGCCCAGCACCAACTTGTGCCAGCACCAACTTGTGCCCAGCACCAACCTGTGCCCAGCACCAACTTGTGCCCAGCACCAACGTGTGCCCAGCACCAACTTTTGTGCCCAACACCAACCTGTGCCCAGCACCAACTTTTGTTCCCAGCATCAACTTGTGCCCAGCACCAACTTTTGTTCCCATCACCAACTTGTTCCCAGCACCAGCTTGTGCCCAGCACCAATGTGTGCCCAACACCAACTTGTGCCCAGCACCAACTTTTGTTCCCATCACCAACTTGTTCCCAGCACCAGCTTGTGCCCAGCACCAATGTGTGCCCAACACCAACTTGTGCCCAGCACCAACTTGTGCCCCCTGGCCTGGCACTGCCACAGCTCCATGCAGGGACGGCCTGGAGGCTGCCTGTTCCCCTGAGGCTCCCAGTGCCCTTCAGTGCAGATTGCAGCAGCTCAGGAGGAGCTTTCCTGCCCCCCAGGGAGTGAGTGGAGGGGGCTGTGGGCCGGCAGCAGGCCCATTCCCAGCACAGCTCTCAGCAGCTGGGCTCCTGCAGGCTGCCAAATGCCCATCCCAGCCCTCACTGCTCCCTGCAGGGCCAAGCCCTGTGCCATGGGTGGCCAGTGGCTGTGGAGCCACCGAAGAGGGGGAGTGGGAGCAGAAGCCTCCCCCCCGGGAGGTGGGGATGGGCACTGCCCCTCAGCAGGCCCTGGGAAGGCTGTGCAGGGCTCCTGGTGCCAGGATGGGCACTGCCCCTCAGCAGGCCCTGGGAAGGCTGTGCAGGGCTCGTGGTGCCAGGATGGGCACTGCCCCTCAGCAGGCCCTGGGAAGGCTGTGCAGGGCTCCTGGTGCCAGGATGGGCACTGCCCCTCAGCAGGCCCTCGGGAAGGCTGTGCAGGGCTCCTGGTGCCAGGGAGCTGCTCCCTGGCCCGGCTTGGGTGGCAGAGGCTGAGGCATGGGCGCTCGGGCTCTGGTGGGGCTGCAGCCCCGGGGGGCAGCTGAGCCGTGCAGCTGCAGCGGCTCTGGCGCCCCGAGCCCGGAGCGGGAGCAGTTAGCCCTGCGGCGGCCGGCTGGTGACTCACTCTGCCGCAGGCTCCTCTCCAGCCGCGCTGCAGGCAGCAGGGCCAGGCAGGCAGCAGGGCCAGGCAGGGGGAGGTGGCAGAGTAGGCATGGCCAAGGTGACAGACACCAGGAGCCATCCCAGGCCTCCCCACCCCACTCCTCTGCTGCTGCCTCTCGTCCTCCACCTCTGCGCTTTGCCGCCGGCTCCTGGATGCCGAAGCTGTGCCCCCAGCCTGGCCCTGCAGCCCCCTCCCAGCCCAGAGAGCTGCCATGGGGGCTGTGGTGGGCAGGCTGGTGATAGATCCTCTGCCATGCACCCATGCTGGCCCAGCAGAGCCTTGCCAAGGAGCTGTGCCAGCTGCTGGGCTGAGCACTGCCAGGGCAGTGAGTGAAGATGAATCAGAGGCTGGGTTGGGCTGGAAGGGACCTCAAAGCTCGTCCAGCTCCAGCCCCCTGCCATGGGCAGGGACACCTCCCACCAGTCAGGCTGCTCAAGGCCTCATCCAGCCTGGTCCTGGACACTTCTGGGCAGCCCCAGCCTCCCTGGGCAGCCTGTGCCAGTGCCTCCCCACCCTCACTGCCAAGAAGCTCTTCCTCATCTCCAGTCTCAGTCTCCCTTCCTCAAGCTTGAATCCTTGTCCTGCCACAAGTCCCAGCAGAGCAGGAGTGAGAGTGAAGGGCCAGGAGCCCAGAGGGCTGTTCCTGTATTGAGATGAAGTCTGTACATGGGTTCAGGACATCTCCTGCCCCTCTAGTCTTCCCTGCTGAGGCCACATCAGGAACCTTGTGTCCAGTTCTGGGGCCCTCAGGTCAAGAAGGGCCTCAGGGAACTGCTTGAGAGAGTCCAGCCCAGAGGCACAGAGCTGCTGCAGGCAGTGGAACATCTCCTGTGAGGCCAGGCTGAGGCAGCTGGGGCTGGGAGCTTGGAGCAGAGGAGCCTGAGGGCTGCCCTCATGGCTGGGGCTAAAGCTGTGCAGGGCTGGAGCCAGGCTCTGCTCAGGGCTGGCCAAGCACAGCACAAGGGGCACTGGGGGCAAGCTGGAGCAGGGGAGGTGCCAGGGGAACAGAAGGGGAAGCTTTGTCCCTGTGAGGCTGCTGGAGCCTGGAGCAGGCTGCCCAGAGAGGTTGTGGAGTCTCCCCTGGAGCCTTTCCAGCCCCAGCTGGCTGTGTTCTGTGTGCCCTGCCCTGGGTGCCCTGCTCTGGCAGGGGCTTGGGCTGGCTGAGCCCTGGAGCTCCCTTGCAGCCCCCAGTGCTCCCTGGCTGTGTGCTGGGGGTGCTGGCAAGTCCCAGGCGCTCTGATGCTGTAGGACTCTTCTTACAGCAACCTGAATCTGCTTTGCCCCTGAGCCCTGCACCCCCTGTGGCACATCCCCGACCCTCCTGGCTTCCTCCCAGCTTCAGCACAGCTTCCTCTTGCTCTCTGCGGGTTCCTCTCCCCCTGCTGCCCGCAGCCACCCCTGCAGCTCCTGCTGCTGAAACAACAGCTGCAGCCTTTGCTTTCTGTGCTGTCTGTGGGCTTCACGTTTAAGCATTCTGTCCTCCCGTGGTGTCTCTTGGTTTGGGCTGTGCTTGGCAGCCTGGCTGGCAAGGTAAACATTGCCCCACGTGGGAAGCTTCCAGGCTTAGAGCAAGCCAAACACTGGGATGCAGGCAGGAGGGGCAGGGAGGAGTGCTGGGGGCCGTGGCTGGAGGCTTCCTGCTCACTTGCTGCTCTGCCTCCTTCCTTGCCACAGCATCACAGACCTGTGGCTCCAAACAGCTTTCCTCAGGCTGCCCAAGAGCCTTGTGCAGGGGCTGGGGCTGGGTGAGTCCCTGGGGTCCCTTCCAGCCCCTCCCTCGCTGATGCTGTGACCCCCCTTGGAAGATGAAAGGGAATGGAACCTTCCCTCGGCCTCTGCTGGGGGCCCAAGCCTAGCTCTATCCAGGGCAGTGATCCAGCAGGCCTCTGCCTCACCCTGCCTGGGGGTCCTGGTTCTACAAGCCTGAAAGGGAGTGAGCAGAGCAAACTGCCCCCAGCTGCCAGCAGCACCTCCCTGCCAGTCCCTGACCTCCAGGCAGCGCAGGGGAATGTGCCCAGGAGCAGCCTGGCCCCAGCCTGCAGTGCTCAGAGCCTTGGGCAGGTTCAAAGCAGCTTCTCCACCCCAGGCTGCTGAAGAGCCCTGTGGAGCCCAGGAGCTCCAAGGGGCTGAGGAGCAGGTTGGACCAGCAGCCAGGAAGCTTGGCCTGGGTATGGTCATCCTCTGGCAGGGCAGAGGCTGCAATGCTCTGAGCCCTCAGGTGCCCACACCCCTGCGGCCATGGGCAGGGAGAGAGATCCTTCCCTGGCTCTGTAGATGCACAGCACCAAGCACCACAGCAGCACCGCTCTGGAGCCAGCCCTTGGCAGCCCCTGCTGGAGAAGTGCCTCCTGCCCCCTGCACCACTCTTCTGGCTCTCCTGAGCCAAGGGCAGGACAGCTCTGGCCAGGGAAGAAGATGGAGTTGTGCAGCACAAGGCCTTGGTTAGAGCTGCCAGGGCTGGAAGGGAGCTCAAGGCTCAGCCAGCCCCAGCCCCCTGCCATGGGCAGGGACCCCTCACACCACAGCAGCTTGCTCACAGCCACCTCCAGCCTGGCTGCAAACACCTCCAGCCAGGAGGCTGCCACCACCTCCCTGGGTGGATAGGATAGGATAGGATAGGATAGGATAGGATAGGGTAGGGTAGGATAGGATAGGATAGGGTAGGGTAGGGTGGGATGGGATGGGATGGGATGGATGGGAGGGGATGGGATGGGATGGGATGGGATGGGATGGGATGGGATAGAATTAACCAGGTTGGAGAAGAGCTTCCAGATCAAGTCCAACCTCTCCCCCAGCACCATCTGAGCAACTCAACCACGGCACCAAAGGCCTCAGCCAGGCTCTTCCTGAACACCTCCAGGGCTGGGGACTCCACCACCTCCCTGGGCAGCACAGCCCAAGGGCCAAGCTCTCTGGCTGGGAAGAATTTCTTCCTCACCTCCAGCCTGAACCTCCCCTGGCACAGCTTGAGACTGTGGCCTCTTGTTCTGGTGCTGGGTGCCTGGCAGAAGAGACCAACCCCCAGCTGGCTGCAACCTCCCTGCAGGGAGTTGCAGAGAGCAAGGAGGTCCCCCCTGAGCCTCCTCCTCTCCAGGCTCAGCACCCCCAGCTCCCTCAGCCTCTCCTCCCAGGGCTGTGCTCATCCAGGCCAACCCAAAGCTCTGCTCTCTTACTCATCAGTGCTGAGGCTGGGCAGGAGCAGAGCTGAAGAGAGGCTCCCTGGCCCCCCCAGCAGCGTCCCTGGCCCCTTCCCTGTGCCAGAGGAGCTGCAGGCTGTGAGCAGCCCCAGGCCCAGCAGGGGCTGTGGTGCCCAGGCTGTGCCAGCAGCCCCCCAGTGCAGGGCAGCTGCCACCCTGGAGGGCATCCTCAGAGCTCCTCAAGCTGCATCCAGCTCCTGGCTGCGAAGGAGCCATTGCTGGGGGCAGGGAGAGGGGCAGGGCTGTGCCAGGGGGCGCACAGGGCGGCAGGCAGCCTGGAGCAGCCTGGCCCTGCCAGCTGCCAGCCCGCAGGGTGGGTGGCACAGCCCCGGGGGGCTCTGAGCCGCGCTCCCTGGCACGCCGCGGTGCAGCACCGCTGCCCGAACCCTCCTGAACCCGCCCTGGGCCGGGAGGGGGCTCAGGACCAGGCAGAGCCCTTCGGTGCGGCATCTGCTGACCTCTGCCAGCAGGGGCAGCCCAGGGAGCAGCTCCTGGGAGCCCAGGCTGGCCCCGGCTGGCCTCACTGCCTGCCCTGAGGCTGCTGCCAGGCTGCTCCTTCCCAGCCCACAGGAGATGCCAGCCGCACCTCCGGGGCTCAGCTGCTCGCCCCCAGCCCCAGCCCAGGGCCAGGAGCCTTCCCTGCCGCGGAGTGCAGCTTGCCCCTGGCCCCAGGAGGGGACACAGCCCCACTGCCACCCTGCTGCCCTCAGCCTGGCCCCAGGAGGGGACACAGCCCCACTGCCACCCTGCTGCCCTCAGCCTGGCCCCAGGAGGGGACACAGCCCCACTGCCACCCTGCTGCCCTCAGCCTGGCCCAGGAGGGGACACAGCCCCACTGCCACCCTGCTGCCCTCAGCCTGGCCCCAGGAGGGGACACAGCCCCAGTGCCACCCTGCTGCCCTCAGCCTGGCCCCAGGAGGGGACACAGCCCCACTGCCACCCTGCTGCCCTCAGCCCTGCCCCAGGAGGGGACACAGCCCCAGTGCCCCCCTGCTGCCCTCAGCCTGGCTCAGCCAGGAGGGGACACAGCCCCAGTGCCACCCTGCTGCCCTCAGCCTGGCTCAGCCAGGAGGGGACACAGCCCCAGTGCCCCCCTGCTGCCCTCAGCCTGGCTCAGCCAGGAGGGGACACAGCCCCAGTGCCACCCTGCTGCCCTCAGCCTGGCCCCAGGAGGGGACACAGCCCCAGTGCCCCCCTGCTGCCCTCAGCCTGGCCCCAGGAGGGGACAGCCCCAGTGCCACCCTGCTGCCCTCAGCCTGGCTCAGCCAGGAGCAGCTCCTGCCAGCTGAGCAGGGCACGGCCAGGCCAGCACAGCTGGGCTCTGGCAGAGGGATGCCCAGCAGGAGGCTCAGGATCTCCGCACACAGCAGCAGCACAGCCAGGGCCACATCCTGGCTCCTGAGCTCTGCCCCGTGGGCCTGTGCCTGGGGAGTTCCCTGTGCCTGAAAGAGCTCCTGCAGGGAGCTTAGCAGCCAGCAGCTTGGCCACCACCTTCCAGGCCTCCCCGGAGCCCAGCTGGGAAGCCCCAGGCCACAGAGGCTCTTGGAGGGGGGGCTGGGCACAGCTCCCTGCCGGGCTGGGGTGCTGAGCTCCTGAGTGCTGAGGCTGCAGCGTCCTGGGCACATAACCCACAGAGCCTGGGGTGGGGTGGGCTGGAAGGGACCCCAAAGCTCAGCCAGCTCCAGCCCCCTGCCACGGGCAGGGACCCCTGCCCCCAGCAGAGGCTGCTCAGGGCCTCATCCAGCCTGGCCCTGAGCACCTGCAGGCAGGAGGCAGCCACAGCCTCCCTGGGCAGCCTGTGCCAGGCTCTCCCCAGCCTCACTCTCAGCAGTTTCTTCCTCCTCTCCAGGCTCAATCTCCTCTCTCCCAGCTCAAAGCCATTGTCCCCTGCAGGTTTTGCTCCTTAACGATCCTCCAGTGTATGAGAAGCAATTAAAGGTTCTAATGAGGAGCACTATTGATCTGGCAGTGTCTCTGCTGGCAGGAGCTGCTGCTGGGCATGGCATGGTGGCACAGGGACTGCTGCAATGGATTGGCTTGGAAGGGACCTTGAAGATCATCCAGTTCCAACCCCCCCTGCAATATCCAGGCACAGCCTCCCTGGGCAGCCTGTGCCAGGCTCTCCCCAGCCTCACCCTCAACAACTTCTTCCTCCTCTCCACTCTCAGTCTCTCCTCTCCCAGCTCAAAGCCATTGTCCCTCAGCCTGGCACTCCCAGCCCTTGCCCAGAGTCCCTCCCCAGCTCTCCTGGAGCCCTTCAGGCACTGCAAGGTTGCTCTGAGCTCTCCCTGCAGCCTTCTCTTCTCCAGGCTGCACAGCCCCAGCTCTCCCAGCCTGGCCCCACAGGGGAGGGTCTGCAGCCTCTGAGCATCTCTGTGGCCTCCTCTGGAGCCTCTGCAGCAGCTCCAGGTCCTTCCTGTGCTGGGGGCCCAGAGCTGGAGGCAGTGCTGCAGGTGGGGGCTGAGCAGAGCAGAGCAGAGGGCAGAGTCCCCTCCCTGTGCTGCTGGAAACGTTTGTTTTGTGGCAAAGCTTTGGGTCTCTGCTGGTGATGAGAGGAACCTGGTGTCAGGCTCCAGGGGCTGTCTTAAGGCCTGAAGGGTGACCACAGAGCTGGGCCTGCTGCTCACTCTGGGCAGGTGCAGTGTTTGGCAAGGATGCAGCCCCAGTGCTGGTGCTGAGCCCTGGGTTGGCAAACCTCCCCCCTTAGCTCTCAGCTGTGTTGCCTGTTAGGGGGTCACTGGCAGACCATGGTCCTGCAGAAGGAACTGGTCAGAGCAGCCTGATCCAGCCCTGGGTACACAGCAGCCTGGCAGGGGCCATTCCCTCTGCAGCTTCCCTGGGACTCTTCTGCAGGGAGCCACAGAAATGCTGCTGAGCAGAGCAGAGGATGCATGCAGCAGGGTTGGGCAGCCCAAGGGCCCAGGGGACAGAGGAGCACCTGCTGGGCACCTGCTGCCCTGCCTGTGCAGCCCAGGGCGGCTTGGCAGCGCTGCTGCCCCCCTGCCCTGCCCCCGCAGCGGCACAGCGCCCAGCCCCGCACACACCACAGGGAACCTGTGCCAGAGCCGGGGGGCTGGGGAGCCTGCGGCCCCTCCCCCTCCCCGGGGAGCGCAGGAGCCTGCCCCGAGCCTGAGCTGAGCCTGAGCTGAACCGAGCCTGAGCTGAGCCTCAGCTGAGCCTGAGCCTGAGCCTGAGCCTGAGCCTGAGCTGAGCTGAGCCTGAGCTGAGCCTGAGCTGAGCCTGAGCTGAGCCTGAGCTGAGCCTGAGCCTGAGCTGAGCCTGAGCTGAGTCTGCCCCGAGCCTGAGCCTGAGCTGAGCCTGAGCTGAGCCTGAGCCTGAGCTGAGCCTGAGCTGAGCCTGAGCCTGAGCTGAGCCTGAGCTGAGCCTGAGCCTGAGCTGAGCCTGAGCTGAGCCTGAGCTGAGTCTGCCCGAGCCTGAGCCGAGCCTGCCCCGAGCCTGAGCCTGAGCTGAGCCTGAGCTGAGCCTGAGCCTGCCCCGAGCCTCAGCCTGAGCTGAGCCTGAGCTGAGCCTGAGCTGAGCCTGAGCCTGCCCCGAGCCTCAGCCTGAGCTGAGCCTGAGCTGAGCCTGAGCTGAGCCTGAGCCTGCCCTGAGCCTGAGCTGAGCCTGAGCCTGAGCTGAGCCTGCCCCGAGCCTCAGCCTGAGCTGAGCCTGCCCCGAGCCTGAGCCTGAGCCTGAGCTGAGCCTGCCCCGAGCCTGAGCCGGAGCCTGCTCTGAGCCTGAGCCTGCCCCGAGCCTGCCCAGGCATGGCTCATTCACTGTAGCAGGTGGCACAGTGAGGGTGAGGGAAGAGGCAGGAGGAGCAGATGGCACGAGGACAACAGCAAGAGACAATCTGGCCACGGAGAGCTGAGCTGAAGCACAACCCTCGGGAGAGCTGAGCTGAGCAGAGCAGGGCAGGAGCTGGGCAGAGCAGGGCAGGAGC
The DNA here is from genome assembly GCA_015227895.2 of Colaptes auratus. Classification (NCBI taxonomy): domain Eukaryota; kingdom Metazoa; phylum Chordata; class Aves; order Piciformes; family Picidae; genus Colaptes; species Colaptes auratus. Next base: position 6,096 of record JAAWVA010000390.1, on the reverse strand, counting down.
TGCCAGGGCTGGGAGGGAGCTCAAGGCTCAGCCAGCCCCAGCCCCCTGCCATGGGCAGGGACCCCTCACACCACAGCAGCTTGCTCACAGCCACCTCCAGCCTGGCTGCAAACACCTCCAGCCAGGAGGCTGCCACCACCTCCCTGGGCAGCCTGGGACAGGCTCTCACCACCCTCCTGGCCAACAACTTCTTCCTCACAGCCAAGCTCAGTCTCCCCACTTCGAGTTCTGCTCCATCCCCCCCAGGCCTCCCCCTCCCTGACACCCTCCAAAGTCCCTCCCCAGCTTGCTTGCAGCCCCCTGCAGCTCCTGGAAGGCCACCAGAAGCTCTCCTGGGAGCCTTCTCCTCTCCAGCCTGCACAGCCCCAACTCTCTCAGGCTGTCTCCAGAGCAGAGCAGCTCCAGCCCTCTACTGCTGCCCTGCTCTGGACCCCTTCCAGCCCCTCCAGAGCCTTCCTGGCACAGAGGCTCCAGAGCTGGCCCCAGAGCTGCAGCTGTGCTCTCAGCAGAGTGGAGCAGAGGGGCAGAATCCCCTCCCTGGCCCTGCTGGCCACCCTTCTCTTGCTGCAGCCCAGGCTCTGCTTGGCTCTCTGGGCTGCCAGTGCTCCCTGCTGGCTCCTGCTGAGCTTCTCCTCCCCCAGCACCCCCAAGGCCTTTCCTCCAGGGCTGCTGCATCCCTTTCACAGTGCCCATGGACAGCCTCTTGTCTGACCCTTCACAAGCCATACCCTGAGGGGGACAAACACTTGGCCCTGCCCCTTCCCAAGGCAGTTCCCCAAAGCAGGGGTGGATGCCCTGGGGCCAGGCCAGCCCAGGCAGGAGGTCACCCTCCCACCTGTGCCCCTGGAAGCAGGGCAGTGTGAGGCTGCAGCCTTGCCTGGAGGAGGCAAAAGCTGGCAGGGAAATGCAGGCACTACAGCAGGGTTTGGGCAGCTACCAAAACTGTCAGAAAACAAGGGAGGAGCTAAAGAGGAGCCATGAATGAGAGCCCAGGCGAGGGGGAGACGTGAGAGGAGCTGAGAGCCAGACACCAGCTGTCAGAGTGGATGCCTTTGCTGGGGGGAATGCAGTTGGGGGCTGTGGCAGCTTGAGGCTGGGTGCCCTTAAGGAACCCCAAAGCTGAGGACCTTCGGAGGGTGGAGAGGTGCAGGAGGTGGACTGGGAAGCTGTATTCCACTCCCAGAAGTCCTGCAGCCCTGCAAAGCCCAGCAGTTCTGCTTCTCTGCCCTCTGCCCTCCCTCTCTCCTCCCAGGAGGAGGCCCAGGCTGTCAGCTCCTGCAGGGGGAGCCTGGTGCTGGCCTTGGCAGTGCTGCCAGCTGGCTCTGGAGCAGCCTGGCTGGGGGCTGGAGCTGCCCAGCTGAATTTTAGCTGCAGCACATTGGTTAGGTCTGGGGCACAGAGAGGGTGGGAGGGGGGGAAGGAAGGCTTGGGTTTGTTGGCCTGGCTTAAAGGGAGGCTTGTGTGAAGCTTTGGCTTAATGAGGCTCTGTGTTCAGCCCAGCCTGTGGCCTCTGTGTTCAGCCCAGCCTGTGGCCTCTGTGTTCAGCCCAGCCTGTGGCCTCTGTGTTCAGCCCAGCCTGTGGCCTCTGTGTTCAGCCCAGCCTGTGGCCTCTGTGTTCAGCCCAGCCTGTGGCCTCTCTGTTCAGCCCAGCCTGTGGCCTCTGTGTTCAGCCCAGCCTGTGGCCTCTGTGTTCAGCCCAGCCTGTGGCCTCTGTGTCAAGCCCAGCCTGTGGCCTCTGCACTAAGCCCAGCCTGTGGCCTCTGTGTTCAGCCCAGCCTGTGGCCTCTGCACTAAGCCCAGCCTGTGGCCTCTGTGTTCAGCCCAGCCTGTGGCCTCTGCACTAAGCCCAGCCTGTGGCCTCTGTGTTCAGCCCAGCCTGTGGCCTCTGCACTAAGCCCAGCCTGTGGCCTCTGTGTTCAGCCCAGCCTGTGGCCTCTGTGTTCAGCCCAGCCTGTGGCCTCTGTGTTCAGCCCAGCCTGTGGCCTCTGTGTTCAGCCCAGCCTGTGGCCTCTGTGTTCAGCCCAGCCTGTGGCCTCTGTGTTCAGCCCAGCCTGTGGCCTCTGTGTTCAGCCCAGCCTGTGGCCTCTGTGTTCAGCCCAGCCTGTGGCCTCTTTGTATTTCCTCTGCTCCGCACTGCTTTGTGCCTCTCCATCTCACCTCCCCAGTCCCATCCAAGCCTCTGTCTCTCAGCAGTTTCCTTTCCCCCCCTTTTGGAAGAGGTGAACGAGCAAGTCTGTCTCACCCTAAACTCAGGCAGGAGCCCGAGTGGAGGCTGCCCCTAAGGCAGCAGGGGCCAGTGCTGCCCTGTCAGAGCTTTGGTGCCAGCTGTGAAGTCGTTTTGCCTTTCCCATCAGTCCCTACCTCACTCCATGGGTGCAGAGGACTTGCCTGCTGCCCTCTCACCTAAGGAGAAGCCAAGGGGTGGGAGCTGCCCTTGGAGGGAGGGAGCAGCAGGGATGCAGGGAGCTCTGCCCCAGGATGAGCCACTCAGGAGTGTCCAGGCTGGAAGGCAAACTGGGCTGGGTGACATCGCTGTGGGCTGCTGCACACCACCTGATGGGGAAGCAGAAGGTAAAGTTCTCCTCCCCCTCTGCCCTGCCCTGCTGAGGCCACAGCTGGAGTATTGTGTCCAGCTCTGGGCTCTCAGCTCAGGAAGGACCTCAGGGAACTGCTTGAGAGAGTCCAGCACAGAGCCACAGAGCTGCTGCAGGCAGTGGAAGATCTTCCTCAGGAGCAGAGCCCGAGGGAGCTGAGGGCTCTGGAGCCTGGAGAGGAGGAGCCTGAGGGGGACCTCCTGGCTGGGGATGAAGCTGTGCAGGGGGATGCCCAGAGGCTGGAGCCAGGCTCTGCTGGGGGCTGCCCAATGCCAGCACAAGGGGCAGTGGTGGAAGCTGAGGCAGAGGAAGTGCCATGGGAACAGGAGGAAGAATTTTGTCCCTGGGAGGGTGACAGAGGCCTGGAGCAGGCTGCCCAGGGGGGCTGTGGAGTCTCCCTCTCTGGAGAGGTTCCAACCCCAGCTGGCTGTGCTCCTGTGTGCCCTGCCCTGGGTGACCCTGCTCTGGCAGGGGCTTGGACTGGGTGAGCTTTGGAGCTCCCTTCCAGCCCCTGATATTCTTCAGGTGCTGCTTCAGACAGCTGGAAGCAGCCTCATGCTTGCAGCCCATGGAGCCTTCAACCCCTGCCAGAGCTGCAGCAGGGCACAAGGATTCTGGAGTGCTCTGGAGACAACTTCCTCACACAGGTGACCAAGGAGCCAAGAGGGGAAGACACTACGAAGGATGTGACCCCTGTGAGCAGGGAGGAATTGCTCAGGGTGTGAGGGATGTGACCCCTGTGAGCAGGGAGGAATTGCTCAGGGTGTGAGGGATGTGACCCCTGTGAGCAGGGAGGAATTGCTCAGGGTGTGAAGGATGTGATCCCTGTGAGCAGGGAGGAATTGCTCAGGGTGTGAAGGATGTGATCCCTGTGAGCAGGGAGGAATCGCTCAGGGTGTGAAAGATGTGATCCCTGTGAGCAGGGAGGAATTGCTCAGGGGTGTGGAGGATGAGGGCAGCACTGAGCATGGTGCAGTCCTGAGAGAAGGGAGAAGAGCAGAAAGCAGCATCACAAACCTGGGCTCAGGAGAGAAGACTTTGGCCTCCTGAGGGATCTGCCTGGAGAGCAAAGGTGGCCAGGAAGGTGATTAATCAAGGGGGGACAATGCAGAGACCCTGTCCCAGGTGAGGTCAGGAGAGCCAAAGTCCACCCAGAGCTGAGTCTGGCCAGGGCCACAGCAAGCAGCAGGAAAGCCTTCTGCAGGCCAGCCAGGAGCCACACAGCTGAGAAAGGGACTGCAGCCTCTCTGCTGTGAGGGCAGCCTGGCAGAGCTGTGGCTGCTCAGGGGTTGCATTGCTGGCTGCAGGCAGCTGAGGCACAGCAGCACAGAGCCAGGCTCCTGCCAGCAGTGCCCAGAGCTGGGAGCAGGGGCTCAGGCACAACTGAGACACAGCACAAGAACCTCTCCTGCTCTGAAGGTGAGTGGGCACAGGAGAGCTGCCCCTGAGGGGCTCTGGGGTCTCCAGCAGTGGAGATACTCAAAGCACAGCTGGGCACGGGCATGGCCAACTGCTCCCTTGGACCATGCACTGCAGAGGGCTGAATGAGACCCCTGCAGCCCCTCAGCACTGCAGAGAGCTGAATGAGACCCCTGCAGCCCCTCAGCACTGCAGAGAGCTGAATGAGACCCCTGCAGCCCCTCAGCACTGCAGAGGGCTGAATGAGACCCCTGCAGCCCCCCAGCACTGCCTTCCAAGCTGAGCAGCTCTGTGGAGGTCTGCTGAGCCCTGCAACGCGTGGAAGGCCTCCAGCTGTGTAGGGGAAGGGCTGGCAGAGCCTCTGCAGGCTGAGGCAGGACCATGCTGCTCTGGCTGTGTTTGCAGCTGCAGACTCCTGGCCTGCAGCTCTGTCGACCCTCAGCTGAGCTGTGCAGGACCCCAGCCCGAGGCTGCCCGGGGAGAGGCCCCAGGCTGGCAGCTGCAAACCCAGCCCTGCCCCTCTGCACCTCACCAAACCACAGCAGCACCAAGTGGAGGCCAAAGCAGGGCACAGCTGCTCTGCCTTGGGCTGAGCTCCACTTCTAGGGATGCAGCAGCCCTGGAGGAAAGGCCTTGGGGGTGCTGGGGGAGGAGAAGCTGAGCAGGAGCCAGCAGGGAGCACTTGCAGCCCAGAGAGCCAAGCAGAGCCTGGGCTGCAGCAAGAGAAGGGTGGCCAGCAGGGCCAGGGAGGGGATTCTGCCCCTCTGCTCCACTCTGCTGAGAGCACAGCTGCAGCTCTGGGGCCAGCTCTGGAGCCTCTGTGCCAGGAAGGCTCTGGAGGGGCTGGAAGGGGTCCAGAGCAGGGCCCCGAGGAGGAGCAGAGGGCTGGAGCTGCTCTGCTCTGGAGACAGCCTGAGAGAGTTGGGGCTGTGCAGGCTGGAGAGGAGAAGGCTCCCAGGAGAGCTTCTGGTGGCCTTCCAGGAGCTGCAGGGGGCTGCAAGCAAGCTGGGGAGGGACTTTGGAGGGGGTGAGGGAGGGAGAGGACTGGGGGGGTGGAGCAGAACTAGAAGTGGGGAGATTGAGCTTGGCTGTGAGGAAGAAGTTGTTGGCCAGGAGGGTGGTGAGAGCCTGGCCCAGGCTGCCCAGGGAGGTGGTGGCAGCCTCCTGGCTGGAGGTGTTTGCAGCCAGGCTGGAGGTGGCTGTGAGCAAGCTGCTGTGGTGTGAGGGGTCCCTGCCCATGGCAGGGGGCTGGGGCTGGCTGAGCCTTGAGCTCCCTTCCAGCCCTGGCAGCTCTGTGCCTCTATGATCTGCCTCCTCCCCAGCCACGGCCACCAGGAGCCGAGCCCCTGGCAGGAGGAGCCCTGTGCAGCTGCACTCCAAGGGGGGACAGCTGATCAAAGCAGGCCAGGAGGGTGAATTGGAAGCCTAACTGCTGCTGACAGCAGCTCATCAATCCAAATCAGTCTGCTCACTAATTGCCTTCATTAAGGACGCTTGGGAGTCACTCAGCCAGGCACAGGGCAGGATTGTGCTGTGCACAGGAGCAGCCCCCACGGTGCAATCAGCAACCAGCAAAGCCCTGGGGCTCGGAGGGAAGAGGAACCTCTCAAGCTGAAGAGGAGAGCTCTGTCCACAGCCAAGGGAGCCTCCTGCATGAGGCCTGGGGAGCTCAGGGTGCTCCAGGTGCAGGGCAAGCTTGGGTCCAAAGCAGGCCAGCAAAGGGCCCCAGGGGCTGTCCGTGCCGTGGGGTGAGGCTGCTGGTCCCACACGGGGCAGGGGGCCGGGGGGTCAGAGGGGGGCAGAGTTCTGCAGTGAGGCCAGTTCAGCTCCAAAGCTCAGCTGCTGCCCTCCTGGGGTTCTGCTAATGCACTCTGCCCCCTGCTCTGAGCAGGAGGGAGGGAGCTAGGGAGGGAGGGAGGGAAGGGAGGGAGGAAAGAAGGAAGGGATGGAAGGGAGGAAGGGAAGGAAGGGAGGAAGGGAGGAAAAAGGAAGGGAGGAAGGGAGAAAAGGAGGGAGGAAGGGAGGAAAGGAAGGGAGGGAAGGGAGGAAAGGAAGGGAGGAAAGGAAGGGAGGAAAGGAGGGG
>JAAWVA010000039.1:6778249-6805125 GCA_015227895.2 Colaptes auratus | reverse complement strand
CAACCCTGTGCTCTGTTAGTTGGCAGATCGTCTACCTCTAGACAGGGCATCCTTATAATTCCTGGTTTAATAGATTCTGATTATGATTGGGTTAAGAAAGTTATGCTCCATAGCATTACCCCTCCTGTTAGTATCTTTTGGGACAGAAATTGTTCAGCTAATACCATTTGAGTCCTGAGTGTCTAAAACTTTTAACAGGATTTGAGGATAAGAAGGCTAAGGGAAAACTAGAACAGATGTGACTATAAGGAGCTGATGTCACTATTGTATCTCGTCATAAATGAAATGGTCTTGAGTTTAAAAGTTTAAAGGGTTTTAAATGTATCCAAACAACCTGGGTCAGCAAAGAGCCAGTGCAATTAGCTTTTACTACGGCAAATCAATCACTGTAGGACCGTACGTGTTAACCCTTCCAGTTACTCTATTGGTTTGAGACACCTTAAGTTAGCTAGGAGAAACTTGTTTCTGTTCCTTTTCTGTGGCGGCTACTGGTCAGCAACCAACCCTCAAATTAAAATGGAAAACAGCTAATCCAGTATGGGTGGAGCAGTGGTGGCTCAGGCATGATAGGCTGCAAGTTGTTAAGACCCTAATGCAGAAACAATTGCAATTACTGCACACCTTGCTAGCCCCCCCCCCCCTTGCTAGGCCCCCCCCCGCCCCGGTTCGTTTTCATAATCTCTGATTGTAATGTCTTTAGATGTTGGTATTTAGAGTTTGTGTAGTTTTCCTAGTAAGCATAATGGATAGTAAGCATTTGGTATTTACAGGTACTTAGTACATAGTAATGTAGCAAGGTATAAGGACTTAGTAGGTTCACATTGTAGATTTTTATGGTTTGCCTCTAGTTGTTTGGCCTAGGCATTTCAAGGAGTCCATGTAATATAGTTAAGGTTTGTAGTAAATAGTAATATAGTTAAGGTTTGTAGTAAATAGCTATTAATTAAAAGGTATTCCTTAGCTAATGTGTAGAACAATCAAGACTATGAGGAAACAGCATTTCCCATGAAGTTGAACACGATCACAATAACTGTTATGATAATCTGGCATCAAAAGCATCGATCAGAAGAATGTATCACAGCACTCTGTGAATTTGGACGGAATATTAGGGTTGGTTGATTGTTGTGTGTTAGAGAAAAGATTATATGAACTTATATGTATCTCACCAGTTTGTTATAATATTACACACTTACAGGGAAAATCAAAATTCATTATAACGCAACATGCTTTTCATTTTAGGTTGGAGACTGCAACAAACACATGCATGCCCAAAAAAGGAAAAAAAAAAAAAAAAAAAAAGGGAAAAGTGGGGGAAAGGAGAACACCCCAGAGCAAAGAAGTTTTTTAATGGTACCAACAGAAATAGTTAGTTCATGTCAACACCTAGAAACATAAACTTGCAAAGTGCTGCAACCCTCTCACCACAAGACAGCACAAACGTGGCACGGCTGTCATGAAGGTGACGGTCAGCAGGGCTGCCTAGCGCTGACCTCAACGCCTGTCACAATAATCAAGATGTCAACGGAAAGTATCTAATTTATAACTGAGTGTCATGACTGCTTAACTGTTGTGTGAACATTAAGAGATCAGTATTACTAGGATGAGCAAAAAAACCATTATTATGTGTAATTTTCTATTGGGTAAAGCAATGAAGCCATTTTGCTCTGCTGTTTGCCCGCAAGTTTTCTGTCTGTGAAGCTAGAGCCTGGCCAGATCTACCTTTACAGATTAAAGAAATCTTGCTACCATTAAACAATTCATGATTTTTGACCATCCTAGATAAAATAAAGATGCAACATACCACTAAAGCAGATTGTAAAAGACAGTGCTAAGAATTGCATTTGTGTCTTAATCTCTGTGTGTATTGTGTTCAGGCATAATCAAGTCTTCTCTGTCAGTAAGAAGAGTGAAATGTGAAGATCAGAACTATTACGACCTGAGTTCTTCTTTACAATGTTTGCTGTTTTTGACCACATTTTATGCCAACTCTGTTAGAACATTCTAACTAGCTGAACTTAAGCATTGTGCCTTGTATGGGTTACATCAGTCTGCTAGACATGCTGTGTTATAAAACTTTTGCTTTTGCTGTACAGCTTAGCTTGAACTCGCTTGCTTCTGTGTATGCAAGAGTATCTTGTATGGGATGAGAACAACTCCCATGAGCAGAGTGCTCACAAAAACAAAAAGGGGAATTTGTGGCAATGCCGGTGACGAGCAGTGTGAGCAATCTGGCAGTGTAGGCTTAGAGCCTGACATGGTGGAAGGCCATGCTCAGCCTAAGTGCAAAAGTTGCTATCAGTGTAGCAAAACAGCGCTGTGCCTGCACCGTGTAACTAAAGCAGGACACTGGTAGCTACAAACACAGCAAGTTATCTTGTTGGTCAGCTAAAAGGCTAATGTTACTACTGTAATTTTAGATCAGTGCTTTTAGATCAAAATAGTTTAAGGCATGCATATTTACAGAATAGAGCTGCTATTTGATTTTTGCTTTTAGCTAATGGTCATGGCTGCGAGAATTTTGAAGGCATGTGTTGTTTTAATTTGTCTGATCACAGTCAATCAATTTATAAAAGGATTGCTTGGTTGGAAAATCATACTCAATCAATTGTTAAAAATGTAAATCCTTAGATCAATGGTTTCAATCTTGGTTTGGAAATATGTCTCCTTGGTTATTAGGTCTGCTTAAAGAAGGTTTACGCTGGATTGGTATTGTTCTGTTGATATTGCTTGTTTTGCATATTGCATATGGATGTATTATGAGAAGTGTAAATGAGGTAACATCTCGAGCTTTTCTTGTACAAAAGAAAAAGGGGGGAATTGTTGGAGAATGGCTTAAATCTAAGGGACATGACTCTGTGGAACAGCTACTTGAGCAGAATGTGTAGGCCTTACTCCATCTTGTTGTTTACTGCTCATAGTTAGCTGCCTTGCTGAAGCAGCAAGGTCACTATGGCCTCGTAGCTGTTCTCGCAGCTGTGTTTGTAAGATAACTGGATGGGAAAGGAACAGCTAGGTAGATAATTGGATGGGAAAGGAAGAGCTAGTGAGAAGGGAGTTTTCCTGGAATGTACACAGAGCCTTTGATATTGTACACAGACCTAATTGCAGGTGGGCTGGATATTATGTTGACTTCAGTCAGAGACCAATATAATAGTGACACTTGTGCATATTTAGCTGAGATGATATATAAGCTGTGTATCCGGGCAATAAAGTTGGACTTGGTTAATCATATTGATTATGTACCAGCCCCTTCTTGCACACTGTCTTTCCCTTTAGGTTTTAACCCAACAATGTTTGGCTTAGAATCACAGTGTCATAGAAACGTGCATTCTGCATAACACATAACTGCATGTATCTCAGGACTGGAAAGAGCTAGGCGAGATTCAAAGCTCATTTTAACTCCCTCCGAAGGGAGATAAATGGATGAAGCAATTGCTGCTAGGCTTTTCCCTTTAGTTTTACCCTAACAATGTTGTTGCTTAGAATCACAGCGTCACAGAAACGTGCATTCTGCATAACACATACTGCATGTAACTCAGGAAAGGAAAGAGTAGGCCTGAATTCAAAGCTCCTTTTCACTCCCTCCCAAAGGAAGATCAAATGATCAAGCAATTTGGTGCTAGTCTTTTCGCTTTATTTTACACCAACAATGTTTTGCTTAAATCACAGTGTCACAGAAACATGCATTCTGCCTAACACATAACTGCATGTATCTCAGTCTAGCAGAGAGCTAGACCAGAATTCAATGGCTCCTTTTGACTCCCTCCGGAAGGGAGATCAAATGGATCAAGCAATTTGGTGCTAGGCTTTTCCCTTTAGGATTTACCCCAACAATGTTTTGCTTAGAATCGCAGTGTCACAGAAACGTGCATTCTGCATAACACATAACTGCATGTATCTCAGGACTGGAAAGAGCTAGGCCAGAATTCAAAGGCTCCTTTTCACTCCCTCCAGAAGGGAGATCAAATGGATCAAGCAATTTGGTGCTAGGCTTTTCCCTTTACGTTTTACCCCAACAATGTTTTGCTTAGAATCGCAGTGTCACAGAACATGCATTCTGCATAACACATAACTGCATGTATCTCAGGAATGGAAAGAGCTAGGCCAGAATTCAAAGGCTCCTTTTCACTCCCTCCAGAGGGAGATTCAAATGGATCAAGCAATTGGTGCTAGGCTTTCCCTTTAGGCTTACCCCAACAATGTTTTGCTTAGAATCGCAGTGTCACAGAAACGTGCATTCTGCATAACACTTAACTGCATGTATCTCAGGACTGGAAAGAGCTAGGCCAGAATTGAAAGCTCCTTCTGACTCCCTCCAGAAGGGAGATCAAATGGATCAAGCAATTTGGTGCTAGGCTTTTCGCTTTAGGTTTTACCCCAACAATGTTTTGCTTAGACTTGCAGTGTCATAGAAACGTGCATTCTATATAACACTGTGGAGGGTTAACACCCTTTTCTGGGAACAAAAGAACAAAGCAGGGTGGAGGGCTTGCAGGTACTTTTCACTCCCTGCAGGGCATTTTTCGCCTGGGAAGCTGAGTCCTGTTCACTCCCCCCTTCCTGCCCAGCTAGGGTATAAAATGCAGGACCTCATAGCTGTTGGCCCCGGCTTTTCTGGCTTCTGCCTCTGCTGGACGAGAGCTACTGCAGCTATCCTCCTGCTCCTCTGCCACGTGGTCGGACGTGCTGCCACCACGCTTCCTCAGAGAAAGGCTGGTTTTGTATTATTCTCTTGTTTTTTTGTCCCCCTCCCATCCATCCTTGTTCCTTGCCCCTTGTGAACCCTTTTCCTGTTATTGTTTTATATACATATATATATATATTGTGACCGGTTGATGCTATGCCTTTAAGAAAGAGACAGTTGCTGAACACTCTGGCTGAATGTTTTTGATATTTGAACAAAAACAAGATAGTCTAAACTAATTTCATTGGTGGCTTGTAGGAGCAGTTTGAGTTTGGGTTCTGTTAGTTCAGTCTGTGTCTGGTCTGGGTTCAGGCTGGGTGCAGTCTGTGCTTCTCTGTCCTGTGGGCTGGACGGTTTCTCTCTTTCTGAAGCAGGAACGGCCTTGAGTTAACAGCTAACCAGATAAGAACACTAATTCTTGCATGTGCTTTTTTTGAGCTAACAGAATTTTTCTTCCTTAATTGCCTTTCTCTCTCTCTCTAACCCTTTTTGGGAAAAAGGGGAGGTGGGGAGGGAGAGAGGGGGGTTCAGGGAACCCCCCTGGCCGGCTGGAGGGAAAAGGTTTTTCTGCATTGTGTTCATTGCTGTATTTTTCCTGTATATATTGTAAATATTGTATATTTGTGTACATATTCATTGCATTCCATTTTATGCCTGTAAATATAGCTTTCATCTTCTTTTCCGACTGAGCTAGCTGTGGTTTCTTTCCCTGTGTGTGGGGAGGGAACTTTCTCACCCCACCATATTTTTAAATTGGCGGCCCAACGCGCGGCTTGTGGATAGTTGCTGTCCAGAAGCAGAGCAAAAGTTGCTTGATTTATTGTCTGCTCAGGTCGGAGTTGCAAAGATGAAAGTGTTTTGGCTTTTAGAGCGTCTGTTTTTTTCAATTTTTGGGGTCCTTATCTATAAGCATGTCCTAGCATTGATTTTCGATCGCTTAAGCAGATACTTGATGTATAAATTGTATTTATGGTTTAAGTATAAGATTCAGCTTCTCTATGACCGGTGCCTGGGATTCTTTTGGCTTAATAGATACAGGAATGTGACATCAACCACTCTGCCCATAGAGATAAAGGAGTTTAAGATCCCAGTAGGTGAAAGAGTAGTTTTAAGTGATGGCTGGGGATCCGAAGGTGATTTATTTGATGTGTGCAATCCTGCTGTTGGTGATAAGCAATGCATACTTGTTATATACGCTGTACCGGGAGCGAAAAGTGGCTAAGGCCTGTTTTGTAATTAGGCGTAGACCCAAGAGGAGAAAGAACAGCTCTAACTCGACCCCAGAAATATCTAGTGATGAGGAGAATGCAGGATCTGTATCAGTTAAAGATAAAGCTAAAAATTCCATCGGAAAGGCTGCTCTGAACGGTGCTGTTGGTGGTTCTGGCAATCAGCCAGCTGCAGCGGCAGCGGCAGCGCCTAACATGGCGGCTCCCCCGTCCTCGGCAGCCATTAGCAAGGCACAGCCATTTCCTCTTCTTCTTCAGCAGGACCGGAAGTGTCCTCCACAGCAGCTGATCCGTCTCAAAACCTGTCAGCTTCTGTTAAGCCAGCTGTAAATTCAAACACAGCTCCAGTTAAGCAGGTAGCTGTTTTAAAGACGAGAGGTGGAAAGACCAAAGCTGATTCAGATGCTGATGCTGGTGAGGGAACTTCTGCTTTGAGAGACCCTGCTGAGGAGGAGGAGAAGATTTGTCTTAAAGATATAGCTGAGTTATTGAGAACATCACTGGATGGAAATGCAGGGCAAATTGCTGACAGCAGAACAACTAGAGGTGGTACTCCTGACCTTAAAGAGATTCTTAGGAGAGTGACAATGAGATTAATGGGGCAACAAGTTCAGGAAGAGGAGGAAGAGGAGGAGTCAGATGACATTCTTGACTGTTCTTCCCCAAGAGAAGAGATAAGGAATGTGCGTAAAGATTACATCAGAGCAGATAAGGAGCCAATCCTAGCTTGGCTTGGTAGATGCTACGATACAGGTGCTCCAGCTCTAATGGTTGGAGACAAGTCAGCAGCTCAACTAGGAACTCTCTCAAAGGATAATGGAATAGATAAACATCTAGGCAGGACTCTCGGTAAGGTTACTCTGTGGATACGCCTTTTAATGGCAACTCTCATGAGATATCCTTCCCAAGATGATCTCCCATGGAATCCTAAGCCCTGGACTACCATAGAGGAAGGAATTAAGCGTCTGAGAGAATTTGCTGTCAGAGAGGTACTCTATGGTGGCCATGAGACTCTGAATCCTGATGAAATTCCTGTAGGAACTGGTCTTGCTAAAAAGCTCATCAAACTTGCTCCTCCTAACTATGCAAATATTCTGGCAAGCAGGATTGTGGCAAGAAATTATGGTGGAGCTTCTCCTATGGTTGGCCAATTCACTGATCAAATGAGACAATTGGAGGATAGCATGACACGTGTTTCTTTGGTTTCAGCCATTGAAACTCTGTCTGGTGAGATAAAGAATTGCATGAAAGAGATGAAGGATGAAATTATGTGACCGGTTGAGGCTATGCCTTTAAGAAAGAGACAGTTGCTGAACACTCTGGCTGAATGTTTTTGATATTTGAACAAAAACAAGATAGTCTAAACTAATTTCATTGGTGCTTGTGGGGTGCAGTTTGGAGTTTGGGTTCTGTTAGTTCAGTCTGTGTCTGGTCTGGGTTCTGGCTGGGTGCAGTCTGTGCTTCTCTCTTTCTGAAGCAGGAACGGCCTTGAGTTAACAGCTAACCAGATAAGAGAACTAATTTTGCATGTGCTTTTTAGCTAACAGAATTTTTCCTTCTTAATTGCCTTTCTCTCTCTCTCTCTAACCCTTTTTGGGAAAAAGGGGAGGTGGGGAGGGAGAGAGGGTGGTTCAGGGAACCCCCCTGGCCGGCTGGAGGGAAAAAGGTTTTTCTGCATTGTGTTCATTGTTGTATTTTCCTGTATATATTGTAAATATTGTATATTTGTGTATATATTCATTGCATTCCATTTATGCTTGTAAATATAGCTTTCATCTGCTTTTCCGACTGAGCTAGCTGTGGTTTCTTTCCCTGTGTGTGGGGAGAGAACTTTCTCACCCCACCACATATTTTTTAATTGGCGCCCAACGTGGGGCTTGTGGATAGTTGCTGTCCAGAAGCAGAGCAAAAGTTGCTTGATTTATTGTCTGCTCAGGTCGGAGTTGCAAAGATGAAAGTGTTTTGGCTTTTAGAGCGTCTGTTTTTCTCAATTTTTGGGGGCCCTATCTATAAGCATGTCCTGGGATTGATTTTCGATCGCTTAAGCAGATACTTGATGTATAAATTGTATTTATGGTTTAAGTATAAGATTCAGCTTCTCTATGACCGGTGCCTGGGATTCTTTTGGCTTAATAGATACAGGAATGTGACCTCAACCACTCTGCCCATAGAGATAAAGGAGTTTAAGATCCCAGTTGGTGAAAGGGTACTTTTAAGTGATGGCTGGGATCCGAAGGTGATTTATTTGATGTGTGCAATCCTGCTGTTGGTGATAAGCAATGCATACTTGTTATATACGCTGTACCGGGAGCGAAAAGTATCTAAGACCTGTTTTGTAATTAGGCGTGGACCCAAGAGGAGAAAGAACAGCTCTAACTCGACCCCAGAAATATCTAGTGATGAGGAGAATGCAGGATCTGTATCAGTTAAAGATAAAGCTAAAAATTCCATCGGAAAGGCTGCTCTGAACGGTGCTGTTGGTGGTTCTGGCAATCAGCCAGCTGCAGCGGCAGCGCCTAACATGGCGGCTCCCCCGTCCTCGGCAGCCATTAGCAAGGCACAGCCATTTCCTCCTTCTTCTTCAGCAGGACCGGAAGTGTCCTCCACAGCAGCTGATCCGTCTCAAAACCTGTCAGCTTCTGTTAAGCCAGCTGTAAATTCAAACACAGCTCCAGTTAAGCAGGTAGCTGTTTTAACTACAAGAAGTGGAAAGGGCAAAGCTGATTCAGATGCTGATGCTGGTGAGGGACCTTCTGCTTTAAGAGACCCTGCTGAGGAGGAGGAGAAGATCTGTCTTAAAGATATAGCTGAGTTATTGAGAACATCACTGGATGGAAATGCAGGGCAAATTGCTGATAGCAGGACAACAAGAGGTGGTACTCCTGACCTTAAAGAGATTCTTAGGAGAGTGACAATGAGATTAATGGGGCAACAAGTTCAGGAAGAGGAGGAAGAGGAGGAGTCAGATGACATTCTTGACTGTTCTTCCCCAAGAGAAGAGATAAGGAATGTGCGTAAAGATTATATCAGAGCAGATAAGGAGCCAATCCTAGCTTGGCTTGGTAGATGCTACGATACAGGTGCTCCAGCTCTAATGGTTGGAGACAAGTCAGCAGCTCAACTAGGAACTCTCTCAAAGGATAATGGAATAGATAGACATCTAGGCAGGACTCTCGGTAAGGTTACTCTGTGGATACGCCTTTTAATGGCAACCCTCATGAGATATCCTTCCCGAGATGATCTCCCATGGAATCCTAAGCCCTGGACTACCATAGAGGAAGGATTAAGCGTCTGAGAGAATTTGCTGTTAGAGAGGTACTCTATGGTGGCCATGAGACTCTGAATCCTGATGAAATTCCTGTAGGAACTGGTCTTGCTAAAAAGCTCATCAAACTTGCTCCTCCTAACTATGCAAATATTCTGGCAAGCAGAATTGTGGCAAGAAACTATGGCGGAGCTTCTCCTACGGTTGGCCAATTCACTGATCAGATGAGACAATTGGAGGATAGCATGACACGTGTTTCTTTGGTTTCAGCCATTGAAACTCTGTCTGGAAAAATTGAGAATTGCATGAAAGAGATGAAGGATGAAATTATAAATTCCATCTCCCAATTGACACAGAGAGATAATTCCAATTCTTCCTCCAGATGGATACAGGTTTCCTCTGTGAGGAATAGGCGTCCTCCAAGGATGTCATTCCAAAACAGGTCATTCCAAAACAGATCCAACCAAAACAGACCACCAAGGCAGTCACGTGGAAGTATTTGGATAACTCTGCGTGATCAGTTTGGTGAGAACATGAACAGATGGGATGGTCAACCAACTGCTAATCTTTTCAGGAGACTGAGGGAACTGCAAAGTGGCAGAACCCGAGGTAGCAATACCAGAAGGGTAGCTGTTACTTCTACAGTTCCCCAGGACAACTCTAATAGCTCCAACAGTGGCTCCAGTTCTAACACTGCACACTGTGCTCATTGCACATGTGGGCATGTTCCCCATAACTAGGGGTGCCCTGCCTCCCGCCAGGGGGAGAGGGGTAACAGAGATAACAGAATCTATTGGGATGTGTACATCCAGTGGCCTGGCACTTCACAATTTCAGAAGTACAGGGCCTTGGTTGACACAGGGGCTCAGTGCACCATAATGCCATCAAATTATCAGGGATCAGAAGCTATAACTATTCTGGGAGTCACTGGTGGATCTCAAGAGTTAACTAAGGTGGAGGTTGATATAAGTTTAACTGGTAAACAGTGGAGGAAGCATACAGTTGTGACCGGACCTGACGCACCTTGTATTCTGGGAATTGATTTTCTGAGAGAAGGGCGTTTCAAAGACCCTAAAGGTTACAAATGGGCTTTTGGAGTAGCATCTGTAGAAATTGATGGACAAAAACTGAAGCTGTCTGTTAGACCTGATCTTTCTGATGAATCTGCAGTTGTGGGACAACACAAGATTCAGGACATTAAATTGCCGGTTGCTTCTCAGACTGTGCATCACAGACAATACAGAACCAACCGTGACTCTTTGTTGCCCATTCAGAATCTGATTCGTCAGTTGGAGAGTCAGAAAGTCATCAGCAAAACTCATTCCCCTTTCAACAGTCCAGTGTGGCCTGTGCGAAAGCAGAATGGAGACTGGCGTCTGACAGTCGACTACCGAGCCCTGAATGAAGTAACTCCACCTATGAGTGCAGCAGTACCAGACATGATGGAACTCCAGTATGAGCTGGAATCCAAAGAGGCCAAATGGTATGCTACCATAGACATTGCTAATGCCTTCTTCTCTATTCCCATAGCAGAGGAATGCAGGCCTCAGTTTGCTTTCACCTGGAGAGGAATCCAGTACACTTTCAACAGATTGCCAATGGGCTGGATCCACAGCTCCAGCATCTGTCATGCAGTGATCCACGATGCTCTGGAGAAAGGTGGTGCTCCAGAACACATCCAGTTCATCGACGATATCATCGTCTGGGGTAAAACTGCTGAGGAAGTCTTCGAGAAAGGTAACAAAGTCATTGACATTCTTCTGAATGCAGGTTTTGCCATCAAGCGAGACAAGGTGAAGGACCTACCAGAGAGATCCAGTTTCTGGGAGTGCGGTGGCAGGATGGACGCCGACACATTCCAGTGGATGTGGTAAATAGAGTCTCTACCATGGCCAATCCCATGAACAAGCAAGAAACTCTACGTTTCTTGGGGATAGTGGGATTTTGGAGACTGCACATTCCTGGATACAGTCAGATTGTGAAACCTCTGTATGATGTGACTCGAAAGAGAAACAATTTCCACTGGGGACCTGAACAACAAGCAGCTTTTGACCAGATAAAGCAAGAGGTGGTTCAAGCAATGGGTCTGGGACCTGTCCGAGATGGTCCAGACATTAAGAACATTTTGTACACGGCTGCAAGTGACAATGGTCCAACCTGGTGCTTGTGGCAAAGAGCTCCAGGTGAGACACGTGGACGACCTCTTGGTTTCTGGAGTAGAGGTTACAGAGGTTCAGAGGCTAATTATACTCCAACAGAGAAAGAGATTCTAGCTGCCTATGAAGGAGTGAAAGCAGCTTCTGAAGTGATTGGAACTGAATCACAACTTCTCTTAGCTCCCAGATTACCAGTTTTGAATTGGATGTTCAAAGGCAAAGGTTCCACACCACATCATGCAACAGATTCCACCTGGTCTAAGTGGATGGCTCTGATAACACAGAGAGCTCGCATGGGAAATCTTGAAAGACCTGGTCTGGTGGAGGTGATCTCAAGTTGGCCTGAAGGTACCAACTGCACTAAACCTCCAGAGGAGAGAGTAACTCGTGCTGAGGAAGCTCCTCCTTACAATGACCTTTCTGATGATGAAAAGAAGTATGCTTTGTTCACAGACGGTTCCTGTCGTCTGGTCGGGAACAAGCGAAGGTGGAAGTCTGCAGTGTGGAGTCCAACACGCCGAGTTGCAGAGGCAAAGGATGGAGAAGGAGAATCCAGTCAGTTCGCAGAGGTAAAAGCTGTCCAGCTAGCTCTCGACGTAGCTGAACGTGAGAGGTGGCCAAAGCTTTATCTCTACACCGACTCATGGATGGTAGCCAATGCTCTGTGGGGTTGGCTAAAGAACTGGAAGAAGAGTGGTTGGCAGAGAAAAGGAAAGCCCATATGGGCAGCTGACCTGTGGCAGGACATTGCTGATCGAATCGAGAGAATTCCAGTGAAGGTGAGACACATTGATGCTCACATCCCTAAGAGCACAGCTACTGAGGAACAGCAACACAACCATCAGGC
The DNA here is from genome assembly GCA_015227895.2 of Colaptes auratus. Taxonomy (NCBI): domain Eukaryota; kingdom Metazoa; phylum Chordata; class Aves; order Piciformes; family Picidae; genus Colaptes; species Colaptes auratus. Next base: position 6,792,944 of record JAAWVA010000039.1, on the reverse strand, counting down.
AGATCTAGCTGCAAGAGTTTCTCAAGTAGACATGGACTCTGATCTTGATCTCGACTGGAAACACCGAGGTGAGATATTCTTAGCTCGGTGGGCTCACGATTCGTCAGGACATCAAGGCAGAGATGCAACCTACCAGTGGGCACGTGACAGATCCATAGACATTTCCATGGATGCTATCACACAACTCATCCATGACTGTGACATTTGTGCTGCTATTAAGCAGGCAAAGCGACTTAAGCCTTTATGGTATGGTGACAGATGGTCCAAGTACAAGTATGGTGAAGCTTGGCAGATTGACTACATCACTCTACCACGTTCTCGTTCTGGTAAGCAGTATGTGCTTACTATGGTAGAGGCAAACACTGGATGGTTGGAAACTTATCCAGTTCCACATGCAACTGCACGCAACACCATTCTTGGTCTGGAGAAACAAATCCTGTGGAGACACGGAACTCCAGAGAGGCTTGAGCTGGACCTGCACACTCAGATCTGCTACAGAAAGTAAAAGGTGATAGAGTTCCTGTTGTTAGAGAAAAGAATTTGTTAGGTAAAACTGGTTTGGGTATTTTCTCCCTCAGGAGAGGCTAAACCTGTCCGAGGGGTGGTTTCAGCTGAAGGTCCGGGTCACACTTATTGGGTAATGCAAGAGAATGGTGAAATTCAGTGTATTCCACAAAGAAATCTAACTTTAGCTGAAAGAGTTTAATTTCAGAGTGCTGTACAGCTACATCGCGCCCAAAGGAAGAATCCATGAGGAATCCACGGTGCACGAACCCTGAGAACCCTGAGAGCCCTGAGTCAACTGAGAGTCCCTGTTTCCCTGTTTCCCTTTTCTTTGCTTCGACTGCAAAGAGACAAACTGTTTTCCATTTTTCTTGTTTCTTGGACTTCTGAATCATCTACACCTGAGGATAGACGGAATGGACTATGAACTTTACTTGCAAATTGTAGATATTGTTTTAGATTGGATGGACAGTATGAACAGCCAATGAAATTGTTTAGAATAGTGGATTGTGACTGGTTGATGCTATGCCTTTAAGAAAGAGACAGTTGCTGAACACTCTGGCTGAATGTTTTTGATATTTGAACAAAAACAAGATAGTCTAAACTAATTTCATTGGTGGCTTGTAGGGAGCAGTTTTGAGTTTGGGTTCTGTTAGTTCAGTCTGTGTCTGGTCTGGGTTCAGGCTGGGTGCAGTCTGTGCTTCTCTGTCCTGTGGGCTGGACGGTTTCTCTCTTTCTGAAGCAGGAACGGCCTTGAGTTAACAGCTAACCAGATAAGAACACTAATTCTTGCATGTGCTTTTTTTGAGCTAACAGAATTTTTCTTCCTTAATTGCCTTTCTCTCTCTCTCTAACCCTTTTTGGGAAAAAGGGGAGGTGGGGAGGGAGAGAGGGGGGTTCAGGGAACCCCCTGGCCGGCTGGAGGGAAAAGGCTTTTCTGCATTGTGTTCATTGCTGTATTTTTCCTGTATATATTGTAAATATTGTATATTTGTGTACATATTCATTGCATTCCATTTATGCCTGTAAATATAGCTTTCATCTGCTTTTCCGACTGAGCTAGCTGTGGTTTCTTTCCCTGTGTGTGGGGAGGGAACTTTCTCACCCTACCACATATATATATATATATTGCTTAAAGACAACTCTTTACCTCTCTACTTCCAAGCCGACTCCAAATTATTGTTTGGTGGATTTGCTCTTTCCTTTTCTCCCCTCTCTGTTGGGAGGGAAGAGGAGGGGAAGTGGGGGAGAGATTCTCAGCCTTGCCCCCCACCTGAGCTCTTAACTTCCAGTTAAGGCTCAAACCACCACAATTTTGCGCCCAACGTCGGGCTTGGAAATTAATCTTGTCTTGGGAAAGCAAAACTTTGTCTGAAAAAGGGACTGGAAGTAGAGATGGCGATTTTAAAGAGCCTGGTGGTCCAAGCCTTTGCGTGGGTGTTTGGCTGGATCTTTTGGACCCACATCTACAAATTAATAACTTACCATGTGGTGTGGTTAATGATAGAGATGCTGATCAAATGGATGAAAACTTTACCAATGAAGCTGGGCATGTATCTCCTGAATCCATTGAGTTTCACTGTCAGTGGTAACTTTTCTAACACAGGAAATTTTCCTGCAGAAGTCTGTGAAACCAATGGTGTAGATAAATGTGCCTGTGATGGAAAATTGCTGTCCATTGCAATATGCTCCATATGCTTGAATGTAATCCTTACAGGGGCATTTGCTGTGACCTTGTTGGGTGGGGGCCGAGCTAACCCATTAAGAGCTGTTTGGAGGGTGATAACACACTCCTTTGCACTCTTTAACGACTGGGGGCGTGTCTGCTGTGGGCATTGTGAGCACTCTGTAAACACAAAGAGGGAGGGGTCAGGTTGTAATGAGTGTGCCAGATCTCAGCCTGAGCCCCAGGCACAAGGGTCTGCCCCACCACCAGCAGCTCCACAGTTAACCCCTGATGCTCCTGCCAATGCTGTCTCTCTGGCACCAGTCACCACACGCAGGAAAAGAAGTCAAAAATCATCGCCAAGCACAGATGGAGAGGAAGGAACCTCAGCAGGCCCCAGCACCTCACAGAACCCAGCGGTGGATGAAGAGGAGTCAGACCAGGAAATAACTGTCACATCGTTACCCAGAAAGGAACTAAGGCAAACTCGTCTGGATTACGCAAGGAAAGAGGGTGAGCCAATACTGAGCTGGGCCCTGAGATGCTGGGACGAGGGGGTGGACACAGTGGACCTGGATAAGAGGGAGGCAAAGCTTTTAGGCTCCATGACTCGTGATGCTGGTCTGGACAAAGAGTTAGCCAAACTCGATGGAACACACACTCTCTGGGCCCGGATCCTCAATGCCATCAAGAGCCGGTACCGCTCAAGGGATGACCTGCCCTGGGCCCCAGTTAGATGGACAACTATGGAACAGGGCATTCGCTACCTGAGACAGATGGCTGTGCTGGAAATAATTTATGGGGATGGCCAGCTCCCTTCGGACCCAGATGAGGTGCCCATGAGACGGCCCTTTGTGAAGAAACTCACCCAGGGTGCTCCTCAGAAATATGCTCCCACATTAGGAGGGATACTCCTGACTGGACAGGATGGAAGTCCTAAAACTGTCTGTGAGTTTGCCAATGATTTAAGGGAATATGAGGACAGCGTAAATCAGAAACCCCTGATCTCAGCCATAGAAACTATGGCCAAAGACATGGTCAAAGAGATCAAGACCTCCATGTCTGAACTGAAAAGGGGGAGCGATGCCTCCTTTTCCCCTTCTCCCTCAGAATGGATCCAGGTTTCAGCAATCAGGAACAGGCGACCTTCCCCTAGGAGAGCACCCCAAGCCAATCGGGGGATGTCAAGAGGGTCTCTGTGGAGGTTCCTCTGTGACCACGGAGAGGACATGGACACCTGGCATGGCCAACCCACATCTGCCCTCTGGAACAGAGTGCGGGAACTGCAAGGTGGCCACACTGGGGACAACTCATCCAGAAGAAGGGCTGCCCCAGTTTCCCGGAGTGGTCCCTCTCGCTCAAGAGACCCTTCCCCTAGTAACACAGGACCCTGCGACAAGTGTGGACATCGCCGCCAGCATTAGAGGTGCCCTACCTCCAGCCAGGTGGAGGCCAGGGATAACAGAGTATACTGGGATGTGTATGTAAAATGGCCTGGCACTTCAGAAGCCCAGAAGTACCGAGCTCTGGTGGACACAGGGGCCCAATGCACCCTGATACCATCGAGGTACAAAGGGGCTGAACCCATAAGCATTCAGGGAGTCACAGGGGGCTCACAAGACCTGACTGTACTGCAAGCTGAGATAAGCCTGACGGGAATGAATGGGGAAAGCACGACATAGTGACTGGTCCAGATGCACCTTGCATTCTTGGCATTGACTTTCTGCGGGAGGGATGCTTCAAGGACCCTAAGGGGCACAAGTGGGCATTTGGGGTGGCAGCTGTGGAGACTGCAGGCAAAGAACAGCTGTCCACCAAGCCCGAGCTGTCGGATGACCCCTCCGTGGTGGGCAGCCATAAGGTGCAGGATTTGAAGCTACCTATTGCCTCTCGCATAGTGCATCGCAGGCAATACAGGACCAACAGAGACTCTCTGCACCCCATACACCAACTGATTCGACGACTGGAGAGCCAGAAGGTGATCAGCAAGGCTCACTCCCCTTCAACAGCCCGATATGGCCAGTGCGGAAGGCAAATGGGGAATGGAGACTGACCGTGGACTACCGTGGCCTGAATGAGGTGACTCCTCCGATCAGCGCTGCTGTGCCGGACATGCTGGAGCTCCAGTACGAGCTGGAATCAAAGGCGGCCAAGTGGTATGCCACAATTGACATTGCTAATGCCTTTTTCTCCATTCCCATTGCAGAAGAATGCAGGCCACAGTTTGCTTTCACTTGGAGGGGAGTACAGTATCAGTGGAATCGGTTGCCTCAGGGCTGGGTCCATAGCTCAACCATCTGCCATGAGGTGATCCAGACTGCCTTAGAGAAAGGTGGGGCCCCTGAGCATCTGCAGTTCATCGATGACATCATCGTATGGGGTGAGACAGCAGAGGAAGTCTACCAGAAGGGTGAGAAGATAATCGATATCCTGCTGGAGGCTGGCTTTGCCATCAAGAGAAGTAAGGTCAAGGGCCTGCCAGGGAGATCCAGTTCCTGGGCGTTCAATGGCAGGATGGCCGTCGCCACATCCCTCAGGAGGTGGTGAACAGGGTAGCCACTATGGTGCAGCCCACGAACAAGAAAGAGACACAGTCCTTTTTGGGGCTTGTGGGCTTCTGGAAAATGCACATTCCCGGGTACAGTCAGATTGTGAAGCCTCTCTTCCATGTAACAAGGAAGAAAAATGATTTTGTGGGGGGACCTGAGCAGCAGGTGGCATTCGACCAGATCAAACGAGAGGTGGTCCACGCTATGGCTCTGGGACCTGTTCGAACCGGACCAGAGATCAAGAACGTGCTGTACACTGCGGCCGGTGAGAATGGTCCTACGTGGAGCTTGTGGCAGAAGGCTCCTGGTGAAACCAGGGGCAGGCCCCTAGGTTTCTGGAGTAAGGGGTACAAAGGCTCCGAGGCCAACTACACCGCGACAGAAAAGGAAATCCTAGCTGCCTATGAGGGCGTCCGGGCTGCCTCTGAGGTAATTGGGACTGAGTCACCTCTATTTCTGGCTCCAAGGCTTCCAGTCCTGACCTGGATGTTCAAAGGAAGAGGCTCAACCCCACATCATGCCACAGATGCCACCTGGAGGAAGTGGATGGCCCTGATAACGCAGCGAGCTCAAATGGGGAGCTTCGAACGCCCTGGCATAGTGGAAGTGATCACCAACTGGCCAGAGGGTGCTGACTTTGGAATGCCACCAGAGCAGACAGTGACCCGTGCTGAGGAGGCTCCCCCATACAACGATCTCCCTGACAATGAGAAGGGCTATGCTCTATTTACAGATGGGTCCTGCCGGCTTGTGGGGAGCAAGCGGAGATGGAAGGCAGCTGTTTGGAGCCCAACAAGGCAAGTGGCGGAAGCAAGGGATGGAGAAGGCAAATCCAGTCAGTACGCAGAGGTAAAAGCTGTCCAGCTGGCCCTGGATATAGCAGAACGAGAGAACTGGCCAGTGCTGTACCTCTACACTGACTCCTGGATGGTAGCCAATGCCTTGTGGGGGTGGCTGAAGGAATGGAAGAGGAACGGGTGGCAGAGAAAAGGGAAGCCTGTTGGGCCGCTGAGCTGTGGCAAGACATCGCTGCCCGCCTGGACAGGCTGCCAACAAAGGTGCGGCACATCGATGCGCACGTCCCCAAGAGCAGAGCCAATGAAGAACACCAGCATAACCACCAAGCAGATCTGACTGCTAAAATCTCCCAAATAGACTTGGATTGGGAACACAAGGGTGAGCTGTTCTTAGCCCGCTGGGCCCATGACACTTCTGGCCACCAAGGGAGAGATGCCACATACCGGTGGGCTCGGGACAGATCCGTGGACATCTCTATGGAGGCCATCTCACAGGTCATCCATGAGTGTGACATCTGTGCTGCCATCAAGCAGGCCAAGCGCATGAGGCCTCTGTGGTATGGGGGCAGATGGTCGAAATATAAGTACGGAGAGGCCTGGCAGATCGACTACATCACCCTGCCTCGGTCTCACAGCGGCAAGCAGTACGTACTGACCATGGTGGAGGCAAGTACAGGCTGGCTGGACACCTACCCAGTACCTCATGCCACTGCTCGCAACACCATCCTGGGCCTGGAGAGACATATCCTATGGAGACACAGCACCCCCGGGAGGATTGAGTCAGACAATGGAACCCACTTCAAGAACTACCTCATAAGAGACTGGGCAAAGGAACATGGCATTGAGTGGATTTACCACATCCCATACCATGCACCAGCTGCCGGGAAGATCGAGCGCTACAATGGCTTGCTAAAGACCACCCTAAAAGCCATGGGGGGTGGAACCTTTAGGAACTGGGAAAAACACCTAGCTCAAGCCACTTGGTTAGTGAACAGCAGAGGATCTGTGAACCGAGCTGGTCCTGCCCAGTCCCACCTGCTGCAAACAGTGGATGGAGATGGAGTTCCTGTGATTGCTGAGAAGAACCTGCTGGGAAAGGCAGTGTGGGTTTTTCCTGCTGCTGGTGGGGGCAAACCAACCCGAGGGGTGGTCTCAGCTGAGGGTCCTGGTCACACCTACTGGGTCATGTTAGAAACTGGGGACATTCAGTGTATCCCACAGCGGAACGTGACTCTGGCTGAGAGGGGATGAACTCGGGGTGGGGCAACACTTATCAAAGTATTATAGTCATTGTGTAAATAGTTATAAGTTGTTCTAATGTTCTCCCTCCTAGCCTAACACCAGCCTAGCATCCAGGACACAATGTACACACTGCACACCAGTGCGCCAGAGAGCTCCTGCATCATCTCACCTGCACCTGTATCTGATGTCCCTGCAGCAATGGACTGTACCCAATGTCCCTACAGAAATGGACTGTTCCTGGCTTTTCCCTTCCAAAGACAAACTGATTCTGGCCTAGCTCTTTCCAGTCCTGAGATACATGCAGTTAAGTGTTATGCAGAATGTACGGTTCTCTGACACTGCGATTCCAAGCAAAACATTGTTGTGGTAAATCCTAAAGGGAAAAGCCTAGCACCAAATTGCTTGATCCATTTGATCCCCCTTCTGGAGGGTGTGAAAAAGAGCCTTTAAATTCTGGCCTAGCTCTTTGCTAGACTGAGATACATGCAGTTATGTGTTATGCAGAATGCACATTTCTGTGACACTTCGATTCTAAGCAAAACATTCTTGGGGTAAATCCTAAAGGGAAAAGCCTAGCACCAAATTGCTTGATCCATTCGATCTCCCTTCTGGAGGGAGTCAAAAGGATCCTTTGAATTCTGGCCTAGCTCTCTGCTAGGCTGAGATACATGCAGTGATGTGTTATGCAGAATGCACGTTTCTATGACACTGCGATCTAAAAAACACTTTGGGGTAAAACCTAAAGGGAAAAGCTTAGTACCAAATGCTTGATCCATTTGATCTCCCTTCTGGAGGGCGTCAAAGGAGCCTTTGAATTCAGGCCTACCTTCTTTCCAGTCCTGAGATACATGCAGTTATGTGTTATGCAGAAAGCAGGTTTCTATGACACTGCGATTTATGCAAAACATTGTTGGGGTAAATGCTAAATGGAAAAGCCTAGCACAAAATTGCTTGATCCATTTGATCTCCCTTCTGGAGGGAGTGAAAATTAGCCTTTCAATTCTGGCCTACCTCTTTCAGTCTGAGATAATGCATGGTTATGCACGTTTCTATTCATGCCTACCTCTCCATGCATGATACAGAAGTATTTGTTCGCAGTTCACAGTTTCACTGATCAACTAATTCTAAGCAAAAGATTGTTGGGGTAACCTAAAGGGAAAAGCCTAGCACCAAATTGCTTTGATCCATTTGATCTCCCTTCTGGAGGGAGTCAAATGAGCCATTGTTCTGCATAGCTCTTTGCAAGTCTGAGATTATGCAGTTCTTATGTGTATGCAGAATGCCACGTTTCTATGACACTTCGATTCTAAGCTAAAGTTGTAGGGGTTAAAACCTAAAGGAAAAGCCTAGCACCAAATTGCTTGATCCATTTGATCTCCCTTCTGGAGGGAGTCAAAATGAGCCATTGAATTCTGGCCTAGCTCTTTGCAAGTCTGAGATAATGCAGTTATGTGTTATGCAGAATGCACGTTTCTATGACACTTCGATTCTAAGCAAAACATTGTAGGGGTAAAACCTAAAGGGAAAAGCCTAGCACCAAATTGCTTGTTCCATTTAATCTCCCGTATGGAGGGAGTGAAAATTAGCCTTTGAATCTGGCCACCTCTCCCAGTCCTGAGATACATGCAGTTATGTGTTATGCGAATGCAGTTTCTATGACACTGTGATTCTAAGCAAAACACTGCTGGGGTAAAACCTAAAGGGAAAAGCCTAGCACCAAATTGCTTGATCCATTGATCTCCTTCTGGAGGAGTCAAAATGAGCCAGTGTATTCTGGCCTAGCTCTTTGCTAGGCTGAGATACTTGCAGTTATGTGTTATGCAGAATGCACGTTTCTATGACACTGCAACTCTAAGTTTTGTTGGGGTAAAACCTAAAGGGGAAAAGCCTAGCACCCAATTGCTTGATCCATTTGATCTCCCTTCTGAAGGGAGTCAAAAGGAGCCATTGAATTCGGGCCTAGCTCTCTGCTAGGCTGACATACATGCAGTTATGTGTTATGCAGTGTGCACGTTTCTATGACACGCGATTCTAAGGAAACTATTGCGGGGGTAAAACCTAAAGGGAAAAGCCTAGCACCAAGTTGCATGATCAATTTGATCTCCCTTCTGGAGGGAGTGAAAAGGAGCCTTTGAATACCGGCCTACCACTTTCCTGTCCTGAGATACATGCAGTTATGTGTTATGAAGAATGCACGTTTCTATGACACTGCGACTCTAAGTTTGTTGGTTGGGTAAAACCAAAGGGAAAAGCCTAGCACCAAATTGCTTGATCCATTTGATCTCCCTTCTGGAGGGAGTCAAAAGGAGCCTTTGAATTCAGGCCTACCTCTTTCCAGTCCTGAGATACATGCAGTTATGTGTTATGAAGAATGCACATTTCTGTCACACAGCGATTCTCAGCAAAACATTGTTGGGGTAAATCCTAAAGGGAAAAGCCTAGCACCAAATTGCTTGATCCATTTGATCTCCCTTCTGGAGGGAGTCAGAAGGAGCCTTTGAATTCTGGCCTAGTTCTCTGCTAGGCTGAGATATATGCAGTTATGTGTTATGCAGAATTCACATGTCTATGACGCTGCGATTCTAAGCAAACCATTGCTGGGTTGTGGTGAAGGCACATTCTGCCCCGATACTAGATCTGGTCCCCGCATATGGACTGGTTTCCCCTCCTTCAGGAGAAAAACAAAAGCCCAGGCATTAGCCAGGCCAGCACGCACCGAGCGCATTCAGTGCTTGTGCGATTACCAAGTTGGGCATAATTCTAGCTTCACGCTTTCTATAGGCTGAAGCCAGTTGTCTATGAGAGTGTCCATTGGTCAAACCCAGCCTCGAGGAATCTATAAGTATGCCCCTGTTGGTGAACAAGTTGCCCCCTCTTTCATTTTGTCTCTGTACTCGCTCGAGAGAGGAGCTCTCGAGCCACAGCCTCTGCCATTGAGCTTATTGTTATTAGCTTCTATCATACATGCACGCATTCTAAAGCCTCTGTATCGTGAGAAGCACTCTGATCGTGAGGATCACCCCAGAGGGAGGACCTTCGCTGAGCCCGAGAAGCCAGCGTCGTCACAGCCAGTCGTACCGACCGGGAAAGCCCACCGTGCTACGGGAGGACTGGACCAGCCCCCGAGAGTAAGATCTGCCCAGCTGTCGGGGAGAAGGGCCTTACTAGAGACTATGTCCGCATATACCTAGCCTCGCCATAGCGGGAGAAGAGCCGCCACGTGTGCCGCTCCAAGCCCTGTAACCGCAGGGAAGACTAAAGCATTGGTGGTGCCTATACTGCACCAAGCCCGGGACTGCCCCAAGCCCGGGACTGCCCCGATCGTCCCGCTGTTCCTTTAGGCCCAGTGGCGGAGAAGCCGCAGCTCAGCGTAGCCGCATTCTCTCTCCGAGGCTGTTTACCTCAGCCCCGAGATCCGTCGCCACGAGGCCGACCCCATGGCTGTTGTTGTCCGACCGGGAACCTCTGAGCCCGCCTGCCGGCAACCGGCGCCCTGCCCTGCCGTGCGAGCCGACTCCCAGGGCCGACCCTACGGGCCAAACCCGACCAGGACCTATCCCTATTGTCTGGAGGGAACCGACCGAGTCCTGAAGGGAACCTGCTTCCAAGCTAAGCCCAGGTTCCAGCATTCCCTCTCCACTGCTGCAGAGAGAGGAGATAATACCCAATACCACCGTTTCAAGTCTACTAGGAATCAGTCCAGCGGCAGTAGTCAGCCGGACCCCCACCTTGCTACACAAACAACAGCTACAGAGTATCTCCACGTGCTTTCCACCCACTAGCACTCAGTTCAAAGTATCCGCGTGTAGCAGTCATCGCTGACGCACAGAAAATTGCAACATTGTTGTACATAGCCAGAAACCGCCCGCGTTCTGCCGAGTCGCCAACTAGTGGCCAAGCGGCAGAACTGCACTCTTCATTATATAATCATACAATAGTCTGTAGATACTTTAATCAAGTTCTGACCATAACACTAAGCCATTTATGGAATGTATTTCACGAACGTGCAGTAGAACATATATATAAGTTATTGATTCGTCGTTATTAATAATTTTAATACTAATAAAATAAATATTTTCATAATTCATATTTCATATTAATTACATTTAATAACCTCCTCACAACATGGGGTAAAACCTTAAGGGAAAAGCCTAGCACCAAATTGCTTGATCCATTTGATCTCCCTTCTGGAGGCAGTGAAAATGAGCCTTTGAATTCAGGCCTACCTCTTTCCTGTCCTGAGATACATGCAGTTATGTGTGATGCAGAATGCACGTTTCTATGACACCTCGATACTAAGCAAAGCATTGTTGGGGTAAATCCTAAAGGGACAAGCCTAGCACCAAATTGCTTGATCCATTTGATCTCCCTTCTGGAGGGTGTGAAAAGGAGCCTTTGAATTCTGGCCTGCCTTCTACCAGCTTTGAGATACATGCAGTTATGTGTTATGCAGAATGCACGATTCTGTTCCACTGCGATTGGAAGCAAAACATGGTTGGGGTAAAACCGCAAGGGAAAAGCCTAGCACCAAATTGCTTGATCCATTTGATCTCCCTTCTGGAGGGAGTGAAAAAGAGCCTTTGAATTCTGGCCTAGTGCTTTGCTAGGCTGAGATACATGCAGGTATGTGTTATGCACAATGCACGTTTCTGTGACACTGCGATTCTAAGCAAAACATTGTTGGGGTAAAACCTAAAGGGAAAAGCCTAGCACCAAATTGCCTGATCCATTTGATCTCCCTTCTGGAGGGAGTCAAAAGGAGCCTTTGAATTCTGGCCTAGCTCTCTGCTAGGCTGAGATACATGCAGTTATGGTTATGCAAATGCACTTTCGTGTCACTGTGATTCTAGGCAAAACATTGTTAGGGTATAAAACGTAAGGGAAAAAGCCTAGCACCAAACTGCTTGATCCATTGATCTCCCTTCTGGAGGGAGTGAAAAGGAGCCTTTGAATTCGGGCCTACCTCTTTCCTGTCTGAGATAGATGCAGTTATGGTTACGGAGAATGCACATTTCCATGACACTTCGATTGTAAGCAAAACATTGTTGGGGTAAAACCGCAAGGGAAAAGCCTAGCACCAAATTGCTTGATCCATTTGATCTGCCTTCTGGAGGCAGTCAAAAGGAGCCTTTGACTTCTGGCCTAGCTCTTTCCTGTCCTGAGATACATGCAGTTATGTGTTAAGCAGAATGCTCGTTTCTGTGACACTGCGATTCTAAGCAAAACATTGTTGGGGTAAATCCTAAAGGGAAAAGCCGAGCACCAAATTGCTTTGATCCATTTGATCTCCTTCTGGAGGGATGTAGTGGGTTGAGGCATCCCCGCTCCCACCAAAGGCAAAAAGTAAAACAACTTAGTCAAACGGATTGCAGAAGTGATAGAAAGTTTAAATGAAAAAGCAGTGCATGTTTACAGAGAGAGCCAGAAGCAGTGACAAAAGAAAAATCCCAAAACATACCCAGAAAGATCCCATCCGACTGGGGGTACATCCAAGAACCCCAGGGCTCTTTCTTCCCCCCTCCCCACTGCTAGGCTAGTCTCAGCTGGCCAGATCTGAGACTGCCCATCCCCCCGTGGCCTTGGGCCTAGCCAGGCCCATGGCCGGGAGACAACATCTCCCCCAGTTACTGGGCGGCGGCGAGGAAGAAAGAGGAGGTGCCAGACTCGCACTAGATCTTATAGTGGTGGTGCAGAGATATATGGTAGAAATACCTAGCTTCCTGTGTCCACCCACTGGGCTGGACTCTGGACACGGGAAGCACCTCATGTAGCAGAGGGCACCCAGCCCAAATTGCAACATGCCACCCCTTATTTCATACCACAATCTCTGCACCCCAAACATATCATCAATCAGAAATCTTCTGATGACATGTCCAACGAGGTCCATCATGGTCTATCTTCATGGGCGTCCACCCAAACAGTCCTCATTCAGGCTCAAGCATCAGTCCATTCCAGTTCTTCTCTCTCATCTAATGGAAACCTCCCAGCGATGCAGAGTTCACTCTTCTGCGTGCAAGTTCTTCATGGATCCGTTGGACATGCTGGTCACCTGGAAAAGCCTCACAACTCCTCACCCCTTTATTTCCATCTCTATTTACTCAGCGGCATATTTCCACCCCTGGGGCAAGCCAGTCAGAACAATCAGGCTCTGACTGCTTCTCCACCCTCCCGGAAAATAGCACGCTGAGCCTCCACACCCTGCACGGACCTATCCCAAGCCCGTGCTGACTGCTTCCAGCCGCGGCCGAGGCTCTACAGATGCATGTCACAGTACACCGCCCTCCCGCTGGGCGTTCGCGTACCAAAGCGTGAGAGCATCCGACTACACAACCCTCCCCAGAGGAGGGGGGACTGCACCACAACCTACTGAAGAAGAAGGGAGGTAGTACCAGGTGCTTGGCGCCATTTCGGAATTCGTCCGAAAGATCGGGAAGAGACTAGGGCCGGCCCTGCTACAGCCCGAGCGCAAGGCTGGGGCCGACGCCGCGCGGCTCCCAGCGCACGCCGGGGCCGCCGCCGCCACAGCCCACACCCGAGTGGACGGCCGGAGGCCGCCGTCGCCACTCAGAGTGCACGGCCGAGCCCACCGCCGCCGCAGCTCGAGTATACAGCAGGGCTCCGGCCACCTCTATCGCCGCGGTACAGAATCAAAATCACCTCTACCCCTTGGGCATTCAAACAGCTTCTCAGCGAAAGCCATAAAGGCGTTCTCAGAGCCCTTGAGAACGGCTTTCCAATGGGGTCCCCGTTCGCCCCTCATGAGTTTCGGGAGCTGGGCTCGCCCCGCTCGCCACGGATGCTCTATCCCTGCAGCAAGAACGGACCTGACTTTAATCTGCTTGCCGCTGCCCCTCCCCCGCTTCACTCCCCGCCGCTTCTGTTGCTCCGCAGAGAATAAAGGTGGAGGAAGGGCAGGTCCCGCATTCTTAAGCGGTACCCAATTCCGATGGTCAAGAAACCACCCCCGATAAAATGGCAGGAGGGGGCTCCGTGCCACTGGCCACGCACCAGGTGTCCTCCTGCAATCCACAAGAACTCACACAATCGCCCAGCAACAAAACTTGAGCCCCAACTTCTAAAACCAAACCGAAGCCCAGAACTAGATTTAAACTCTCCGTCTTTACAATCGATCTGCAAAATGGCCACAATAACAACAAATCCTACTCCTGGCTGCCTCGCCAGGAATGCCAAAGGGTTGAGGGCAGACCCCCTCCCCACCGTAACCATCCTCTGCTACCAATAATTAGTGGGTGAGGCAGGCAGCCCCCCCTCCCAACCACGGGCAAAAAATAACAACTCAGACAAACGGATTGCAAAATGATGGAAAGTTTAAATGAAAAAAAAAGCGTGAATGTTTCAGAGAAAGGCAGAAGCACATGACAAAAGAAAGATCCCAAAACATACCCAGAAAGATCCTATCCCCACGGGGGGTACATCCAAAAACCCCCAGGGCTCTTTCTTCCCCCCCTCCCCACTGCTAGGCTAGTCTCCGCTGGCCAGATCTGAGACTGCCATCCCCCCGTGGCCTTGGGCCTAGCCAGCCCATGCCGGGAGACAACATATCCCCTGGTTACCGGGCGGCGGCGAGGAAGAGAAGAAAGAGGAGGTGACGGCTCGCACTAGATCTTATAGGTGGTGGTGCAGAGAATTATGGTAGAAATACCTAGTTTCCTGTGTCCACCCACTGGGCTGGACTCTGGACACAGGAAGCACCTCAGTAGCAGAGGGCACCCAGCCCAAACTGCAACAAAGGAGTCAAAAGGAGCCTTGAATTGTGGCCTACCTCTTTCCTCTCCTGAGATACATGCAGTTATGTGTTATGCAGAATGCACGTTATTGTGACACTGCGATTCTAAGCAAAACATTGTGGGGTAAATCCTAAAGGGAAAAGCCTAGCACCAAAATGCTTGATCCATTAGATCTCCCTTCTGCAGGGA
>JAAWVA010000039.1:6689639-6777749 GCA_015227895.2 Colaptes auratus | reverse complement strand
GTAGGCCAGAATTCAAGGCTCATTTTCACTCCCTCCAGAAGGGAGATCAAATGGATCAAGCAATTTGGTGCTAGGCTTTTCCCTTTAGGATTTACCCCAACAATGTTTGCTTGGAATCGAAGTGTCACAGAAACGTGCATCTGCATAACACATAACTGCATGTATCTCAGGACAGGAAAGAGGTAGGCCAGAATTCAAAGGCTCCTTTTCACTCCCTCCAGAAGGGAGATCAAATGGATCAAGCAATTTGGTGCTAGGCTTTTCCCTTTAGGATTTACCCCAACAATGTTTTGCTTGGAATCGCAGTGTCAGAACGTGCATTCTGCATAACACATAACTGCATGTATCTCAGGACAGGAAGAGGTAGGCCAGAATTCAAAGGCTCATTTTCACTCCCTCCAGAAGGGAGATCAAATGGATCAAGCAATTTGGTGCTAGGCTTTTCCTTTAGGATTACCCCAACAATGTTTGCTTGGAATCGCAGTGTCACAGAAACGTGCATTCTGCATAACACATAACTGCATGTATCTCAGGACAGGAAAGAGGTAGGCCAGAATTCAAAGGCTCCTTTCACTCCCTCCAGAAGGGAGATCAAATGGATCAAGCAATTGGTGCTAGGCTTTCCCTTTAGGATTTACCCCAACAATGTTTGCTTGGAATCACAGTGTCACAGAAACGTGCATTCTGCATAAACACATAACTGCATGTATCTCAGGACAGGAAAGAGGTAGGCCAGAATTCAAAGGCTCATTTCACTCCTCCAGAAGGGAGATCAAATGGATCAAGCAATTTGGTGCTAGGCTTTCCTTTAGGATTTACCCAACAATGTTTTGCTTGGAATCGCAGTGTCACAGAAACGTGCATTCTGCAAACACATAACTGCATGTATCTCAGGACAGGAAAGAGGTAGGCCAGAATTCAAAGGCTCATTTTCACTCCCTCCAGAAGGGAGATCAAATGGATCAAGCAATTTGGTGCTAGGCTTTTCCTTTAGGATTTACCCCAAACAATGTTTTGCTTGGAATCGCAGTGTCACAGAAACGTGCATTCTGCATAACACATAACTGCATGTATCTCAGACGGAAAGAGGTAGGCCAGAATTAAAAGGCTCATTTTCACTCCCTCCAGAAGGGAGATCAAATGGATCAAGCAATTTGGTGCTAGGCTTTTCCCTTTAGGATTTACCCCAACAATGTTTTGCTTGGAATCGCAGTGTCACAGAAACGTGCATTCTGCATAACACATAACTGCATGTATCTCAGGACAGGAAAGAGGTAGGCCAGAATTCAAAGGCTCTTTTCACTCCTCCAGAAGGGAGATCAATGGATCAAGCAATTTGGTGCTAGGCTTTTCCCTTTAGGATTTACCCCAACAATGTTTTGCTTGGAATCGCAGTGTCACAGAAACGTGCATTCTGCATAACACATAACTGCATGTATCTCAGGACAGGAAAGAGGTAGGCCAGAATTCAAAGGCTCATTTTCACTCCCTCCAGAAGGGAGATCAAATGGATCAAGCAATTTGGTGCTAGGCTTTTCCCTTTAGGATTTACCCCAACAATGTTTGCTTGGAATCGCAGTGCACAGAAACGTGCATCTGCATAACACATAACTGCATGTATCTCAGGACAGGAAAGAGGTAGGCCAGAATTCAAAGGCTCATTTTCACTCCTCCAGAAGGGAGATCAAATGGATCAAGCAATTGGGTGCTAGGCTTTCCCTTTAGGATTTACCCCACAATGTTTTGCTGGAATCGCAGTGTCACAGAAACGTGCATTCTGCATAAAACATAACTGCATGTATCTCAGGACAGGAAAGAGGTAGGCCAGAATTCAAAGGCTCATTTTCACTCCCTCCAGAAGGGAGATCAAATGGATCAAGCAATTTGGTGCTAGGCTTTTCCCTTTAGGATTTACCCCAACAATGTTTTGCTTGGAATCGCAGTTGCACAGAAACGTGCATTCTGCATAACACATAACTGCATGTATCTCAGGACAGGAAAGAGGTAGGCCAGAATTCAAAGGCTCATTTTCACTCCCTCAGAAGGGAGATCAAATGGATCAAGCAATTTGGTGCTAGGCTTTTCCCTTTAGGATTTACCCCAACAATGTTTTGCTTGGAATCGCAGTGTCACAGAAACGTGCATTCTGCATAACACATAACTGCATGTATCTCAGGACAGGAAAGAGGTAGGCCAGAATTCAAAGGCTCATTTTCACTCCCTCCAGAAGGGAGATCAAATGGATCAAGCAATTTGGTGCTAGGCTTTTCCCTTTAGGATTTACCCAACAATGTTTTGCTTGGAATCGCAGTGTCACAGAAACGTGCATTCTGCATAACACATAACTGCATGTATCTCAGGACAGGAAAGAGGTAGGCCAGAATTCAAAGGCTCATTTTCACTCCCTCCAGAAGGGAGATCAAATGGATCAAGCAATTTGGTGCTAGGCTTTTCCCTTTAGGATTTACCCCAACAATGTTTGCTTGGAATCGCAGTGTCACAGAAACGTGCATTCTGCATAACACATAACTGCATGTATCTCAGGACAGGAAAGAGGTAGGCCAGAATTCAAAGGCTCCTTTTCACTCCCTCCAGAAGGGAGATCAAATGGATCAAGCAATTTGGTGCTAGGCTTTTCCCTTTAGGATTTACCCCAACAAATGTTTTGCTTGGAATCGCAGTGTCACAGAAACGTGCATTTGCATAACACATAACTGCATGTACAGGACAGGAAAGAGGGTTGGGAAGAATTTCTATCCAGAAGGGATTTTCACTGGAATCAAGCCTGTGGCTAGTCGTGGATCACCTCATTGGGTGTTCAACAAGTGGCTGCTGGGTGGCTTGGTGCCCACGGAAAGTTTTTGTTGTGAAGGAGGTTGCATTAACGCATTGTCAACGGCATTGTATCTCAGGGAGGGTAGGAGATTCAAGGATTTCACTAGAAGGGAGATCAAAGGATCAAGCAATTTGGTGTATTGCTTTGGATGTTTAGAATTTCTTGTCACAGAAACGTGCATTCTGCATAACACATAACTGCATGTATCTCAGGACAGGAAAGAGGTAGGCCAGAATTCAAGGCTCATTTTCACTCCCTCCAGAAGGGAGATCAAATGGATCAAGCAATTGGTGCTAGGCTTTTCCCTTAGGATTTACCCCAACAATGTTTTGCTTGGAATCGCAGTGTCACAGAAACGTGCATTCTGCATAACACATAACTGCATGTATCTCAGGACAGGAAAGAGGTAGGCCAGAATTCAAAGGCTCATTTTCACTCCCTCCAGAAGGGAGATCAAATGGATCAAGCAATTTGTGCTAGGCTTTTCCCTTTAGGATTTACCCCCAATGTTTTGCTTGGAATCGCAGTGTCACAGAAAGTGCATCTGCATAAACATAACTGCATGTATCTCAGGACAGGAAAGAGGTAGGCCAGAATTCAAAGGCTCATTTTCATCCCTCCAGAAGGGAGATCAAATGGATCAAGCAATTTGGTGCTAGGCTTTTCCCTTTAGGATTTACCCCAAACAATGTTTGCTTGGAATCGCAGTGTCACAGAAACGTGCATTCTGCATAACACATAACTGCATGTATCTCAGGACAGGAAAGAGGTAGGCCAGAATTCAAAGGCTCATTTTCACTCCCTCCAGAAGGGAGATCAAATGGATCAAGCAATTTGGTGCTAGGCTTTTCCCTTTAGGATTTACCCCAACTGTTTTGCTTGGAATCGCAGTGTCACAGAAACGTGCATTCTGCATAACACATAACTGCATGTATCTCAGGACAGGAAAGAGGTAGGCCAGAATTCAAAGGCTCATTTTTCCCTCCAGAAGGGAGAGCGAGATCAATGGATCAAGCAATTTGGTGCTAGGCTTTCCCTTTAGGATTTACCCCAACAATGTTTTGCTTGGAATCGCAGTGTCACAGAAACGTGCATTCTGCATAACACATAACTGCATGTATCTCAGGACAGGAAAGAGGTAGGCCAGAATTCAAAGGCCATTTTCACTCCCTCCAGAAGGGAGATCAAATGGATCAAGCAATTTGGTGCTAGGCTTTTCCCTTTAGGATTTACCCCAACAATGTTTTGCTTGGAATCGAAAGTCACAGAAACGTGCATTCTGCATAACACATAACTGCATGTATCTCAGGACAGGAAAGAGGTAGGCCAGAATTCAAAGGCTCTTTTCACTCCCTCCAGAAGGGAGATCAAATGGATCAAGCAATTTGGTGCTAGGCTTTTCCCTTTAGGATTTACCCCAACAATGTTTTGCTTGGAATCGCAGTTGCACAGAAACGTGCATTCTGCATAAACATAACTGCATGTATCTCAGGACAGGAAAGAGGTAGGCCAGAATTCAAAGGCTCATTTTCACTCCCTCCAGAAGGGAGATCAAATGGATCAAGCAATTTGGTGCTAGGCTTTTCCCTTTAGGATTTACCCCAACAATGTTTGCTTGGAATCGCAGTGTCACAGAAAGTGCATTCTGCATAACACATAACTGCATGTATCTCAGGACAGGAAAGAGGTAGGCCAGAATTCAAAGGCTCATTTTCACTCCCTCCAGAAGGGAGATCAAATGGATCAAGCAATTTGGTGCTAGGCTTTTCCCTTTAGGATTTACCCCACAATGTTTTGCTTGGAATCGCAGTGTCACAGAAACGTGCATTCTGCATAACACATAACTGCATGTATCTCAGGACAGGAAAGAGGTAGGCCAGAATTCAAAGGCTCATTTTCACTCCCTCCAGAAGGGAGATCAATGGATCAAGCAATTTGGTGCTAGGCTTTTCCCTTTAGGATTTACCCCAACAATGGTTGCTTGGAATCGCAGTGTCACAGAAAGTGCATTCTGCATAACACATAACTGCATGTATCTCAGGACAGGAAAGAGGTAGGCCAGAATTCAAAGGCTCATTTTCACTCCCTCCAGAAGGGAGATCAAATGGATCAAGCAATTTGGTGCTAGGCTTTTCCCTTTAGGATTTACCCCAACATGTTTTGCTTGGAATCGCAGTGTCACAGAAACGTGCATTCTGCATAACACATAACTGCATGTATCTCAGGACAGGAAAGAGGTAGGCCAGAATTCAAAGGCTCCTTTCACTCCCTCCAGAAGGAGATCAAATGGATCAAGCAATTGGTGCTAGGCTTTTCCCTTTAGGATTTACCCCAACAATGTTTTGCTTGGAATCGCAGTGTCACAGAACGTGCATTCTGCATAACACATAACTGCATGTATCTCAGGACAGGAAAGAGGTAGGCCAGAATTCAAAGGCTTTTCACTCCTCCAGAAGGGAGATCAAATGGATCAAGCAATTTGGTGCTAGGCTTTTCCCTTTAGGATTTTACCCCAACAATGTTTTGCGGAGGAAAGCAGTGTCACAGAAACGTGCATTCTGCATAATAATATGTATGTCAGGACAGGAAAGAGGTAGGCCAGAATTCAAAGGTCATTTTCACTCCCTCAGAAGGGAGATCAAATGGATCAAGCAATTTTGGGTGCTAGGTTCCCTTTAGGATTTACCCCAACAATGTTGCTTGGAATCGCAGTGTCACAGAAAGTGCATTCTGCATAACACATAACTGCATGTATCTCAGGACAGAAAGAGGTAGGCCAGAATTCAAAGGCTCATTTTCACTCCCTCCAGAAGGGAGATCAAATGGATCAAGCAATTTGGTGCTAGGCTTTCCCTTTAGGATTTACCCCAACAATGTTTGCTTAGAATCGCAGTGCACAGAAACGTGCATTCTGCATAACAATAACTGCATGTATCTCAGGACAGGAAAGAGGTAGGCCAGAATCAAAGGCTCATTTTCACTCCCTCCAGAAGGGAGATCAAATGGATCAAGCAATTTGGTGCTAGGCTTTTCCCTTTAGGATTTACCCCAACAAGTTTGCTTGGAATCGCAGTGTCACAGAAAGTGCATCTGCATAACACAAACTGCATGTATCTCAGGACAGGAAAGAGGTAGGCCAGAATTCAAAGGCTCTTTCACCTCCAGAAGGGAGATCAAATGGATCAAGCAATTTGGTGCTAGGCTTTTCCCTTTAGGATTTACCCCAACAATGGCGAATGCAGTGAAAACGTGTTCCTAAACACATTGCATGCATCTCAGGACAGTAGGTAGCAGTCAGCCAGTTCAAAGGTCTTTGCTTTTCTCCGCCGAGATCCATGGATTTGCATTTTCGGGGTGAAGGTTTTCCCAGCAACAAGGTTTGGATGGAAGGAGTTGACAGAAACAGCATGCATAACACATTGCATGTATCTCAGACAGAAAAGAGGTAGGCCAGAATTCAAAGGCTCATTTTCACTCCCTCCAGAAGGGAGATCAAATGGATCAAGCAATTGGTGCTAGGCTTTTCCTTTAGGATTTACCCCAACAATGTTTTGCTTGGAATCGCAGTGTCACAGAAACGTGCATTCTGCATAACACATAACTGCATGTATCTCAGGACAGGAAAGAGGTAGGCCAGAATTCAAAGGCTCATTTTCACTCCCTCCAGAAGGGAGATCAAATGGATCAAGCAATTTGGTGCTAGGCTTTTCCTTTAGGATTTACCCCAACAATGTTTTGCTTGGAATCGCAGTTGCACAGAAACGTGCATTCTGCATAACACATAACTGCATGTATCTCAGGACAGGAAAGAGGTAGGCCAGAATT
The DNA here is from genome assembly GCA_015227895.2 of Colaptes auratus. NCBI lineage: Eukaryota > Metazoa > Chordata > Aves > Piciformes > Picidae > Colaptes > Colaptes auratus. The sequence goes on along the minus strand of JAAWVA010000039.1, from coordinate 6,771,088 downwards.
CAAAGGCTCTTTTCACTCCCTCCAGAAGGGAGATCAAATGGATCAAGCAATTTGGTGCTAGGCTTTTCCCTTTAGGATTACCCCAACAATGTTTGCTTGGAATCGCAGGTCACAGAAACGTGCATTCTGCATAACACATAACTGCATGTATCTCAGGACAGGAAAGAGGTAGGCCAGAATTCAAAGGCTCATTTTCACTCCCTCCAGAAGGGAGATCAAATGGATCAAGCAATTTGGTGCTAGGCTTTCCCTTTAGGATTTACCCCAACAATGTTTTGCTTGGAATCGCAGTGCACAGAAACGTGCATTCTGCATAACACATAACTGCATGTATCTCAGGACAGGAAAGAGGTAGGCCAGAATTCAAAGGCTCTCTTTTCACTCCTCCAGAAGGGAGATCAAATGGATCAAGCAATTTGGTGCTAGGCTTTTCCCTTTAGGATTTACCCCAACAATGGTTTGCTTGGAATCGCAGTGTCACAGAAAAGTGCATTCTGCATAACACATAACTGCATGTATCTCAGGACAGGAAAGAGGTAGGCCAGAATTCAAAGGCTCATTTTCACTCCCTCCAGAAGGGAGATCAAATGGATCAAGCAATTTGGTGCTAGGCTTTTCCCTTTAGGATTTACCCCAAAAATGTTTTGCTTGGAATCGCAGTGTCACAGAAACGTGCATTCTATAACACATAACTGCATGTATCTCAGGACAGAAAGGGTAGGGAAGAATTCAACCCAGAGAGTTTCATCCCCCAAGGAATCAATTGGCTGCAATTGGTGCTAGGTTTTCCCTTTAGGATTTACCCCAACAAGTGGTTTGCGAAATGTGCTTGGTGCCACGGCAAAGTTTGCAGTTGAAAGGTGGAATGAATTGTCTGCCATTGGACAGAAAGAGGTAGGAGATTCAGTCATTTCACTTGAAGGGAGATCTTGGATCAAGCAACTGTAGGTTTATTGGATTTATTTTTTCTTGCAAATCTTGTCACAGAAACGTGCATTCTGCATAACACATAACTGCATGTATCTCAGGACAGGAAAGAGGTAGGCCAGAATTCAAAGGCTCATTTTCACTCCCTCCAGAAGGGAGATCAAATGGATCAAGCAATTTGGTGCTAGGCTTTTCCCTTTAGGATTTACCCAACAATGTTTTGCTTGGAATCGCAGTGTCACAGAAACGTGCATTCTGCATAACACATAACTGCATGTATCTCAGGACAGGAAAGAGGTAGGCCAGAATTCAAAGGCTCATTTTCACTCCTCCAGAAGGGAGATCAAATGGATCAAGCAATTTGGTGCTAGGCTTTTCCCTTTAGGATTTACCCCAACAATGTTTGCTTGGAATCGAAGGTCACAGAAACGTGCATTCTGCATAACACATAACTGCATGTATCTCAGGACAGGAAAGAGGTAGGCCAGAATTCAAAGGCTCATTTCACTCCCTCCAGAAGGGAGATCAAATGGATCAAGCAATTGGTGCTAGGCTTTTCCTTTAGGATTTACCCCAACAATGTTTGCTTGGAATCGCAGTGTCACAGAAACGTGCATTCTGCATAACACATAACTGCATGTATCTCAGGACAGGAAAGAGGTAGGCCAGAATTCAAAGGCTCATTTTCACTCCCTCCAGAAGGGAGATCAAATGGATCAAGCAATTTGGTGCTAGGCTTTTCCCTTTAGGATTTACCCAACAATGTTTTGCTTAGAATCGCAGTGTCAGAAACGTGCATTCTGCATAACACATAACTGCATGTATCTCAGGACAGGAAAGAGGTAGGCCAGAATTCAAAGGCTCCTTTTCACTCCCTCCAGAAGGGAGATCAAATGGATCAAGCAATTTGGTGCTAGGCTTTTCCCTTAGGATTTACCCCAACAATGTTTTGCTTGGAATCGCAGTTGCACAGAAACGTGCATTCCATAACACATAACTGCATGTATCTCAGGACAGGAAAGAGGTAGGCCAGAATTCAAAGGCTCATTTTCACTCCCTCCAGAAGGGAGATCAAATGGATCAAGCAATTTGGTGCTAGGCTTTTCCCTTTAGGATTTACCCCAACAATGTTTGCTTGGAATCGCAGTGCACAGAAACGTGCATTCTGCATAACACATAACTGCATGTATCTCAGGACAGGAAAGAGGTAGGCCAGATTCAAAGGCTCATTTTCACTCCCTCCAGAAGGGAGATCAAATGGATCAAGCATTTGGTGCTAGGCTTTTCCTTTAGGATTTACCCCAACAATGTTTTTTAGAATCGCAGTGTCACAGAAACGTGCATTCTGCATAACACATAACTGCATGTATCTCAGGACAGGAAAGAGGTAGGCCAGAATTCAAAGGCTCATTTTCACTCCCTCCAGAAGGGAGATCAAATGGATCAAGCAATTTGGTGCTAGGCTTTTCCCTTTAGGATTTACCCCAACAATGTTTTGCTTGGAATCGCAGTGTCACAGAAAACGTGCATTCTGCATAACACATAACTGCATGTATCTCAGGACAGGAAAGAGGTAGGCCAGAATTCAAAGGCTCATTTTCACTCCCTCCAGAAGGGAGATCAAATGGATCAAGCAATTGGTGCTAGGCTTTCCCTTTAGGATTTACCCCACTGTTTTGCTTGGAATCGCAGTGTCACAGAAACGTGCATTCTGCATAACACATAACTGCATGTATCTCAGGACAGGAAAGAGGTAGGCCAGAATTCAAAGGCTCTTTTCACTCCCTCCAGAAGGGAGATCAAATGGATCAAGCAATTTGGTGCTAGGCTTTTCCCTTTAGGATTTTACCCAACAATGTTTGCTTGGAATCGTGGTCACAGAAACGTGCATTCTGCATAACACATAACTGCATGTATCTCAGGACAGGAAAGAGGTAGGCCAGAATTCAAAGGCTCATTTCACTCCCTCAGAAGGGAGATCAAATGGATCAAGCAATTTGGTGCTAGGCTTTTCCCTTTAGGATTTACCCCAACAATGTTTTGCTTGGAATCGCAGTTGCACAGAAACGTGCATTCTGCATAACACATAACTGCATGTATCTCAGGACAGGAAAGAGGTAGGCCAGAATTCAAAGGCTCATTTTCACTCCCTCCAGAAGGGAGATCAAATGGATCAAGCAATTGGTGCTAGGCTTTTCCCTTTAGGATTTACCCCAACAATGTTTTGCTTGGAATCGCAGTGTCACAGAAACGTGCATTCTGCATAACACATAACTGCATGTATCTCAGGACAGGAAAGAGGTAGGCCAGAATTCAAAGGCTCATTTTCACTCCTCCAGAAGGGAGATCAATGGATCAAGCAATTTGGTGCTAGGCTTTTCCCTTTAGGATTACCCCAACAATGTTTTGCTTGGAATCGCAGTGTCACAGAAACGTGCATTCTGCATAACACATAACTGCATGTATCTCAGGACAGGAAAGAGGTAGGCCAGAATTCAAAGGCTCATTTTCACTCCCTCCAGAAGGGAGATCAAATGGATCAAGCAATTTGGTGCTAGGCTTTTCCCTTTAGGATTTACCCCAACAATGTTTGCTTGGAATCGCAGTGTCACAGAAACGTGCATTCTGCATAACACATAACTGCATGTATCTCAGGACAGGAAAGAGGTAGGCCAGAATTCAAAGGCTCATTTTCACTCCTCCAGAAGGGAGATCAAATGGATCAAGCAATTTGGTGCTAGGCTTTCCCTTTAGGATTTACCCCAACAATGTTTGCTTGGAATCGCAGTGTCACAGAAACGTGCATTCTGCATAACACATAACTGCATGTATCTCAGGAAAGAAGGGTAGGGAAGAAAGGTTCTATCCCAGAGGGAGATCAAATGGATCAAGCTTTGGTGGAGTCTTTGGATTTACCTTCCTTAGGATTTGTTCAAGAGTGCGAGGGTGGGTGCTTGGTGCCACATAAGTTCTCACAGGAGAGGTGGGTTGCATTGAACTGCATGGTACTCACCTCCAGGGGGGTTGGAATGGAAGAGGGATCAAGTGATGATCTGAAGGCTTTTCCCTTTGGGGTATTTTTGTTTTTATTTTGCATTCCATTGTCACAGAAACGTGCATTCTGCATAACACATAACTGCATGTATCTCAGGACAGGAAGAGGTAGGCCAGAATTCAAAGGCTCATTTTCACTCCCTCCAGAAGGGAGATCAAATGGATCAAGCATTTGGTGCTAGGCTTTTCCCTTTAGGATTTACCCCAACAATGTTTTGCTTGGAATCGCAGTGTCACAGAAACGTGCATTCTGCATAACACATAACTGCATGTATCTCAGGACAGGAAAGAGGTAGGCCAGAATTCAAAGGCTCATTTTCACTCCCTCCAGAAGGGAGATCAAATGGATCAAGCAATTTGGTGCTAGGCTTTTCCTTTAGGATTTACCCCAACAATGTTTTGCTTGGAATCGCAGTGTCACAGAAACGTGCATTCTGCATAACACATAACTGCATGTATCTCAGGACAGGAAAGAGGTAGGCCAGAATTCAAAGGCTCATTTTCACTCCCTCCAGAAGGGAGATCAAATGGATCAAGCAATTTGGTGCTAGGCTTTTCCCTTTAGGATTTACCCCAACAATGTTTTGCTTGGAATCGCAGTGTCACAGAAACGTGCATTCTGCATAACACATAACTGCATGTATCTCAGGACAGGAAAGAGGTAGGCCAGAATTCAAAGGCTCATTTTCACTCCCTCCAGAAGGGAGATCAAATGGATCAAGCAATTTGGTGCTAGGCTTTTCCCTTTAGGATTTACCCCAACAATGTTTTGCTTGGAATCGCAGTGTCACAGAAACGTGCATTCTGCATAACACATAACTGCATGTATCTCAGGACAGGAAAGAGGTAGGCCAGAATTCAAAGGCTCATTTTCACTCCCTCCAGAAGGGAGATCAAATGGATCAAGCAATTTGGTGCTAGGCTTTTCCCTTTAGGATTTACCCCAACAATGTTTTGCTTGGAATCGCAGTGTCACAGAAACGTGCATTCTGCATAACACATAACTGCATGTATCTCAGGACAGGAAAGAGGTAGGCCAGAATTCAAAGGCTCATTTTCACTCCCTCCAGAAGGGAGATCAAATGGATCAAGCAATTTGGTGCTAGGCTTTTCCCTTTAGGATTTACCCCAACAATGTTTTGCTTGGAATCGCAGTGTCACAGAAACGTGCATTCTGCATAACACATAACTGCATGTATCTCAGGACAGGAAAGAGGTAGGCCAGAATTCAAAGGCTCATTTTCACTCCCTCCAGAAGGGAGATCAAATGGATCAAGCAATTTGGTGCTAGGCTTTTCCCTTTAGGATTTACCCCAACAATGTTTGCTTGGAATCGCAGTTGCACAGAAACGTGCATTCTGCATAACACATAACTGCATGTATCTCAGGACAGGAAAGAGGTAGGCCAGAATTCAAAGGCTCATTTTCACTCCCTCCAGAAGGGAGATCAAATGGATCAAGCAATTTGGTGCTAGGCTTTTCCCTTTAGGATTTACCCCAACAATGTTTTGCTTGGAATCGCAGTTGACATAGAAACGTGCATTCTGCATAAGACATAACTGCATGTATCTCAGGACAGGAAAGAGGTAGGCCAGAATTCAAAGGCTCATTTTCACTCCCTCCAGAAGGGAGATCAAATGGATCAAGCAATTTGGTGCTAGGCTTTTCCCTTTAGGATTTACCCCAACAATGTTTTGCTTGGAATCGCAGTGTCACAGAAACGTGCATTCTGCATAACACATAACTGCATGTATCTCAGGACAGGAAAGAGGTAGGCCAGAATTCAAAGGCTCATTTTCACTCCCTCCAGAAGGGAGATCAAATGGATCAAGCAATTTGGTGCTAGGCTTTTCCCTTTAGGATTTACCCCAACAATGTTTTGCTTGGAATCGCAGTGTCACAGAAACGTGCATTCTGCATAACACATAACTGCATGTATCTCAGGACAGGAAAGAGGTAGGCCAGAATTCAAAGGCTCATTTTCACTCCCTCCAGAAGGGAGATCAAATGGATCAAGCAATTTGGTGCTAGGCTTTTCCCTTTAGGATTTACCCCAACAATGTTTTGCTTGGAATCGCAGTGTCACAGAAACGTGCATTCTGCATAACACATAACTGCATGTATCTCAGGACAGGAAAGAGGTAGGCCAGAATTCAAAGGCTCATTTTCACTCCCTCCAGAAGGGAGATCAAATGGATCAAGCAATTTGGTGCTAGGCTTTTCCCTTTAGGATTTACCCCAACAATGTTTTGCTTGGAATCGCAGTGTCACAGAAACGTGCATTCTGCATAACACATAACTGCATGTATCTCAGGACAGGAAAGAGGTAGGCCAGAATTCAAAGGCTCATTTTCACTCCCTCCAGAAGGGAGATCAAATGGATCAAGCAATTTGGTGCTAGGCTTTTCCCTTTAGGATTTACCCCAACAATGTTTTGCTTGGAATCGCAGTGTCACAGAAACGTGCATTCTGCATAACACATAACTGCATGTATCTCAGGACAGGAAAGAGGTAGGCCAGAATTCAAAGGCTCATTTTCACTCCCTCCAGAAGGGAGATCAAATGGATCAAGCAATTTGGTGCTAGGCTTTTCCCTTTAGGATTTACCCCAACAATGTTTTGCTTGGAATCGTGTCACAGAAACGTGCATTCTGCATAACACATAACTGCATGTATCTCAGGACAGGAAAGAGGTAGGCCAGAATTCAAAGGCTCATTTTCACTCCCTCCAGAAGGGAGATCAAATGGATCAAGCAATTTGGTGCTAGGCTTTTCCCTTTAGGATTTACCCCAACAATGTTTGCTTGGAATCGCAGTGTCACAGAAACGTGCATTCTGCATAACACATAACTGCATGTATCTCAGGACAGGAAAGAGGTAGGCCAGAATTCAAAGGCTCATTTTCACTCCCTCCAGAAGGGAGATCAAATGGATCAAGCAATTTGGTGCTAGGCTTTTCCCTTTAGGATTTACCCCAACAATGTTTTGCTTGGAATCGCAGTTGCACAGAAACGTGCATTCTGCATAACACATAACTGCATGTATCTCAGGACAGGAAAGAGGTAGGCCAGAATTCAAAGGCTCATTTTCACTCCCTCCAGAAGGGAGATCAAATGGATCAAGCAATTTGGTGCTAGGCTTTTCCCTTTAGGATTTACCCCAACAATGTTTTGCTTGGAATCGCAGTGTCACAGAAACGTGCATTCTGCATAACACATAACTGCATGTATCTCAGGACAGGAAAGAGGTAGGCCAGAATTCAAAGGCTCATTTTCACTCCCTCCAGAAGGGAGATCAAATGGATCAAGCAATTTGGTGCTAGGCTTTTCCCTTTAGGATTTACCCCAACAATGTTTTGCTTGGAATCGCAGTGTCACAGAAACGTGCATTCTGCATAACACATAACTGCATGTATCTCAGGACAGGAAAGAGGTAGGCCAGAATTCAAAGGCTCATTTTCACTCCCTCCAGAAGGGAGATCAAATGGATCAAGCAATTTGGTGCTAGGCTTTTCCCTTTAGGATTTACCCCAACAATGTTTTGCTTGGAATCGCAGTGTCACAGAAACGTGCATTCTGCATAACACATAACTGCATGTATCTCAGGACAGGAAAGAGGTAGGCCAGAATTCAAAGGCTCATTTTCACTCCCTCCAGAAGGGAGATCAAATGGATCAAGCAATTTGGTGCTAGGCTTTTCCCTTTAGGATTTACCCCAACAATGTTTGCTTGGAATCGCAGTGTCACAGAAACGTGCATTCTGCATAACACATAACTGCATGTATCTCAGGACAGGAAAGAGGTAGGCCAGAATTCAAAGGCTCATTTTCACTCCCTCCAGAAGGGAGATCAAATGGATCAAGCAATTTGGTGCTAGGCTTTTCCCTTTAGGATTTACCCCAACAATGTTTTGCTTGGAATCGCAGTGTCACAGAAACGTGCATTCTGCATAACACATAACTGCATGTATCTCAGGACAGGAAAGAGGTAGGCCAGAATTCAAAGGCTCATTTTCACTCCCTCCAGAAGGGAGATCAAATGGATCAAGCAATTTGGTGCTAGGCTTTTCCCTTTAGGATTTACCCCAACAATGTTTTGCTTGGAATCGCAGTGTCACAGAAACGTGCATTCTGCATAACACATAACTGCATGTATCTCAGGACAGGAAAGAGGTAGGCCAGAATTCAAAGGCTCATTTTCACTCCCTCCAGAAGGGAGATCAAATGGATCAAGCAATTTGGTGCTAGGCTTTTCCCTTTAGGATTTACCCCAACAATGTTTTGCTTGGAATCGCAGTGTCACAGAAACGTGCATTCTGCATAACACATAACTGCATGTATCTCAGGACAGGAAAGAGGTAGGCCAGAATTCAAAGGCTCATTTTCACTCCCTCCAGAAGGGAGATCAAATGGATCAAGCAATTTGGTGCTAGGCTTTTCCCTTTAGGATTTACCCCAACAATGTTTTGCTTGGAATCGCAGTGTCACAGAAACGTGCATTCTGCATAACACATAACTGCATGTATCTCAGGACAGGAAAGAGGTAGGCCAGAATTCAAAGGCTCATTTTCACTCCCTCCAGAAGGGAGATCAAATGGATCAAGCAATTTGGTGCTAGGCTTTTCCCTTTAGGATTTACCCCAACAATGTTTTGCTTGGAATCGCAGTGTCACAGAAACGTGCATTCTGCATAACACATAACTGCATGTATCTCAGGACAGGAAAGAGGTAGGCCAGAATTCAAAGGCTCATTTTCACTCCCTCCAGAAGGGAGATCAAATGGATCAAGCAATTTGGTGCTAGGCTTTTCCCTTTAGGATTTACCCCAACAATGTTTGCTTGGAATCGCAGTGTCACAGAAACGTGCATTCTGCATAACACATAACTGCATGTATCTCAGGACAGGAAAGAGGTAGGCCAGAATTCAAAGGCTCATTTTCACTCCCTCCAGAAGGGAGATCAAATGGATCAAGCAATTTGGTGCTAGGCTTTTCCCTTTAGGATTTACCCCAACAATGTTTTGCTTGGAATCGCAGTGTCACAGAAACGTGCATTCTGCATAACACATAACTGCATGTATCTCAGGACAGGAAAGAGGTAGGCCAGAATTCAAAGGCTCATTTTCACTCCCTCCAGAAGGGAGATCAAATGGATCAAGCAATTTGGTGCTAGGCTTTTCCCTTTAGGATTTACCCCAACAATGTTTTGCTTGGAATCGCAGTGTCACAGAAACGTGCATTCTGCATAACACATAACTGCATGTATCTCAGGACAGGAAAGAGGTAGGCCAGAATTCAAAGGCTCATTTTCACTCCCTCCAGAAGGGAGATCAAATGGATCAAGCAATTTGGTGCTAGGCTTTTCCCTTTAGGATTTACCCCAACAATGTTTGCTTGGAATCGCAGTGTCACAGAAACGTGCATTCTGCATAACACATAACTGCATGTATCTCAGGACAGGAAAGAGGTAGGCCAGAATTCAAAGGCTCATTTTCACTCCCTCCAGAAGGGAGATCAAATGGATCAAGCAATTTGGTGCTAGGCTTTTCCCTTTAGGATTTACCCCAACAATGTTTGCTTGGAATCGCAGTGTCACAGAAACGTGCATTCTGCATAACACATAACTGCATGTATCTCAGGACAGGAAAGAGGTAGGCCAGAATTCAAAGGCTCATTTTCACTCCCTCCAGAAGGGAGATCAAATGGATCAAGCAATTTGGTGCTAGGCTTTTCCCTTTAGGATTTACCCCAACAATGTTTTGCTTGGAATCGCAGTGTCACAGAAACGTGCATTCTGCATAACACATAACTGCATGTATCTCAGGACAGGAAAGAGGTAGGCCAGAATTCAAAGGCTCATTTTCACTCCCTCCAGAAGGGAGATCAAATGGATCAAGCAATTTGGTGCTAGGCTTTTCCCTTTAGGATTTACCCCAACAATGTTTTGCTTGGAATCGCAGTGTCACAGAAACGTGCATTCTGCATAACACATAACTGCATGTATCTCAGGACAGGAAAGAGGTAGGCCAGAATTCAAAGGCTCATTTTCACTCCCTCCAGAAGGGAGATCAAATGGATCAAGCAATTTGGTGCTAGGCTTTTCCCTTTAGGATTTACCCCAACAATGTTTTGCTTGGAATCGCAGTGTCACAGAAACGTGCATTCTGCATAACACATAACTGCATGTATCTCAGGACAGGAAAGAGGTAGGCCAGAATTCAAAGGCTCATTTTCACTCCCTCCAGAAGGGAGATCAAATGGATCAAGCAATTTGGTGCTAGGCTTTTCCCTTTAGGATTTACCCCAACAATGTTTTGCTTGGAATCGCAGTGTCACAGAAACGTGCATTCTGCATAACACATAACTGCATGTATCTCAGGACAGGAAAGAGGTAGGCCAGAATTCAAAGGCTCATTTTCACTCCCTCCAGAAGGGAGATCAAATGGATCAAGCAATTTGGTGCTAGGCTTTTCCCTTTAGGATTTACCCCAACAATGTTTTGCTTGGAATCGCAGTGTCACAGAAACGTGCATTCTGCATAACACATAACTGCATGTATCTCAGGACAGGAAAGAGGTAGGCCAGAATTCAAAGGCTCATTTTCACTCCCTCCAGAAGGGAGATCAAATGGATCAAGCAATTTGGTGCTAGGCTTTTCCCTTTAGGATTTACCCCAACAATGTTTTGCTTGGAATCGCAGTGTCACAGAAACGTGCATTCTGCATAACACATAACTGCATGTATCTCAGGACAGGAAAGAGGTAGGCCAGAATTCAAAGGCTCATTTTCACTCCCTCCAGAAGGGAGATCAAATGGATCAAGCAATTTGGTGCTAGGCTTTTCCCTTTAGGATTTACCCCAACAATGTTTTGCTTGGAATCGCAGTGTCACAGAAACGTGCATTCTGCATAACACATAACTGCATGTATCTCAGGACAGGAAAGAGGTAGGCCAGAATTCAAAGGCTCATTTTCACTCCCTCCAGAAGGGAGATCAAATGGATCAAGCAATTTGGTGCTAGGCTTTTCCCTTTAGGATTTACCCCAACAATGTTTTGCTTGGAATCGCAGTGTCACAGAAACGTGCATTCTGCATAACACATAACTGCATGTATCTCAGGACAGGAAAGAGGTAGGCCAGAATTCAAAGGCTCATTTTCACTCCCTCCAGAAGGGAGATCAAATGGATCAAGCAATTTGGTGCTAGGCTTTTCCCTTTAGGATTTACCCCAACAATGTTTTGCTTGGAATCGCAGTGTCACAGAAACGTGCATTCTGCATAACACATAACTGCATGTATCTCAGGACAGGAAAGAGGTAGGCCAGAATTCAAAGGCTCATTTTCACTCCCTCCAGAAGGGAGATCAAATGGATCAAGCAATTTGGTGCTAGGCTTTTCCCTTTAGGATTTACCCCAACAATGTTTTGCTTGGAATCGCAGTGTCACAGAAACGTGCATTCTGCATAACACATAACTGCATGTATCTCAGGACAGGAAAGAGGTAGGCCAGAATTCAAAGGCTCATTTTCACTCCCTCCAGAAGGGAGATCAAATGGATCAAGCAATTTGGTGCTAGGCTTTTCCCTTTAGGATTTACCCCAACAATGTTTTGCTTGGAATCGCAGTTGCACAGAAACGTGCATTCTGCATAACACATAACTGCATGTATCTCAGGACAGGAAAGAGGTAGGCCAGAATTCAAAGGCTCATTTTCACTCCCTCCAGAAGGGAGATCAAATGGATCAAGCAATTTGGTGCTAGGCTTTTCCCTTTAGGATTTACCCCAACAATGTTTTGCTTGGAATCGCAGTGTCACAGAAACGTGCATTCTGCATAACACATAACTGCATGTATCTCAGGACAGGAAAGAGGTAGGCCAGAATTCAAAGGCTCATTTTCACTCCCTCCAGAAGGGAGATCAAATGGATCAAGCAATTTGGTGCTAGGCTTTTCCCTTTAGGATTTACCCCAACAATGTTTTGCTTGGAATCGCAGTGTCACAGAAACGTGCATTCTGCATAACACATAACTGCATGTATCTCAGGACAGGAAAGAGGTAGGCCAGAATTCAAAGGCTCATTTTCACTCCCTCCAGAAGGGAGATCAAATGGATCAAGCAATTTGGTGCTAGGCTTTTCCCTTTAGGATTTACCCCAACAATGTTTTGCTTGGAATCGCAGTGTCACAGAAACGTGCATTCTGCATAACACATAACTGCATGTATCTCAGGACAGGAAAGAGGTAGGCCAGAATTCAAAGGCTCATTTTCACTCCCTCCAGAAGGGAGATCAAATGGATCAAGCAATTTGGTGCTAGGCTTTTCCCTTTAGGATTTACCCCAACAATGTTTTGCTTGGAATCGCAGTGTCACAGAAACGTGCATTCTGCATAACACATAACTGCATGTATCTCAGGACAGGAAAGAGGTAGGCCAGAATTCAAAGGCTCATTTTCACTCCCTCCAGAAGGGAGATCAAATGGATCAAGCAATTTGGTGCTAGGCTTTTCCCTTTAGGATTTACCCCAACAATGTTTTGCTTGGAATCGCAGTGTCACAGAAACGTGCATTCTGCATAACACATAACTGCATGTATCTCAGGACAGGAAAGAGGTAGGCCAGAATTCAAAGGCTCATTTTCACTCCCTCCAGAAGGGAGATCAAATGGATCAAGCAATTTGGTGCTAGGCTTTTCCCTTTAGGATTTACCCCAACAATGTTTTGCTTGGAATCGCAGTGTCACAGAAACGTGCATTCTGCATAACACATAACTGCATGTATCTCAGGACAGGAAAGAGGTAGGCCAGAATTCAAAGGCTCATTTTCACTCCCTCCAGAAGGGAGATCAAATGGATCAAGCAATTTGGTGCTAGGCTTTTCCCTTTAGGATTTACCCCAACAATGTTTTGCTTGGAATCGCAGTGTCACAGAAACGTGCATTCTGCATAACACATAACTGCATGTATCTCAGGACAGGAAAGAGGTAGGCCAGAATTCAAAGGCTCATTTTCACTCCCTCCAGAAGGGAGATCAAATGGATCAAGCAATTTGGTGCTAGGCTTTTCCCTTTAGGATTTACCCCAACAATGTTTTGCTTGGAATCGCAGTGTCACAGAAACGTGCATTCTGCATAACACATAACTGCATGTATCTCAGGACAGGAAAGAGGTAGGCCAGAATTCAAAGGCTCATTTTCACTCCCTCCAGAAGGGAGATCAAATGGATCAAGCAATTTGGTGCTAGGCTTTTCCCTTTAGGATTTACCCCAACAATGTTTTGCTTGGAATCGCAGTTGCACAGAAACGTGCATTCTGCATAACACATAACTGCATGTATCTCAGGACAGGAAAGAGGTAGGCCAGAATTCAAAGGCTCATTTTCACTCCCTCCAGAAGGGAGATCAAATGGATCAAGCAATTTGGTGCTAGGCTTTTCCCTTTAGGATTTACCCCAACAATGTTTTGCTTGGAATCGCAGTGTCACAGAAACGTGCATTCTGCATAACACATAACTGCATGTATCTCAGGACAGGAAAGAGGTAGGCCAGAATTCAAAGGCTCATTTTCACTCCCTCCAGAAGGGAGATCAAATGGATCAAGCAATTTGGTGCTAGGCTTTTCCCTTTAGGATTTACCCCAACAATGTTTTGCTTGGAATCGCAGTGTCACAGAAACGTGCATTCTGCATAACACATAACTGCATGTATCTCAGGACAGGAAAGAGGTAGGCCAGAATTCAAAGGCTCATTTTCACTCCCTCCAGAAGGGAGATCAAATGGATCAAGCAATTTGGTGCTAGGCTTTTCCCTTTAGGATTTACCCCAACAATGTTTTGCTTGGAATCGCAGTGTCACAGAAACGTGCATTCTGCATAACACATAACTGCATGTATCTCAGGACAGGAAAGAGGTAGGCCAGAATTCAAAGGCTCATTTTCACTCCCTCCAGAAGGGAGATCAAATGGATCAAGCAATTTGGTGCTAGGCTTTTCCCTTTAGGATTTACCCCAACAATGTTTGCTTGGAATCGCAGTGTCACAGAAACGTGCATTCTGCATAACACATAACTGCATGTATCTCAGGACAGGAAAGAGGTAGGCCAGAATTCAAAGGCTCATTTTCACTCCCTCCAGAAGGGAGATCAAATGGATCAAGCAATTTGGTGCTAGGCTTTTCCCTTTAGGATTTACCCCAACAATGTTTTGCTTGGCAGTGTCACAGAAACGTGCATTCTGCATAACACATAACTGCATGTATCTCAGGACAGGAAAGAGGTAGGCCAGAATTCAAAGGCTCATTTTCACTCCCTCCAGAAGGGAGATCAAATGGATCAAGCAATTTGGTGCTAGGCTTTTCCCTTTAGGATTTACCCCAACAATGTTTTGCTTGGAATCGCAGTGTCACAGAAACGTGCATTCTGCATAACACATAACTGCATGTATCTCAGGACAGGAAAGAGGTAGGCCAGAATTCAAAGGCTCATTTTCACTCCCTCCAGAAGGGAGATCAAATGGATCAAGCAATTTGGTGCTAGGCTTTTCCCTTTAGGATTTACCCCAACAATGTTTGCTTGGAATCGCAGTGTCACAGAAACGTGCATTCTGCATAACACATAACTGCATGTATCTCAGGACAGGAAAGAGGTAGGCCAGAATTCAAAGGCTCATTTTCACTCCCTCCAGAAGGGAGATCAAATGGATCAAGCAATTTGGTGCTAGGCTTTTCCCTTTAGGATTTACCCCAACAATGTTTTGCTTGGAATCGCAGTGTCACAGAAACGTGCATTCTGCATAACACATAACTGCATGTATCTCAGGACAGGAAAGAGGTAGGCCAGAATTCAAAGGCTCATTTTCACTCCCTCCAGAAGGGAGATCAAATGGATCAAGCAATTTGGTGCTAGGCTTTTCCCTTTAGGATTTACCCCAACAATGTTTGCTTGGAATCGCAGTGTCACAGAAACGTGCATTCTGCATAACACATAACTGCATGTATCTCAGGACAGGAAAGAGGTAGGCCAGAATTCAAAGGCTCATTTTCACTCCCTCCAGAAGGGAGATCAAATGGATCAAGCAATTTGGTGCTAGGCTTTTCCCTTTAGGATTTACCCCAACAATGTTTTGCTTGGAATCGCAGTGTCACAGAAACGTGCATTCTGCATAACACATAACTGCATGTATCTCAGGACAGGAAAGAGGTAGGCCAGAATTCAAAGGCTCATTTTCACTCCCTCCAGAAGGGAGATCAAATGGATCAAGCAATTTGGTGCTAGGCTTTTCCCTTTAGGATTTACCCCAACAATGTTTTGCTTGGAATCGCAGTGTCACAGAAACGTGCATTCTGCATAACACATAACTGCATGTATCTCAGGACAGGAAAGAGGTAGGCCAGAATTCAAAGGCTCATTTTCACTCCCTCCAGAAGGGAGATCAAATGGATCAAGCAATTTGGTGCTAGGCTTTTCCCTTTAGGATTTACCCCAACAATGTTTTGCTTGGAATCGCAGTGTCACAGAAACGTGCATTCTGCATAACACATAACTGCATGTATCTCAGGACAGGAAAGAGGTAGGCCAGAATTCAAAGGCTCATTTTCACTCCCTCCAGAAGGGAGATCAAATGGATCAAGCAATTTGGTGCTAGGCTTTTCCCTTTAGGATTTACCCCAACAATGTTTTGCTTGGAATCGCAGTGTCACAGAAACGTGCATTCTGCATAACACATAACTGCATGTATCTCAGGACAGGAAAGAGGTAGGCCAGAATTCAAAGGCTCATTTTCACTCCCTCCAGAAGGGAGATCAAATGGATCAAGCAATTTGGTGCTAGGCTTTTCCCTTTAGGATTTACCCCAACAATGTTTTGCTTGGAATCGCAGTGTCACAGAAACGTGCATTCTGCATAACACATAACTGCATGTATCTCAGGACAGGAAAGAGGTAGGCCAGAATTCAAAGGCTCATTTTCACTCCCTCCAGAAGGGAGATCAAATGGATCAAGCAATTTGGTGCTAGGCTTTTCCCTTTAGGATTTACCCCAACAATGTTTTGCTTGGAATCGCAGTGTCACAGAAACGTGCATTCTGCATAACACATAACTGCATGTATCTCAGGACAGGAAAGAGGTAGGCCAGAATTCAAAGGCTCATTTTCACTCCCTCCAGAAGGGAGATCAAATGGATCAAGCAATTTGGTGCTAGGCTTTTCCCTTTAGGATTTACCCCAACAATGTTTTGCTTGGAATCGCAGTGTCACAGAAACGTGCATTCTGCATAACACATAACTGCATGTATCTCAGGACAGGAAAGAGGTAGGCCAGAATTCAAAGGCTCATTTTCACTCCCTCCAGAAGGGAGATCAAATGGATCAAGCAATTTGGTGCTAGGCTTTTCCCTTTAGGATTTACCCCAACAATGTTTTGCTTGGAATCGCAGTGTCACAGAAACGTGCATTCTGCATAACACATAACTGCATGTATCTCAGGACAGGAAAGAGGTAGGCCAGAATTCAAAGGCTCATTTTCACTCCCTCCAGAAGGGAGATCAAATGGATCAAGCAATTTGGTGCTAGGCTTTTCCCTTTAGGATTTACCCCAACAATGTTTTGCTTGGAATCGCAGTGTCACAGAAACGTGCATTCTGCATAACACATAACTGCATGTATCTCAGGACAGGAAAGAGGTAGGCCAGAATTCAAAGGCTCATTTTCACTCCCTCCAGAAGGGAGATCAAATGGATCAAGCAATTTGGTGCTAGGCTTTTCCCTTTAGGATTTACCCCAACAATGTTTGCTTGGAATCGCAGTGTCACAGAAACGTGCATTCTGCATAACACATAACTGCATGTATCTCAGGACAGGAAAGAGGTAGGCCAGAATTCAAAGGCTCATTTTCACTCCCTCCAGAAGGGAGATCAAATGGATCAAGCAATTTGGTGCTAGGCTTTTCCCTTTAGGATTTACCCCAACAATGTTTTGCTTGGAATCGCAGTGTCACAGAAACGTGCATTCTGCATAACACATAACTGCATGTATCTCAGGACAGGAAAGAGGTAGGCCAGAATTCAAAGGCTCATTTTCACTCCCTCCAGAAGGGAGATCAAATGGATCAAGCAATTTGGTGCTAGGCTTTTCCCTTTAGGATTTACCCCAACAATGTTTTGCTTGGAATCGCAGTGTCACAGAAACGTGCATTCTGCATAACACATAACTGCATGTATCTCAGGACAGGAAAGAGGTAGGCCAGAATTCAAAGGCTCATTTTCACTCCCTCCAGAAGGGAGATCAAATGGATCAAGCAATTTGGTGCTAGGCTTTTCCCTTTAGGATTTACCCCAACAATGTTTTGCTTGGAATCGCAGTGTCACAGAAACGTGCATTCTGCATAACACATAACTGCATGTATCTCAGGACAGGAAAGAGGTAGGCCAGAATTCAAAGGCTCATTTTCACTCCCTCCAGAAGGGAGATCAAATGGATCAAGCAATTTGGTGCTAGGCTTTTCCCTTTAGGATTTACCCCAACAATGTTTTGCTTGGAATCGCAGTGTCACAGAAACGTGCATTCTGCATAACACATAACTGCATGTATCTCAGGACAGGAAAGAGGTAGGCCAGAATTCAAAGGCTCATTTTCACTCCCTCCAGAAGGGAGATCAAATGGATCAAGCAATTTGGTGCTAGGCTTTTCCCTTTAGGATTTACCCCAACAATGTTTTGCTTGGAATCGCAGTGTCACAGAAACGTGCATTCTGCATAACACATAACTGCATGTATCTCAGGACAGGAAAGAGGTAGGCCAGAATTCAAAGGCTCATTTTCACTCCCTCCAGAAGGGAGATCAAATGGATCAAGCAATTTGGTGCTAGGCTTTTCCCTTTAGGATTTACCCCAACAATGTTTTGCTTGGAATCGCAGTGTCACAGAAACGTGCATTCTGCATAACACATAACTGCATGTATCTCAGGACAGGAAAGAGGTAGGCCAGAATTCAAAGGCTCATTTTCACTCCCTCCAGAAGGGAGATCAAATGGATCAAGCAATTTGGTGCTAGGCTTTTCCCTTTAGGATTTACCCCAACAATGTTTTGCTTGGAATCGCAGTGTCACAGAAACGTGCATTCTGCATAACACATAACTGCATGTATCTCAGGACAGGAAAGAGGTAGGCCAGAATTCAAAGGCTCATTTTCACTCCCTCCAGAAGGGAGATCAAATGGATCAAGCAATTTGGTGCTAGGCTTTTCCCTTTAGGATTTACCCCAACAATGTTTTGCTTGGAATCGCAGTGTCACAGAAACGTGCATTCTGCATAACACATAACTGCATGTATCTCAGGACAGGAAAGAGGTAGGCCAGAATTCAAAGGCTCATTTTCACTCCCTCCAGAAGGGAGATCAAATGGATCAAGCAATTTGGTGCTAGGCTTTTCCCTTTAGGATTTACCCCAACAATGTTTTGCTTGGAATCGCAGTGTCACAGAAACGTGCATTCTGCATAACACATAACTGCATGTATCTCAGGACAGGAAAGAGGTAGGCCAGAATTCAAAGGCTCATTTTCACTCCCTCCAGAAGGGAGATCAAATGGATCAAGCAATTTGGTGCTAGGCTTTTCCCTTTAGGATTTACCCCAACAATGTTTTGCTTGGAATCGCAGTGTCACAGAAACGTGCATTCTGCATAACACATAACTGCATGTATCTCAGGACAGGAAAGAGGTAGGCCAGAATTCAAAGGCTCATTTTCACTCCCTCCAGAAGGGAGATCAAATGGATCAAGCAATTTGGTGCTAGGCTTTTCCCTTTAGGATTTACCCCAACAATGTTTTGCTTGGAATCGCAGTGTCACAGAAACGTGCATTCTGCATAACACATAACTGCATGTATCTCAGGACAGGAAAGAGGTAGGCCAGAATTCAAAGGCTCATTTTCACTCCCTCCAGAAGGGAGATCAAATGGATCAAGCAATTTGGTGCTAGGCTTTTCCCTTTAGGATTTACCCCAACAATGTTTTGCTTGGAATCGCAGTGTCACAGAAACGTGCATTCTGCATAACACATAACTGCATGTATCTCAGGACAGGAAAGAGGTAGGCCAGAATTCAAAGGCTCATTTTCACTCCCTCCAGAAGGGAGATCAAATGGATCAAGCAATTTGGTGCTAGGCTTTTCCCTTTAGGATTTACCCCAACAATGTTTTGCTTGGAATCGCAGTGTCACAGAAACGTGCATTCTGCATAACACATAACTGCATGTATCTCAGGACAGGAAAGAGGTAGGCCAGAATTCAAAGGCTCATTTTCACTCCCTCCAGAAGGGAGATCAAATGGATCAAGCAATTTGGTGCTAGGCTTTTCCCTTTAGGATTTACCCCAACAATGTTTTGCTTGGAATCGCAGTGTCACAGAAACGTGCATTCTGCATAACACATAACTGCATGTATCTCAGGACAGGAAAGAGGTAGGCCAGAATTCAAAGGCTCATTTTCACTCCCTCCAGAAGGGAGATCAAATGGATCAAGCAATTTGGTGCTAGGCTTTTCCCTTTAGGATTTACCCCAACAATGTTTTGCTTGGAATCGCAGTGTCACAGAAACGTGCATTCTGCATAACACATAACTGCATGTATCTCAGGACAGGAAAGAGGTAGGCCAGAATTCAAAGGCTCATTTTCACTCCCTCCAGAAGGGAGATCAAATGGATCAAGCAATTTGGTGCTAGGCTTTTCCCTTTAGGATTTACCCCAACAATGTTTTGCTTGGAATCGCAGTGTCACAGAAACGTGCATTCTGCATAACACATAACTGCATGTATCTCAGGACAGGAAAGAGGTAGGCCAGAATTCAAAGGCTCATTTTCACTCCCTCCAGAAGGGAGATCAAATGGATCAAGCAATTTGGTGCTAGGCTTTTCCCTTTAGGATTTACCCCAACAATGTTTTGCTTGGAATCGCAGTGTCACAGAAACGTGCATTCTGCATAACACATAACTGCATGTATCTCAGGACAGGAAAGAGGTAGGCCAGAATTCAAAGGCTCATTTTCACTCCCTCCAGAAGGGAGATCAAATGGATCAAGCAATTTGGTGCTAGGCTTTTCCCTTTAGGATTTACCCCAACAATGTTTTGCTTGGAATCGCAGTGTCACAGAAACGTGCATTCTGCATAACACATAACTGCATGTATCTCAGGACAGGAAAGAGGTAGGCCAGAATTCAAAGGCTCATTTTCACTCCCTCCAGAAGGGAGATCAAATGGATCAAGCAATTTGGTGCTAGGCTTTTCCCTTTAGGATTTACCCCAACAATGTTTTGCTTGGAATCGCAGTGTCACAGAAACGTGCATTCTGCATAACACATAACTGCATGTATCTCAGGACAGGAAAGAGGTAGGCCAGAATTCAAAGGCTCATTTTCACTCCCTCCAGAAGGGAGATCAAATGGATCAAGCAATTTGGTGCTAGGCTTTTCCCTTTAGGATTTACCCCAACAATGTTTTGCTTGGAATCGCAGTGTCACAGAAACGTGCATTCTGCATAACACATAACTGCATGTATCTCAGGACAGGAAAGAGGTAGGCCAGAATTCAAAGGCTCATTTTCACTCCCTCCAGAAGGGAGATCAAATGGATCAAGCAATTTGGTGCTAGGCTTTTCCCTTTAGGATTTACCCCAACAATGTTTTGCTTGGAATCGCAGTGTCACAGAAACGTGCATTCTGCATAACACATAACTGCATGTATCTCAGGACAGGAAAGAGGTAGGCCAGAATTCAAAGGCTCATTTTCACTCCCTCCAGAAGGGAGATCAAATGGATCAAGCAATTTGGTGCTAGGCTTTTCCCTTTAGGATTTACCCCAACAATGTTTGCTTGGAATCGCAGTGTCACAGAAACGTGCATTCTGCATAACACATAACTGCATGTATCTCAGGACAGGAAAGAGGTAGGCCAGAATTCAAAGGCTCATTTTCACTCCCTCCAGAAGGGAGATCAAATGGATCAAGCAATTTGGTGCTAGGCTTTTCCCTTTAGGATTTACCCCAACAATGTTTTGCTTGGAATCGCAGTGTCACAGAAACGTGCATTCTGCATAACACATAACTGCATGTATCTCAGGACAGGAAAGAGGTAGGCCAGAATTCAAAGGCTCATTTTCACTCCCTCCAGAAGGGAGATCAAATGGATCAAGCAATTTGGTGCTAGGCTTTTCCCTTTAGGATTTACCCCAACAATGTTTTGCTTGGAATCGCAGTGTCACAGAAACGTGCATTCTGCATAACACATAACTGCATGTATCTCAGGACAGGAAAGAGGTAGGCCAGAATTCAAAGGCTCATTTTCACTCCCTCCAGAAGGGAGATCAAATGGATCAAGCAATTTGGTGCTAGGCTTTTCCCTTTAGGATTTACCCCAACAATGTTTTGCTTGGAATCGCAGTGTCACAGAAACGTGCATTCTGCATAACACATAACTGCATGTATCTCAGGACAGGAAAGAGGTAGGCCAGAATTCAAAGGCTCATTTTCACTCCCTCCAGAAGGGAGATCAAATGGATCAAGCAATTTGGTGCTAGGCTTTTCCCTTTAGGATTTACCCCAACAATGTTTTGCTTGGAATCGCAGTGTCACAGAAACGTGCATTCTGCATAACACATAACTGCATGTATCTCAGGACAGGAAAGAGGTAGGCCAGAATTCAAAGGCTCATTTTCACTCCCTCCAGAAGGGAGATCAAATGGATCAAGCAATTTGGTGCTAGGCTTTTCCCTTTAGGATTTACCCCAACAATGTTTTGCTTGGAATCGCAGTCACAGAAACGTGCATTCTGCATAACACATAACTGCATGTATCTCAGGACAGGAAAGAGGTAGGCCAGAATTCAAAGGCTCATTTTCACTCCCTCCAGAAGGGAGATCAAATGGATCAAGCAATTTGGTGCTAGGCTTTTCCCTTTAGGATTTACCCCAACAATGTTTTGCTTGGAATCGCAGTGTCACAGAAACGTGCATTCTGCATAACACATAACTGCATGTATCTCAGGACAGGAAAGAGGTAGGCCAGAATTCAAAGGCTCATTTTCACTCCCTCCAGAAGGGAGATCAAATGGATCAAGCAATTTGGTGCTAGGCTTTTCCCTTTAGGATTTACCCCAACAATGTTTTGCTTGGAATCGCAGTGTCACAGAAACGTGCATTCTGCATAACACATAACTGCATGTATCTCAGGACAGGAAAGAGGTAGGCCAGAATTCAAAGGCTCATTTTCACTCCCTCCAGAAGGGAGATCAAATGGATCAAGCAATTTGGTGCTAGGCTTTTCCCTTTAGGATTTACCCCAACAATGTTTTGCTTGGAATCGCAGTGTCACAGAAACGTGCATTCTGCATAACACATAACTGCATGTATCTCAGGACAGGAAAGAGGTAGGCCAGAATTCAAAGGCTCATTTTCACTCCCTCCAGAAGGGAGATCAAATGGATCAAGCAATTTGGTGCTAGGCTTTTCCCTTTAGGATTTACCCCAACAATGTTTTGCTTGGAATCGCAGTGTCACAGAAACGTGCATTCTGCATAACACATAACTGCATGTATCTCAGGACAGGAAAGAGGTAGGCCAGAATTCAAAGGCTCATTTTCACTCCCTCCAGAAGGGAGATCAAATGGATCAAGCAATTTGGTGCTAGGCTTTTCCCTTTAGGATTTACCCCAACAATGTTTTGCTTGGAATCGCAGTGTCACAGAAACGTGCATTCTGCATAACACATAACTGCATGTATCTCAGGACAGGAAAGAGGTAGGCCAGAATTCAAAGGCTCATTTTCACTCCCTCCAGAAGGGAGATCAAATGGATCAAGCAATTTGGTGCTAGGCTTTTCCCTTTAGGATTTACCCCAACAATGTTTTGCTTGGAATCGCAGTGTCACAGAAACGTGCATTCTGCATAACACATAACTGCATGTATCTCAGGACAGGAAAGAGGTAGGCCAGAATTCAAAGGCTCATTTTCACTCCCTCCAGAAGGGAGATCAAATGGATCAAGCAATTTGGTGCTAGGCTTTTCCCTTTAGGATTTACCCCAACAATGTTTTGCTTGGAATCGCAGTGTCACAGAAACGTGCATTCTGCATAACACATAACTGCATGTATCTCAGGACAGGAAAGAGGTAGGCCAGAATTCAAAGGCTCATTTTCACTCCCTCCAGAAGGGAGATCAAATGGATCAAGCAATTTGGTGCTAGGCTTTTCCCTTTAGGATTTACCCCAACAATGTTTTGCTTGGAATCGCAGTGTCACAGAAACGTGCATTCTGCATAACACATAACTGCATGTATCTCAGGACAGGAAAGAGGTAGGCCAGAATTCAAAGGCTCATTTTCACTCCCTCCAGAAGGGAGATCAAATGGATCAAGCAATTTGGTGCTAGGCTTTTCCCTTTAGGATTTACCCCAACAATGTTTTGCTTGGAATCGCAGTGTCACAGAAACGTGCATTCTGCATAACACATAACTGCATGTATCTCAGGACAGGAAAGAGGTAGGCCAGAATTCAAAGGCTCATTTTCACTCCCTCCAGAAGGGAGATCAAATGGATCAAGCAATTTGGTGCTAGGCTTTTCCCTTTAGGATTTACCCCAACAATGTTTTGCTTGGAATCGCAGTGTCACAGAAACGTGCATTCTGCATAACACATAACTGCATGTATCTCAGGACAGGAAAGAGGTAGGCCAGAATTCAAAGGCTCATTTTCACTCCCTCCAGAAGGGAGATCAAATGGATCAAGCAATTTGGTGCTAGGCTTTTCCCTTTAGGATTTACCCCAACAATGTTTTGCTTGGAATCGCAGTGTCACAGAAACGTGCATTCTGCATAACACATAACTGCATGTATCTCAGGACAGGAAAGAGGTAGGCCAGAATTCAAAGGCTCATTTTCACTCCCTCCAGAAGGGAGATCAAATGGATCAAGCAATTTGGTGCTAGGCTTTTCCCTTTAGGATTTACCCCAACAATGTTTTGCTTGGAATCGCAGTGTCACAGAAACGTGCATTCTGCATAACACATAACTGCATGTATCTCAGGACAGGAAAGAGGTAGGCCAGAATTCAAAGGCTCATTTTCACTCCCTCCAGAAGGGAGATCAAATGGATCAAGCAATTTGGTGCTAGGCTTTTCCCTTTAGGATTTACCCCAACAATGTTTTGCTTGGAATCGCAGTGTCACAGAAACGTGCATTCTGCATAACACATAACTGCATGTATCTCAGGACAGGAAAGAGGTAGGCCAGAATTCAAAGGCTCATTTTCACTCCCTCCAGAAGGGAGATCAAATGGATCAAGCAATTTGGTGCTAGGCTTTTCCCTTTAGGATTTACCCCAACAATGTTTTGCTTGGAATCGCAGTGTCACAGAAACGTGCATTCTGCATAACACATAACTGCATGTATCTCAGGACAGGAAAGAGGTAGGCCAGAATTCAAAGGCTCATTTTCACTCCCTCCAGAAGGGAGATCAAATGGATCAAGCAATTTGGTGCTAGGCTTTTCCCTTTAGGATTTACCCCAACAATGTTTTGCTTGGAATCGCAGTGTCACAGAAACGTGCATTCTGCATAACACATAACTGCATGTATCTCAGGACAGGAAAGAGGTAGGCCAGAATTCAAAGGCTCATTTTCACTCCCTCCAGAAGGGAGATCAAATGGATCAAGCAATTTGGTGCTAGGCTTTTCCCTTTAGGATTTACCCCAACAATGTTTTGCTTGGAATCGCAGTGTCACAGAAACGTGCATTCTGCATAACACATAACTGCATGTATCTCAGGACAGGAAAGAGGTAGGCCAGAATTCAAAGGCTCATTTTCACTCCCTCCAGAAGGGAGATCAAATGGATCAAGCAATTTGGTGCTAGGCTTTTCCCTTTAGGATTTACCCCAACAATGTTTTGCTTGGAATCGCAGTGTCACAGAAACGTGCATTCTGCATAACACATAACTGCATGTATCTCAGGACAGGAAAGAGGTAGGCCAGAATTCAAAGGCTCATTTTCACTCCCTCCAGAAGGGAGATCAAATGGATCAAGCAATTTGGTGCTAGGCTTTTCCCTTTAGGATTTACCCCAACAATGTTTTGCTTGGAATCGCAGTGTCACAGAAACGTGCATTCTGCATAACACATAACTGCATGTATCTCAGGACAGGAAAGAGGTAGGCCAGAATTCAAAGGCTCATTTTCACTCCCTCCAGAAGGGAGATCAAATGGATCAAGCAATTTGGTGCTAGGCTTTTCCCTTTAGGATTTACCCCAACAATGTTTTGCTTGGAATCGCAGTGTCACAGAAACGTGCATTCTGCATAACACATAACTGCATGTATCTCAGGACAGGAAAGAGGTAGGCCAGAATTCAAAGGCTCATTTTCACTCCCTCCAGAAGGGAGATCAAATGGATCAAGCAATTTGGTGCTAGGCTTTTCCCTTTAGGATTTACCCCAACAATGTTTTGCTTGGAATCGCAGTGTCACAGAAACGTGCATTCTGCATAACACATAACTGCATGTATCTCAGGACAGGAAAGAGGTAGGCCAGAATTCAAAGGCTCATTTTCACTCCCTCCAGAAGGGAGATCAAATGGATCAAGCAATTTGGTGCTAGGCTTTTCCCTTTAGGATTTACCCCAACAATGTTTTGCTTGGAATCGCAGTGTCACAGAAACGTGCATTCTGCATAACACATAACTGCATGTATCTCAGGACAGGAAAGAGGTAGGCCAGAATTCAAAGGCTCATTTTCACTCCCTCCAGAAGGGAGATCAAATGGATCAAGCAATTTGGTGCTAGGCTTTTCCCTTTAGGATTTACCCCAACAATGTTTTGCTTGGAATCGCAGTGTCACAGAAACGTGCATTCTGCATAACACATAACTGCATGTATCTCAGGACAGGAAAGAGGTAGGCCAGAATTCAAAGGCTCATTTTCACTCCCTCCAGAAGGGAGATCAAATGGATCAAGCAATTTGGTGCTAGGCTTTTCCCTTTAGGATTTACCCCAACAATGTTTTGCTTGGAATCGCAGTGTCACAGAAACGTGCATTCTGCATAACACATAACTGCATGTATCTCAGGACAGGAAAGAGGTAGGCCAGAATTCAAAGGCTCATTTTCACTCCCTCCAGAAGGGAGATCAAATGGATCAAGCAATTTGGTGCTAGGCTTTTCCCTTTAGGATTTACCCCAACAATGTTTTGCTTGGAATCGCAGTGTCACAGAAACGTGCATTCTGCATAACACATAACTGCATGTATCTCAGGACAGGAAAGAGGTAGGCCAGAATTCAAAGGCTCATTTTCACTCCCTCCAGAAGGGAGATCAAATGGATCAAGCAATTTGGTGCTAGGCTTTTCCCTTTAGGATTTACCCCAACAATGTTTTGCTTGGAATCGCAGTGTCACAGAAACGTGCATTCTGCATAACACATAACTGCATGTATCTCAGGACAGGAAAGAGGTAGGCCAGAATTCAAAGGCTCATTTTCACTCCCTCCAGAAGGGAGATCAAATGGATCAAGCAATTTGGTGCTAGGCTTTTCCCTTTAGGATTTACCCCAACAATGTTTTGCTTGGAATCGCAGTGTCACAGAAACGTGCATTCTGCATAACACATAACTGCATGTATCTCAGGACAGGAAAGAGGTAGGCCAGAATTCAAAGGCTCATTTTCACTCCCTCCAGAAGGGAGATCAAATGGATCAAGCAATTTGGTGCTAGGCTTTTCCCTTTAGGATTTACCCCAACAATGTTTTGCTTGGAATCGCAGTGTCACAGAAACGTGCATTCTGCATAACACATAACTGCATGTATCTCAGGACAGGAAAGAGGTAGGCCAGAATTCAAAGGCTCATTTTCACTCCCTCCAGAAGGGAGATCAAATGGATCAAGCAATTTGGTGCTAGGCTTTTCCCTTTAGGATTTACCCCAACAATGTTTTGCTTGGAATCGCAGTGTCACAGAAACGTGCATTCTGCATAACACATAACTGCATGTATCTCAGGACAGGAAAGAGGTAGGCCAGAATTCAAAGGCTCATTTTCACTCCCTCCAGAAGGGAGATCAAATGGATCAAGCAATTTGGTGCTAGGCTTTTCCCTTTAGGATTTACCCCAACAATGTTTTGCTTGGAATCGCAGTGTCACAGAAACGTGCATTCTGCATAACACATAACTGCATGTATCTCAGGACAGGAAAGAGGTAGGCCAGAATTCAAAGGCTCATTTTCACTCCCTCCAGAAGGGAGATCAAATGGATCAAGCAATTTGGTGCTAGGCTTTTCCCTTTAGGATTTACCCCAACAATGTTTTGCTTGGAATCGCAGTGTCACAGAAACGTGCATTCTGCATAACACATAACTGCATGTATCTCAGGACAGGAAAGAGGTAGGCCAGAATTCAAAGGCTCATTTTCACTCCCTCCAGAAGGGAGATCAAATGGATCAAGCAATTTGGTGCTAGGCTTTTCCCTTTAGGATTTACCCCAACAATGTTTTGCTTGGAATCGCAGTGTCACAGAAACGTGCATTCTGCATAACACATAACTGCATGTATCTCAGGACAGGAAAGAGGTAGGCCAGAATTCAAAGGCTCATTTTCACTCCCTCCAGAAGGGAGATCAAATGGATCAAGCAATTTGGTGCTAGGCTTTTCCCTTTAGGATTTACCCCAACAATGTTTTGCTTGGAATCGCAGTGTCACAGAAACGTGCATTCTGCATAACACATAACTGCATGTATCTCAGGACAGGAAAGAGGTAGGCCAGAATTCAAAGGCTCATTTTCACTCCCTCCAGAAGGGAGATCAAATGGATCAAGCAATTTGGTGCTAGGCTTTTCCCTTTAGGATTTACCCCAACAATGTTTTGCTTGGAATCGCAGTGTCACAGAAACGTGCATTCTGCATAACACATAACTGCATGTATCTCAGGACAGGAAAGAGGTAGGCCAGAATTCAAAGGCTCATTTTCACTCCCTCCAGAAGGGAGATCAAATGGATCAAGCAATTTGGTGCTAGGCTTTTCCCTTTAGGATTTACCCCAACAATGTTTTGCTTGGAATCGCAGTGTCACAGAAACGTGCATTCTGCATAACACATAACTGCATGTATCTCAGGACAGGAAAGAGGTAGGCCAGAATTCAAAGGCTCATTTTCACTCCCTCCAGAAGGGAGATCAAATGGATCAAGCAATTTGGTGCTAGGCTTTTCCCTTTAGGATTTACCCCAACAATGTTTTGCTTGGAATCGCAGTGTCACAGAAACGTGCATTCTGCATAACACATAACTGCATGTATCTCAGGACAGGAAAGAGGTAGGCCAGAATTCAAAGGCTCATTTTCACTCCCTCCAGAAGGGAGATCAAATGGATCAAGCAATTTGGTGCTAGGCTTTTCCCTTTAGGATTTACCCCAACAATGTTTTGCTTGGAATCGCAGTGTCACAGAAACGTGCATTCTGCATAACACATAACTGCATGTATCTCAGGACAGGAAAGAGGTAGGCCAGAATTCAAAGGCTCATTTTCACTCCCTCCAGAAGGGAGATCAAATGGATCAAGCAATTTGGTGCTAGGCTTTTCCCTTTAGGATTTACCCCAACAATGTTTTGCTTGGAATCGCAGTGTCACAGAAACGTGCATTCTGCATAACACATAACTGCATGTATCTCAGGACAGGAAAGAGGTAGGCCAGAATTCAAAGGCTCATTTTCACTCCCTCCAGAAGGGAGATCAAATGGATCAAGCAATTTGGTGCTAGGCTTTTCCCTTTAGGATTTACCCCAACAATGTTTTGCTTGGAATCGCAGTGTCACAGAAACGTGCATTCTGCATAACACATAACTGCATGTATCTCAGGACAGGAAAGAGGTAGGCCAGAATTCAAAGGCTCATTTTCACTCCCTCCAGAAGGGAGATCAAATGGATCAAGCAATTTGGTGCTAGGCTTTTCCCTTTAGGATTTACCCCAACAATGTTTTGCTTGGAATCGCAGTGTCACAGAAACGTGCATTCTGCATAACACATAACTGCATGTATCTCAGGACAGGAAAGAGGTAGGCCAGAATTCAAAGGCTCATTTTCACTCCCTCCAGAAGGGAGATCAAATGGATCAAGCAATTTGGTGCTAGGCTTTTCCCTTTAGGATTTACCCCAACAATGTTTTGCTTGGAATCGCAGTGTCACAGAAACGTGCATTCTGCATAACACATAACTGCATGTATCTCAGGACAGGAAAGAGGTAGGCCAGAATTCAAAGGCTCATTTTCACTCCCTCCAGAAGGGAGATCAAATGGATCAAGCAATTTGGTGCTAGGCTTTTCCCTTTAGGATTTACCCCAACAATGTTTTGCTTGGAATCGCAGTGTCACAGAAACGTGCATTCTGCATAACACATAACTGCATGTATCTCAGGACAGGAAAGAGGTAGGCCAGAATTCAAAGGCTCATTTTCACTCCCTCCAGAAGGGAGATCAAATGGATCAAGCAATTTGGTGCTAGGCTTTTCCCTTTAGGATTTACCCCAACAATGTTTTGCTTGGAATCGCAGTGTCACAGAAACGTGCATTCTGCATAACACATAACTGCATGTATCTCAGGACAGGAAAGAGGTAGGCCAGAATTCAAAGGCTCATTTTCACTCCCTCCAGAAGGGAGATCAAATGGATCAAGCAATTTGGTGCTAGGCTTTTCCCTTTAGGATTTACCCCAACAATGTTTTGCTTGGAATCGCAGTGTCACAGAAACGTGCATTCTGCATAACACATAACTGCATGTATCTCAGGACAGGAAAGAGGTAGGCCAGAATTCAAAGGCTCATTTTCACTCCCTCCAGAAGGGAGATCAAATGGATCAAGCAATTTGGTGCTAGGCTTTTCCCTTTAGGATTTACCCCAACAATGTTTTGCTTGGAATCGCAGTGTCACAGAAACGTGCATTCTGCATAACACATAACTGCATGTATCTCAGGACAGGAAAGAGGTAGGCCAGAATTCAAAGGCTCATTTTCACTCCCTCCAGAAGGGAGATCAAATGGATCAAGCAATTTGGTGCTAGGCTTTTCCCTTTAGGATTTACCCCAACAATGTTTTGCTTGGAATCGCAGTGTCACAGAAACGTGCATTCTGCATAACACATAACTGCATGTATCTCAGGACAGGAAAGAGGTAGGCCAGAATTCAAAGGCTCATTTTCACTCCCTCCAGAAGGGAGATCAAATGGATCAAGCAATTTGGTGCTAGGCTTTTCCCTTTAGGATTTACCCCAACAATGTTTTGCTTGGAATCGCAGTGTCACAGAAACGTGCATTCTGCATAACACATAACTGCATGTATCTCAGGACAGGAAAGAGGTAGGCCAGAATTCAAAGGCTCATTTTCACTCCCTCCAGAAGGGAGATCAAATGGATCAAGCAATTTGGTGCTAGGCTTTTCCCTTTAGGATTTACCCCAACAATGTTTGCTTGGAATCGCAGTGTCACAGAAACGTGCATTCTGCATAACACATAACTGCATGTATCTCAGGACAGGAAAGAGGTAGGCCAGAATTCAAAGGCTCATTTTCACTCCCTCCAGAAGGGAGATCAAATGGATCAAGCAATTTGGTGCTAGGCTTTTCCCTTTAGGATTTACCCCAACAATGTTTTGCTTGGAATCGCAGTGTCACAGAAACGTGCATTCTGCATAACACATAACTGCATGTATCTCAGGACAGGAAAGAGGTAGGCCAGAATTCAAAGGCTCATTTTCACTCCCTCCAGAAGGGAGATCAAATGGATCAAGCAATTTGGTGCTAGGCTTTTCCCTTTAGGATTTACCCCAACAATGTTTTGCTTGGAATCGCAGTGTCACAGAAACGTGCATTCTGCATAACACATAACTGCATGTATCTCAGGACAGGAAAGAGGTAGGCCAGAATTCAAAGGCTCATTTTCACTCCCTCCAGAAGGGAGATCAAATGGATCAAGCAATTTGGTGCTAGGCTTTTCCCTTTAGGATTTACCCCAACAATGTTTTGCTTGGAATCGCAGTGTCACAGAAACGTGCATTCTGCATAACACATAACTGCATGTATCTCAGGACAGGAAAGAGGTAGGCCAGAATTCAAAGGCTCATTTTCACTCCCTCCAGAAGGGAGATCAAATGGATCAAGCAATTTGGTGCTAGGCTTTTCCCTTTAGGATTTACCCCAACAATGTTTTGCTTGGAATCGCAGTGTCACAGAAACGTGCATTCTGCATAACACATAACTGCATGTATCTCAGGACAGGAAAGAGGTAGGCCAGAATTCAAAGGCTCATTTTCACTCCCTCCAGAAGGGAGATCAAATGGATCAAGCAATTTGGTGCTAGGCTTTTCCCTTTAGGATTTACCCCAACAATGTTTTGCTTGGAATCGCAGTGTCACAGAAACGTGCATTCTGCATAACACATAACTGCATGTATCTCAGGACAGGAAAGAGGTAGGCCAGAATTCAAAGGCTCATTTTCACTCCCTCCAGAAGGGAGATCAAATGGATCAAGCAATTTGGTGCTAGGCTTTTCCCTTTAGGATTTACCCCAACAATGTTTTGCTTGGAATCGCAGTGTCACAGAAACGTGCATTCTGCATAACACATAACTGCATGTATCTCAGGACAGGAAAGAGGTAGGCCAGAATTCAAAGGCTCATTTTCACTCCCTCCAGAAGGGAGATCAAATGGATCAAGCAATTTGGTGCTAGGCTTTTCCCTTTAGGATTTACCCCAACAATGTTTTGCTTGGAATCGCAGTGTCACAGAAACGTGCATTCTGCATAACACATAACTGCATGTATCTCAGGACAGGAAAGAGGTAGGCCAGAATTCAAAGGCTCATTTTCACTCCCTCCAGAAGGGAGATCAAATGGATCAAGCAATTTGGTGCTAGGCTTTTCCCTTTAGGATTTACCCCAACAATGTTTTGCTTGGAATCGCAGTGTCACAGAAACGTGCATTCTGCATAACACATAACTGCATGTATCTCAGGACAGGAAAGAGGTAGGCCAGAATTCAAAGGCTCATTTTCACTCCCTCCAGAAGGGAGATCAAATGGATCAAGCAATTTGGTGCTAGGCTTTTCCCTTTAGGATTTACCCCAACAATGTTTTGCTTGGAATCGCAGTGTCACAGAAACGTGCATTCTGCATAACACATAACTGCATGTATCTCAGGACAGGAAAGAGGTAGGCCAGAATTCAAAGGCTCATTTTCACTCCCTCCAGAAGGGAGATCAAATGGATCAAGCAATTTGGTGCTAGGCTTTTCCCTTTAGGATTTACCCCAACAATGTTTTGCTTGGAATCGCAGTGTCACAGAAACGTGCATTCTGCATAACACATAACTGCATGTATCTCAGGACAGGAAAGAGGTAGGCCAGAATTCAAAGGCTCATTTTCACTCCCTCCAGAAGGGAGATCAAATGGATCAAGCAATTTGGTGCTAGGCTTTTCCCTTTAGGATTTACCCCAACAATGTTTTGCTTGGAATCGCAGTGTCACAGAAACGTGCATTCTGCATAACACATAACTGCATGTATCTCAGGACAGGAAAGAGGTAGGCCAGAATTCAAAGGCTCATTTTCACTCCCTCCAGAAGGGAGATCAAATGGATCAAGCAATTTGGTGCTAGGCTTTTCCCTTTAGGATTTACCCCAACAATGTTTTGCTTGGAATCGCAGTGTCACAGAAACGTGCATTCTGCATAACACATAACTGCATGTATCTCAGGACAGGAAAGAGGTAGGCCAGAATTCAAAGGCTCATTTTCACTCCCTCCAGAAGGGAGATCAAATGGATCAAGCAATTTGGTGCTAGGCTTTTCCCTTTAGGATTTACCCCAACAATGTTTTGCTTGGAATCGCAGTGTCACAGAAACGTGCATTCTGCATAACACATAACTGCATGTATCTCAGGACAGGAAAGAGGTAGGCCAGAATTCAAAGGCTCATTTTCACTCCCTCCAGAAGGGAGATCAAATGGATCAAGCAATTTGGTGCTAGGCTTTTCCCTTTAGGATTTACCCCAACAATGTTTTGCTTGGAATCGCAGTGTCACAGAAACGTGCATTCTGCATAACACATAACTGCATGTATCTCAGGACAGGAAAGAGGTAGGCCAGAATTCAAAGGCTCATTTTCACTCCCTCCAGAAGGGAGATCAAATGGATCAAGCAATTTGGTGCTAGGCTTTTCCCTTTAGGATTTACCCCAACAATGTTTTGCTTGGAATCGCAGTGTCACAGAAACGTGCATTCTGCATAACACATAACTGCATGTATCTCAGGACAGGAAAGAGGTAGGCCAGAATTCAAAGGCTCATTTTCACTCCCTCCAGAAGGGAGATCAAATGGATCAAGCAATTTGGTGCTAGGCTTTTCCCTTTAGGATTTACCCCAACAATGTTTTGCTTGGAATCGCAGTGTCACAGAAACGTGCATTCTGCATAACACATAACTGCATGTATCTCAGGACAGGAAAGAGGTAGGCCAGAATTCAAAGGCTCATTTTCACTCCCTCCAGAAGGGAGATCAAATGGATCAAGCAATTTGGTGCTAGGCTTTTCCCTTTAGGATTTACCCCAACAATGTTTTGCTTGGAATCGCAGTGTCACAGAAACGTGCATTCTGCATAACACATAACTGCATGTATCTCAGGACAGGAAAGAGGTAGGCCAGAATTCAAAGGCTCATTTTCACTCCCTCCAGAAGGGAGATCAAATGGATCAAGCAATTTGGTGCTAGGCTTTTCCCTTTAGGATTTACCCCAACAATGTTTTGCTTGGAATCGCAGTGTCACAGAAACGTGCATTCTGCATAACACATAACTGCATGTATCTCAGGACAGGAAAGAGGTAGGCCAGAATTCAAAGGCTCATTTTCACTCCCTCCAGAAGGGAGATCAAATGGATCAAGCAATTTGGTGCTAGGCTTTTCCCTTTAGGATTTACCCCAACAATGTTTTGCTTGGAATCGCAGTGTCACAGAAACGTGCATTCTGCATAACACATAACTGCATGTATCTCAGGACAGGAAAGAGGTAGGCCAGAATTCAAAGGCTCATTTTCACTCCCTCCAGAAGGGAGATCAAATGGATCAAGCAATTTGGTGCTAGGCTTTTCCCTTTAGGATTTACCCCAACAATGTTTTGCTTGGAATCGCAGTGTCACAGAAACGTGCATTCTGCATAACACATAACTGCATGTATCTCAGGACAGGAAAGAGGTAGGCCAGAATTCAAAGGCTCATTTTCACTCCCTCCAGAAGGGAGATCAAATGGATCAAGCAATTTGGTGCTAGGCTTTTCCCTTTAGGATTTACCCCAACAATGTTTTGCTTGGAATCGCAGTGTCACAGAAACGTGCATTCTGCATAACACATAACTGCATGTATCTCAGGACAGGAAAGAGGTAGGCCAGAATTCAAAGGCTCATTTTCACTCCCTCCAGAAGGGAGATCAAATGGATCAAGCAATTTGGTGCTAGGCTTTTCCCTTTAGGATTTACCCCAACAATGTTTTGCTTGGAATCGCAGTGTCACAGAAACGTGCATTCTGCATAACACATAACTGCATGTATCTCAGGACAGGAAAGAGGTAGGCCAGAATTCAAAGGCTCATTTTCACTCCCTCCAGAAGGGAGATCAAATGGATCAAGCAATTTGGTGCTAGGCTTTTCCCTTTAGGATTTACCCCAACAATGTTTTGCTTGGAATCGCAGTGTCACAGAAACGTGCATTCTGCATAACACATAACTGCATGTATCTCAGGACAGGAAAGAGGTAGGCCAGAATTCAAAGGCTCATTTTCACTCCCTCCAGAAGGGAGATCAAATGGATCAAGCAATTTGGTGCTAGGCTTTTCCCTTTAGGATTTACCCCAACAATGTTTTGCTTGGAATCGCAGTGTCACAGAAACGTGCATTCTGCATAACACATAACTGCATGTATCTCAGGACAGGAAAGAGGTAGGCCAGAATTCAAAGGCTCATTTTCACTCCCTCCAGAAGGGAGATCAAATGGATCAAGCAATTTGGTGCTAGGCTTTTCCCTTTAGGATTTACCCCAACAATGTTTTGCTTGGAATCGCAGTGTCACAGAAACGTGCATTCTGCATAACACATAACTGCATGTATCTCAGGACAGGAAAGAGGTAGGCCAGAATTCAAAGGCTCATTTTCACTCCCTCCAGAAGGGAGATCAAATGGATCAAGCAATTTGGTGCTAGGCTTTTCCCTTTAGGATTTACCCCAACAATGTTTTGCTTGGAATCGCAGTGTCACAGAAACGTGCATTCTGCATAACACATAACTGCATGTATCTCAGGACAGGAAAGAGGTAGGCCAGAATTCAAAGGCTCATTTTCACTCCCTCCAGAAGGGAGATCAAATGGATCAAGCAATTTGGTGCTAGGCTTTTCCCTTTAGGATTTACCCCAACAATGTTTTGCTTGGAATCGCAGTGTCACAGAAACGTGCATTCTGCATAACACATAACTGCATGTATCTCAGGACAGGAAAGAGGTAGGCCAGAATTCAAAGGCTCATTTTCACTCCCTCCAGAAGGGAGATCAAATGGATCAAGCAATTTGGTGCTAGGCTTTTCCCTTTAGGATTTACCCCAACAATGTTTTGCTTGGAATCGCAGTGTCACAGAAACGTGCATTCTGCATAACACATAACTGCATGTATCTCAGGACAGGAAAGAGGTAGGCCAGAATTCAAAGGCTCATTTTCACTCCCTCCAGAAGGGAGATCAAATGGATCAAGCAATTTGGTGCTAGGCTTTTCCCTTTAGGATTTACCCCAACAATGTTTTGCTTGGAATCGCAGTGTCACAGAAACGTGCATTCTGCATAACACATAACTGCATGTATCTCAGGACAGGAAAGAGGTAGGCCAGAATTCAAAGGCTCATTTTCACTCCCTCCAGAAGGGAGATCAAATGGATCAAGCAATTTGGTGCTAGGCTTTTCCCTTTAGGATTTACCCCAACAATGTTTTGCTTGGAATCGCAGTGTCACAGAAACGTGCATTCTGCATAACACATAACTGCATGTATCTCAGGACAGGAAAGAGGTAGGCCAGAATTCAAAGGCTCATTTTCACTCCCTCCAGAAGGGAGATCAAATGGATCAAGCAATTTGGTGCTAGGCTTTTCCCTTTAGGATTTACCCCAACAATGTTTTGCTTGGAATCGCAGTGTCACAGAAACGTGCATTCTGCATAACACATAACTGCATGTATCTCAGGACAGGAAAGAGGTAGGCCAGAATTCAAAGGCTCATTTTCACTCCCTCCAGAAGGGAGATCAAATGGATCAAGCAATTTGGTGCTAGGCTTTTCCCTTTAGGATTTACCCCAACAATGTTTTGCTTGGAATCGCAGTGTCACAGAAACGTGCATTCTGCATAACACATAACTGCATGTATCTCAGGACAGGAAAGAGGTAGGCCAGAATTCAAAGGCTCATTTTCACTCCCTCCAGAAGGGAGATCAAATGGATCAAGCAATTTGGTGCTAGGCTTTTCCCTTTAGGATTTACCCCAACAATGTTTTGCTTGGAATCGCAGTGTCACAGAAACGTGCATTCTGCATAACACATAACTGCATGTATCTCAGGACAGGAAAGAGGTAGGCCAGAATTCAAAGGCTCATTTTCACTCCCTCCAGAAGGGAGATCAAATGGATCAAGCAATTTGGTGCTAGGCTTTTCCCTTTAGGATTTACCCCAACAATGTTTTGCTTGGAATCGCAGTGTCACAGAAACGTGCATTCTGCATAACACATAACTGCATGTATCTCAGGACAGGAAAGAGGTAGGCCAGAATTCAAAGGCTCATTTTCACTCCCTCCAGAAGGGAGATCAAATGGATCAAGCAATTTGGTGCTAGGCTTTTCCCTTTAGGATTTACCCCAACAATGTTTTGCTTGGAATCGCAGTGTCACAGAAACGTGCATTCTGCATAACACATAACTGCATGTATCTCAGGACAGGAAAGAGGTAGGCCAGAATTCAAAGGCTCATTTTCACTCCCTCCAGAAGGGAGATCAAATGGATCAAGCAATTTGGTGCTAGGCTTTTCCCTTTAGGATTTACCCCAACAATGTTTTGCTTGGAATCGCAGTGTCACAGAAACGTGCATTCTGCATAACACATAACTGCATGTATCTCAGGACAGGAAAGAGGTAGGCCAGAATTCAAAGGCTCATTTTCACTCCCTCCAGAAGGGAGATCAAATGGATCAAGCAATTTGGTGCTAGGCTTTTCCCTTTAGGATTTACCCCAACAATGTTTTGCTTGGAATCGCAGTGTCACAGAAACGTGCATTCTGCATAACACATAACTGCATGTATCTCAGGACAGGAAAGAGGTAGGCCAGAATTCAAAGGCTCATTTTCACTCCCTCCAGAAGGGAGATCAAATGGATCAAGCAATTTGGTGCTAGGCTTTTCCCTTTAGGATTTACCCCAACAATGTTTTGCTTGGAATCGCAGTGTCACAGAAACGTGCATTCTGCATAACACATAACTGCATGTATCTCAGGACAGGAAAGAGGTAGGCCAGAATTCAAAGGCTCATTTTCACTCCCTCCAGAAGGGAGATCAAATGGATCAAGCAATTTGGTGCTAGGCTTTTCCCTTTAGGATTTACCCCAACAATGTTTTGCTTGGAATCGCAGTGTCACAGAAACGTGCATTCTGCATAACACATAACTGCATGTATCTCAGGACAGGAAAGAGGTAGGCCAGAATTCAAAGGCTCATTTTCACTCCCTCCAGAAGGGAGATCAAATGGATCAAGCAATTTGGTGCTAGGCTTTTCCCTTTAGGATTTACCCCAACAATGTTTGCTTGGAATCGCAGTGTCACAGAAACGTGCATTCTGCATAACACATAACTGCATGTATCTCAGGACAGGAAAGAGGTAGGCCAGAATTCAAAGGCTCATTTTCACTCCCTCCAGAAGGGAGATCAAATGGATCAAGCAATTTGGTGCTAGGCTTTTCCCTTTAGGATTTACCCCAACAATGTTTTGCTTGGAATCGCAGTGTCACAGAAACGTGCATTCTGCATAACACATAACTGCATGTATCTCAGGACAGGAAAGAGGTAGGCCAGAATTCAAAGGCTCATTTTCACTCCCTCCAGAAGGGAGATCAAATGGATCAAGCAATTTGGTGCTAGGCTTTTCCCTTTAGGATTTACCCCAACAATGTTTTGCTTGGAATCGCAGTGTCACAGAAACGTGCATTCTGCATAACACATAACTGCATGTATCTCAGGACAGGAAAGAGGTAGGCCAGAATTCAAAGGCTCATTTTCACTCCCTCCAGAAGGGAGATCAAATGGATCAAGCAATTTGGTGCTAGGCTTTTCCCTTTAGGATTTACCCCAACAATGTTTTGCTTGGAATCGCAGTGTCACAGAAACGTGCATTCTGCATAACACATAACTGCATGTATCTCAGGACAGGAAAGAGGTAGGCCAGAATTCAAAGGCTCATTTTCACTCCCTCCAGAAGGGAGATCAAATGGATCAAGCAATTTGGTGCTAGGCTTTTCCCTTTAGGATTTACCCCAACAATGTTTTGCTTGGAATCGCAGTGTCACAGAAACGTGCATTCTGCATAACACATAACTGCATGTATCTCAGGACAGGAAAGAGGTAGGCCAGAATTCAAAGGCTCATTTTCACTCCCTCCAGAAGGGAGATCAAATGGATCAAGCAATTTGGTGCTAGGCTTTTCCCTTTAGGATTTACCCCAACAATGTTTTGCTTGGAATCGCAGTGTCACAGAAACGTGCATTCTGCATAACACATAACTGCATGTATCTCAGGACAGGAAAGAGGTAGGCCAGAATTCAAAGGCTCATTTTCACTCCCTCCAGAAGGGAGATCAAATGGATCAAGCAATTTGGTGCTAGGCTTTTCCCTTTAGGATTTACCCCAACAATGTTTTGCTTGGAATCGCAGTGTCACAGAAACGTGCATTCTGCATAACACATAACTGCATGTATCTCAGGACAGGAAAGAGGTAGGCCAGAATTCAAAGGCTCATTTTCACTCCCTCCAGAAGGGAGATCAAATGGATCAAGCAATTTGGTGCTAGGCTTTTCCCTTTAGGATTTACCCCAACAATGTTTTGCTTGGAATCGCAGTGTCACAGAAACGTGCATTCTGCATAACACATAACTGCATGTATCTCAGGACAGGAAAGAGGTAGGCCAGAATTCAAAGGCTCATTTTCACTCCCTCCAGAAGGGAGATCAAATGGATCAAGCAATTTGGTGCTAGGCTTTTCCCTTTAGGATTTACCCCAACAATGTTTTGCTTGGAATCGCAGTGTCACAGAAACGTGCATTCTGCATAACACATAACTGCATGTATCTCAGGACAGGAAAGAGGTAGGCCAGAATTCAAAGGCTCATTTTCACTCCCTCCAGAAGGGAGATCAAATGGATCAAGCAATTTGGTGCTAGGCTTTTCCCTTTAGGATTTACCCCAACAATGTTTTGCTTGGAATCGCAGTGTCACAGAAACGTGCATTCTGCATAACACATAACTGCATGTATCTCAGGACAGGAAAGAGGTAGGCCAGAATTCAAAGGCTCATTTTCACTCCCTCCAGAAGGGAGATCAAATGGATCAAGCAATTTGGTGCTAGGCTTTTCCCTTTAGGATTTACCCCAACAATGTTTTGCTTGGAATCGCAGTGTCACAGAAACGTGCATTCTGCATAACACATAACTGCATGTATCTCAGGACAGGAAAGAGGTAGGCCAGAATTCAAAGGCTCATTTTCACTCCCTCCAGAAGGGAGATCAAATGGATCAAGCAATTTGGTGCTAGGCTTTTCCCTTTAGGATTTACCCCAACAATGTTTTGCTTGGAATCGCAGTGTCACAGAAACGTGCATTCTGCATAACACATAACTGCATGTATCTCAGGACAGGAAAGAGGTAGGCCAGAATTCAAAGGCTCATTTTCACTCCCTCCAGAAGGGAGATCAAATGGATCAAGCAATTTGGTGCTAGGCTTTTCCCTTTAGGATTTACCCCAACAATGTTTTGCTTGGAATCGCAGTGTCACAGAAACGTGCATTCTGCATAACACATAACTGCATGTATCTCAGGACAGGAAAGAGGTAGGCCAGAATTCAAAGGCTCATTTTCACTCCCTCCAGAAGGGAGATCAAATGGATCAAGCAATTTGGTGCTAGGCTTTTCCCTTTAGGATTTACCCCAACAATGTTTTGCTTGGAATCGCAGTGTCACAGAAACGTGCATTCTGCATAACACATAACTGCATGTATCTCAGGACAGGAAAGAGGTAGGCCAGAATTCAAAGGCTCATTTTCACTCCCTCCAGAAGGGAGATCAAATGGATCAAGCAATTTGGTGCTAGGCTTTTCCCTTTAGGATTTACCCCAACAATGTTTTGCTTGGAATCGCAGTGTCACAGAAACGTGCATTCTGCATAACACATAACTGCATGTATCTCAGGACAGGAAAGAGGTAGGCCAGAATTCAAAGGCTCATTTTCACTCCCTCCAGAAGGGAGATCAAATGGATCAAGCAATTTGGTGCTAGGCTTTTCCCTTTAGGATTTACCCCAACAATGTTTTGCTTGGAATCGCAGTGTCACAGAAACGTGCATTCTGCATAACACATAACTGCATGTATCTCAGGACAGGAAAGAGGTAGGCCAGAATTCAAAGGCTCATTTTCACTCCCTCCAGAAGGGAGATCAAATGGATCAAGCAATTTGGTGCTAGGCTTTTCCCTTTAGGATTTACCCCAACAATGTTTTGCTTGGAATCGCAGTGTCACAGAAACGTGCATTCTGCATAACACATAACTGCATGTATCTCAGGACAGGAAAGAGGTAGGCCAGAATTCAAAGGCTCATTTTCACTCCCTCCAGAAGGGAGATCAAATGGATCAAGCAATTTGGTGCTAGGCTTTTCCCTTTAGGATTTACCCCAACAATGTTTTGCTTGGAATCGCAGTGTCACAGAAACGTGCATTCTGCATAACACATAACTGCATGTATCTCAGGACAGGAAAGAGGTAGGCCAGAATTCAAAGGCTCATTTTCACTCCCTCCAGAAGGGAGATCAAATGGATCAAGCAATTTGGTGCTAGGCTTTTCCCTTTAGGATTTACCCCAACAATGTTTTGCTTGGAATCGCAGTGTCACAGAAACGTGCATTCTGCATAACACATAACTGCATGTATCTCAGGACAGGAAAGAGGTAGGCCAGAATTCAAAGGCTCATTTTCACTCCCTCCAGAAGGGAGATCAAATGGATCAAGCAATTTGGTGCTAGGCTTTTCCCTTTAGGATTTACCCCAACAATGTTTTGCTTGGAATCGCAGTGTCACAGAAACGTGCATTCTGCATAACACATAACTGCATGTATCTCAGGACAGGAAAGAGGTAGGCCAGAATTCAAAGGCTCATTTTCACTCCCTCCAGAAGGGAGATCAAATGGATCAAGCAATTTGGTGCTAGGCTTTTCCCTTTAGGATTTACCCCAACAATGTTTTGCTTGGAATCGCAGTGTCACAGAAACGTGCATTCTGCATAACACATAACTGCATGTATCTCAGGACAGGAAAGAGGTAGGCCAGAATTCAAAGG
Source organism: Colaptes auratus (assembly GCA_015227895.2). Taxonomy (NCBI): domain Eukaryota; kingdom Metazoa; phylum Chordata; class Aves; order Piciformes; family Picidae; genus Colaptes; species Colaptes auratus. Next base: position 6,729,449 of record JAAWVA010000039.1, on the reverse strand, counting down.
CTCATTTTCACTCCCTCCAGAAGGGAGATCAAATGGATCAAGCAATTTGGTGCTAGGCTTTTCCCTTTAGGATTTACCCCAACAATGTTTTGCTTGGAATCGCAGTGTCACAGAAACGTGCATTCTGCATAACACATAACTGCATGTATCTCAGGACAGGAAAGAGGTAGGCCAGAATTCAAAGGCTCATTTTCACTCCCTCCAGAAGGGAGATCAAATGGATCAAGCAATTTGGTGCTAGGCTTTTCCCTTTAGGATTTACCCCAACAATGTTTTGCTTGGAATCGCAGTGTCACAGAAACGTGCATTCTGCATAACACATAACTGCATGTATCTCAGGACAGGAAAGAGGTAGGCCAGAATTCAAAGGCTCATTTTCACTCCCTCCAGAAGGGAGATCAAATGGATCAAGCAATTTGGTGCTAGGCTTTTCCCTTTAGGATTTACCCCAACAATGTTTTGCTTGGAATCGCAGTGTCACAGAAACGTGCATTCTGCATAACACATAACTGCATGTATCTCAGGACAGGAAAGAGGTAGGCCAGAATTCAAAGGCTCATTTTCACTCCCTCCAGAAGGGAGATCAAATGGATCAAGCAATTTGGTGCTAGGCTTTTCCCTTTAGGATTTACCCCAACAATGTTTTGCTTGGAATCGCAGTGTCACAGAAACGTGCATTCTGCATAACACATAACTGCATGTATCTCAGGACAGGAAAGAGGTAGGCCAGAATTCAAAGGCTCATTTTCACTCCCTCCAGAAGGGAGATCAAATGGATCAAGCAATTTGGTGCTAGGCTTTTCCCTTTAGGATTTACCCCAACAATGTTTTGCTTGGAATCGCAGTGTCACAGAAACGTGCATTCTGCATAACACATAACTGCATGTATCTCAGGACAGGAAAGAGGTAGGCCAGAATTCAAAGGCTCATTTTCACTCCCTCCAGAAGGGAGATCAAATGGATCAAGCAATTTGGTGCTAGGCTTTTCCCTTTAGGATTTACCCCAACAATGTTTTGCTTGGAATCGCAGTGTCACAGAAACGTGCATTCTGCATAACACATAACTGCATGTATCTCAGGACAGGAAAGAGGTAGGCCAGAATTCAAAGGCTCATTTTCACTCCCTCCAGAAGGGAGATCAAATGGATCAAGCAATTTGGTGCTAGGCTTTTCCCTTTAGGATTTACCCCAACAATGTTTTGCTTGGAATCGCAGTGTCACAGAAACGTGCATTCTGCATAACACATAACTGCATGTATCTCAGGACAGGAAAGAGGTAGGCCAGAATTCAAAGGCTCATTTTCACTCCCTCCAGAAGGGAGATCAAATGGATCAAGCAATTTGGTGCTAGGCTTTTCCCTTTAGGATTTACCCCAACAATGTTTTGCTTGGAATCGCAGTGTCACAGAAACGTGCATTCTGCATAACACATAACTGCATGTATCTCAGGACAGGAAAGAGGTAGGCCAGAATTCAAAGGCTCATTTTCACTCCCTCCAGAAGGGAGATCAAATGGATCAAGCAATTTGGTGCTAGGCTTTTCCCTTTAGGATTTACCCCAACAATGTTTTGCTTGGAATCGCAGTGTCACAGAAACGTGCATTCTGCATAACACATAACTGCATGTATCTCAGGACAGGAAAGAGGTAGGCCAGAATTCAAAGGCTCATTTTCACTCCCTCCAGAAGGGAGATCAAATGGATCAAGCAATTTGGTGCTAGGCTTTTCCCTTTAGGATTTACCCCAACAATGTTTTGCTTGGAATCGCAGTGTCACAGAAACGTGCATTCTGCATAACACATAACTGCATGTATCTCAGGACAGGAAAGAGGTAGGCCAGAATTCAAAGGCTCATTTTCACTCCCTCCAGAAGGGAGATCAAATGGATCAAGCAATTTGGTGCTAGGCTTTTCCCTTTAGGATTTACCCCAACAATGTTTTGCTTGGAATCGCAGTGTCACAGAAACGTGCATTCTGCATAACACATAACTGCATGTATCTCAGGACAGGAAAGAGGTAGGCCAGAATTCAAAGGCTCATTTTCACTCCCTCCAGAAGGGAGATCAAATGGATCAAGCAATTTGGTGCTAGGCTTTTCCCTTTAGGATTTACCCCAACAATGTTTTGCTTGGAATCGCAGTGTCACAGAAACGTGCATTCTGCATAACACATAACTGCATGTATCTCAGGACAGGAAAGAGGTAGGCCAGAATTCAAAGGCTCATTTTCACTCCCTCCAGAAGGGAGATCAAATGGATCAAGCAATTTGGTGCTAGGCTTTTCCCTTTAGGATTTACCCCAACAATGTTTTGCTTGGAATCGCAGTGTCACAGAAACGTGCATTCTGCATAACACATAACTGCATGTATCTCAGGACAGGAAAGAGGTAGGCCAGAATTCAAAGGCTCATTTTCACTCCCTCCAGAAGGGAGATCAAATGGATCAAGCAATTTGGTGCTAGGCTTTTCCCTTTAGGATTTACCCCAACAATGTTTTGCTTGGAATCGCAGTGTCACAGAAACGTGCATTCTGCATAACACATAACTGCATGTATCTCAGGACAGGAAAGAGGTAGGCCAGAATTCAAAGGCTCATTTTCACTCCCTCCAGAAGGGAGATCAAATGGATCAAGCAATTTGGTGCTAGGCTTTTCCCTTTAGGATTTACCCCAACAATGTTTTGCTTGGAATCGCAGTGTCACAGAAACGTGCATTCTGCATAACACATAACTGCATGTATCTCAGGACAGGAAAGAGGTAGGCCAGAATTCAAAGGCTCATTTTCACTCCCTCCAGAAGGGAGATCAAATGGATCAAGCAATTTGGTGCTAGGCTTTTCCCTTTAGGATTTACCCCAACAATGTTTTGCTTGGAATCGCAGTGTCACAGAAACGTGCATTCTGCATAACACATAACTGCATGTATCTCAGGACAGGAAAGAGGTAGGCCAGAATTCAAAGGCTCATTTTCACTCCCTCCAGAAGGGAGATCAAATGGATCAAGCAATTTGGTGCTAGGCTTTTCCCTTTAGGATTTACCCCAACAATGTTTTGCTTGGAATCGCAGTGTCACAGAAACGTGCATTCTGCATAACACATAACTGCATGTATCTCAGGACAGGAAAGAGGTAGGCCAGAATTCAAAGGCTCATTTTCACTCCCTCCAGAAGGGAGATCAAATGGATCAAGCAATTTGGTGCTAGGCTTTTCCCTTTAGGATTTACCCCAACAATGTTTTGCTTGGAATCGCAGTGTCACAGAAACGTGCATTCTGCATAACACATAACTGCATGTATCTCAGGACAGGAAAGAGGTAGGCCAGAATTCAAAGGCTCATTTTCACTCCCTCCAGAAGGGAGATCAAATGGATCAAGCAATTTGGTGCTAGGCTTTTCCCTTTAGGATTTACCCCAACAATGTTTTGCTTGGAATCGCAGTGTCACAGAAACGTGCATTCTGCATAACACATAACTGCATGTATCTCAGGACAGGAAAGAGGTAGGCCAGAATTCAAAGGCTCATTTTCACTCCCTCCAGAAGGGAGATCAAATGGATCAAGCAATTTGGTGCTAGGCTTTTCCCTTTAGGATTTACCCCAACAATGTTTTGCTTGGAATCGCAGTGTCACAGAAACGTGCATTCTGCATAACACATAACTGCATGTATCTCAGGACAGGAAAGAGGTAGGCCAGAATTCAAAGGCTCATTTTCACTCCCTCCAGAAGGGAGATCAAATGGATCAAGCAATTTGGTGCTAGGCTTTTCCCTTTAGGATTTACCCCAACAATGTTTTGCTTGGAATCGCAGTGTCACAGAAACGTGCATTCTGCATAACACATAACTGCATGTATCTCAGGACAGGAAAGAGGTAGGCCAGAATTCAAAGGCTCATTTTCACTCCCTCCAGAAGGGAGATCAAATGGATCAAGCAATTTGGTGCTAGGCTTTTCCCTTTAGGATTTACCCCAACAATGTTTTGCTTGGAATCGCAGTGTCACAGAAACGTGCATTCTGCATAACACATAACTGCATGTATCTCAGGACAGGAAAGAGGTAGGCCAGAATTCAAAGGCTCATTTTCACTCCCTCCAGAAGGGAGATCAAATGGATCAAGCAATTTGGTGCTAGGCTTTTCCCTTTAGGATTTACCCCAACAATGTTTTGCTTGGAATCGCAGTGTCACAGAAACGTGCATTCTGCATAACACATAACTGCATGTATCTCAGGACAGGAAAGAGGTAGGCCAGAATTCAAAGGCTCATTTTCACTCCCTCCAGAAGGGAGATCAAATGGATCAAGCAATTTGGTGCTAGGCTTTTCCCTTTAGGATTTACCCCAACAATGTTTGCTTGGAATCGCAGTGTCACAGAAACGTGCATTCTGCATAACACATAACTGCATGTATCTCAGGACAGGAAAGAGGTAGGCCAGAATTCAAAGGCTCATTTTCACTCCCTCCAGAAGGGAGATCAAATGGATCAAGCAATTTGGTGCTAGGCTTTTCCCTTTAGGATTTACCCCAACAATGTTTTGCTTGGAATCGCAGTGTCACAGAAACGTGCATTCTGCATAACACATAACTGCATGTATCTCAGGACAGGAAAGAGGTAGGCCAGAATTCAAAGGCTCATTTTCACTCCCTCCAGAAGGGAGATCAAATGGATCAAGCAATTTGGTGCTAGGCTTTTCCCTTTAGGATTTACCCCAACAATGTTTTGCTTGGAATCGCAGTGTCACAGAAACGTGCATTCTGCATAACACATAACTGCATGTATCTCAGGACAGGAAAGAGGTAGGCCAGAATTCAAAGGCTCATTTTCACTCCCTCCAGAAGGGAGATCAAATGGATCAAGCAATTTGGTGCTAGGCTTTTCCCTTTAGGATTTACCCCAACAATGTTTTGCTTGGAATCGCAGTGTCACAGAAACGTGCATTCTGCATAACACATAACTGCATGTATCTCAGGACAGGAAAGAGGTAGGCCAGAATTCAAAGGCTCATTTTCACTCCCTCCAGAAGGGAGATCAAATGGATCAAGCAATTTGGTGCTAGGCTTTTCCCTTTAGGATTTACCCCAACAATGTTTTGCTTGGAATCGCAGTGTCACAGAAACGTGCATTCTGCATAACACATAACTGCATGTATCTCAGGACAGGAAAGAGGTAGGCCAGAATTCAAAGGCTCATTTTCACTCCCTCCAGAAGGGAGATCAAATGGATCAAGCAATTTGGTGCTAGGCTTTTCCCTTTAGGATTTACCCCAACAATGTTTTGCTTGGAATCGCAGTGTCACAGAAACGTGCATTCTGCATAACACATAACTGCATGTATCTCAGGACAGGAAAGAGGTAGGCCAGAATTCAAAGGCTCATTTTCACTCCCTCCAGAAGGGAGATCAAATGGATCAAGCAATTTGGTGCTAGGCTTTTCCCTTTAGGATTTACCCCAACAATGTTTTGCTTGGAATCGCAGTGTCACAGAAACGTGCATTCTGCATAACACATAACTGCATGTATCTCAGGACAGGAAAGAGGTAGGCCAGAATTCAAAGGCTCATTTTCACTCCCTCCAGAAGGGAGATCAAATGGATCAAGCAATTTGGTGCTAGGCTTTTCCCTTTAGGATTTACCCCAACAATGTTTTGCTTGGAATCGCAGTGTCACAGAAACGTGCATTCTGCATAACACATAACTGCATGTATCTCAGGACAGGAAAGAGGTAGGCCAGAATTCAAAGGCTCATTTTCACTCCCTCCAGAAGGGAGATCAAATGGATCAAGCAATTTGGTGCTAGGCTTTTCCCTTTAGGATTTACCCCAACAATGTTTTGCTTGGAATCGCAGTGTCACAGAAACGTGCATTCTGCATAACACATAACTGCATGTATCTCAGGACAGGAAAGAGGTAGGCCAGAATTCAAAGGCTCATTTTCACTCCCTCCAGAAGGGAGATCAAATGGATCAAGCAATTTGGTGCTAGGCTTTTCCCTTTAGGATTTACCCCAACAATGTTTTGCTTGGAATCGCAGTGTCACAGAAACGTGCATTCTGCATAACACATAACTGCATGTATCTCAGGACAGGAAAGAGGTAGGCCAGAATTCAAAGGCTCATTTTCACTCCCTCCAGAAGGGAGATCAAATGGATCAAGCAATTTGGTGCTAGGCTTTTCCCTTTAGGATTTACCCCAACAATGTTTTGCTTGGAATCGCAGTGTCACAGAAACGTGCATTCTGCATAACACATAACTGCATGTATCTCAGGACAGGAAAGAGGTAGGCCAGAATTCAAAGGCTCATTTTCACTCCCTCCAGAAGGGAGATCAAATGGATCAAGCAATTTGGTGCTAGGCTTTTCCCTTTAGGATTTACCCCAACAATGTTTTGCTTGGAATCGCAGTGTCACAGAAACGTGCATTCTGCATAACACATAACTGCATGTATCTCAGGACAGGAAAGAGGTAGGCCAGAATTCAAAGGCTCATTTTCACTCCCTCCAGAAGGGAGATCAAATGGATCAAGCAATTTGGTGCTAGGCTTTTCCCTTTAGGATTTACCCCAACAATGTTTTGCTTGGAATCGCAGTGTCACAGAAACGTGCATTCTGCATAACACATAACTGCATGTATCTCAGGACAGGAAAGAGGTAGGCCAGAATTCAAAGGCTCATTTTCACTCCCTCCAGAAGGGAGATCAAATGGATCAAGCAATTTGGTGCTAGGCTTTTCCCTTTAGGATTTACCCCAACAATGTTTTGCTTGGAATCGCAGTGTCACAGAAACGTGCATTCTGCATAACACATAACTGCATGTATCTCAGGACAGGAAAGAGGTAGGCCAGAATTCAAAGGCTCATTTTCACTCCCTCCAGAAGGGAGATCAAATGGATCAAGCAATTTGGTGCTAGGCTTTTCCCTTTAGGATTTACCCCAACAATGTTTTGCTTGGAATCGCAGTGTCACAGAAACGTGCATTCTGCATAACACATAACTGCATGTATCTCAGGACAGGAAAGAGGTAGGCCAGAATTCAAAGGCTCATTTTCACTCCCTCCAGAAGGGAGATCAAATGGATCAAGCAATTTGGTGCTAGGCTTTTCCCTTTAGGATTTACCCCAACAATGTTTTGCTTGGAATCGCAGTGTCACAGAAACGTGCATTCTGCATAACACATAACTGCATGTATCTCAGGACAGGAAAGAGGTAGGCCAGAATTCAAAGGCTCATTTTCACTCCCTCCAGAAGGGAGATCAAATGGATCAAGCAATTTGGTGCTAGGCTTTTCCCTTTAGGATTTACCCCAACAATGTTTTGCTTGGAATCGCAGTGTCACAGAAACGTGCATTCTGCATAACACATAACTGCATGTATCTCAGGACAGGAAAGAGGTAGGCCAGAATTCAAAGGCTCATTTTCACTCCCTCCAGAAGGGAGATCAAATGGATCAAGCAATTTGGTGCTAGGCTTTTCCCTTTAGGATTTACCCCAACAATGTTTTGCTTGGAATCGCAGTGTCACAGAAACGTGCATTCTGCATAACACATAACTGCATGTATCTCAGGACAGGAAAGAGGTAGGCCAGAATTCAAAGGCTCATTTTCACTCCCTCCAGAAGGGAGATCAAATGGATCAAGCAATTTGGTGCTAGGCTTTTCCCTTTAGGATTTACCCCAACAATGTTTTGCTTGGAATCGCAGTGTCACAGAAACGTGCATTCTGCATAACACATAACTGCATGTATCTCAGGACAGGAAAGAGGTAGGCCAGAATTCAAAGGCTCATTTTCACTCCCTCCAGAAGGGAGATCAAATGGATCAAGCAATTTGGTGCTAGGCTTTTCCCTTTAGGATTTACCCCAACAATGTTTTGCTTGGAATCGCAGTGTCACAGAAACGTGCATTCTGCATAACACATAACTGCATGTATCTCAGGACAGGAAAGAGGTAGGCCAGAATTCAAAGGCTCATTTTCACTCCCTCCAGAAGGGAGATCAAATGGATCAAGCAATTTGGTGCTAGGCTTTTCCCTTTAGGATTTACCCCAACAATGTTTTGCTTGGAATCGCAGTGTCACAGAAACGTGCATTCTGCATAACACATAACTGCATGTATCTCAGGACAGGAAAGAGGTAGGCCAGAATTCAAAGGCTCATTTTCACTCCCTCCAGAAGGGAGATCAAATGGATCAAGCAATTTGGTGCTAGGCTTTTCCCTTTAGGATTTACCCCAACAATGTTTTGCTTGGAATCGCAGTGTCACAGAAACGTGCATTCTGCATAACACATAACTGCATGTATCTCAGGACAGGAAAGAGGTAGGCCAGAATTCAAAGGCTCATTTTCACTCCCTCCAGAAGGGAGATCAAATGGATCAAGCAATTTGGTGCTAGGCTTTTCCCTTTAGGATTTACCCCAACAATGTTTTGCTTGGAATCGCAGTGTCACAGAAACGTGCATTCTGCATAACACATAACTGCATGTATCTCAGGACAGGAAAGAGGTAGGCCAGAATTCAAAGGCTCATTTTCACTCCCTCCAGAAGGGAGATCAAATGGATCAAGCAATTTGGTGCTAGGCTTTTCCCTTTAGGATTTACCCCAACAATGTTTTGCTTGGAATCGCAGTGTCACAGAAACGTGCATTCTGCATAACACATAACTGCATGTATCTCAGGACAGGAAAGAGGTAGGCCAGAATTCAAAGGCTCATTTTCACTCCCTCCAGAAGGGAGATCAAATGGATCAAGCAATTTGGTGCTAGGCTTTTCCCTTTAGGATTTACCCCAACAATGTTTTGCTTGGAATCGCAGTGTCACAGAAACGTGCATTCTGCATAACACATAACTGCATGTATCTCAGGACAGGAAAGAGGTAGGCCAGAATTCAAAGGCTCATTTTCACTCCCTCCAGAAGGGAGATCAAATGGATCAAGCAATTTGGTGCTAGGCTTTTCCCTTTAGGATTTACCCCAACAATGTTTTGCTTGGAATCGCAGTGTCACAGAAACGTGCATTCTGCATAACACATAACTGCATGTATCTCAGGACAGGAAAGAGGTAGGCCAGAATTCAAAGGCTCATTTTCACTCCCTCCAGAAGGGAGATCAAATGGATCAAGCAATTTGGTGCTAGGCTTTTCCCTTTAGGATTTACCCCAACAATGTTTTGCTTGGAATCGCAGTGTCACAGAAACGTGCATTCTGCATAACACATAACTGCATGTATCTCAGGACAGGAAAGAGGTAGGCCAGAATTCAAAGGCTCATTTTCACTCCCTCCAGAAGGGAGATCAAATGGATCAAGCAATTTGGTGCTAGGCTTTTCCCTTTAGGATTTACCCCAACAATGTTTTGCTTGGAATCGCAGTGTCACAGAAACGTGCATTCTGCATAACACATAACTGCATGTATCTCAGGACAGGAAAGAGGTAGGCCAGAATTCAAAGGCTCATTTTCACTCCCTCCAGAAGGGAGATCAAATGGATCAAGCAATTTGGTGCTAGGCTTTTCCCTTTAGGATTTACCCCAACAATGTTTTGCTTGGAATCGCAGTGTCACAGAAACGTGCATTCTGCATAACACATAACTGCATGTATCTCAGGACAGGAAAGAGGTAGGCCAGAATTCAAAGGCTCATTTTCACTCCCTCCAGAAGGGAGATCAAATGGATCAAGCAATTTGGTGCTAGGCTTTTCCCTTTAGGATTTACCCCAACAATGTTTTGCTTGGAATCGCAGTGTCACAGAAACGTGCATTCTGCATAACACATAACTGCATGTATCTCAGGACAGGAAAGAGGTAGGCCAGAATTCAAAGGCTCATTTTCACTCCCTCCAGAAGGGAGATCAAATGGATCAAGCAATTTGGTGCTAGGCTTTTCCCTTTAGGATTTACCCCAACAATGTTTTGCTTGGAATCGCAGTGTCACAGAAACGTGCATTCTGCATAACACATAACTGCATGTATCTCAGGACAGGAAAGAGGTAGGCCAGAATTCAAAGGCTCATTTTCACTCCCTCCAGAAGGGAGATCAAATGGATCAAGCAATTTGGTGCTAGGCTTTTCCCTTTAGGATTTACCCCAACAATGTTTTGCTTGGAATCGCAGTGTCACAGAAACGTGCATTCTGCATAACACATAACTGCATGTATCTCAGGACAGGAAAGAGGTAGGCCAGAATTCAAAGGCTCATTTTCACTCCCTCCAGAAGGGAGATCAAATGGATCAAGCAATTTGGTGCTAGGCTTTTCCCTTTAGGATTTACCCCAACAATGTTTTGCTTGGAATCGCAGTGTCACAGAAACGTGCATTCTGCATAACACATAACTGCATGTATCTCAGGACAGGAAAGAGGTAGGCCAGAATTCAAAGGCTCATTTTCACTCCCTCCAGAAGGGAGATCAAATGGATCAAGCAATTTGGTGCTAGGCTTTTCCCTTTAGGATTTACCCCAACAATGTTTTGCTTGGAATCGCAGTGTCACAGAAACGTGCATTCTGCATAACACATAACTGCATGTATCTCAGGACAGGAAAGAGGTAGGCCAGAATTCAAAGGCTCATTTTCACTCCCTCCAGAAGGGAGATCAAATGGATCAAGCAATTTGGTGCTAGGCTTTTCCCTTTAGGATTTACCCCAACAATGTTTTGCTTGGAATCGCAGTGTCACAGAAACGTGCATTCTGCATAACACATAACTGCATGTATCTCAGGACAGGAAAGAGGTAGGCCAGAATTCAAAGGCTCATTTTCACTCCCTCCAGAAGGGAGATCAAATGGATCAAGCAATTTGGTGCTAGGCTTTTCCCTTTAGGATTTACCCCAACAATGTTTTGCTTGGAATCGCAGTGTCACAGAAACGTGCATTCTGCATAACACATAACTGCATGTATCTCAGGACAGGAAAGAGGTAGGCCAGAATTCAAAGGCTCATTTTCACTCCCTCCAGAAGGGAGATCAAATGGATCAAGCAATTTGGTGCTAGGCTTTTCCCTTTAGGATTTACCCCAACAATGTTTTGCTTGGAATCGCAGTGTCACAGAAACGTGCATTCTGCATAACACATAACTGCATGTATCTCAGGACAGGAAAGAGGTAGGCCAGAATTCAAAGGCTCATTTTCACTCCCTCCAGAAGGGAGATCAAATGGATCAAGCAATTTGGTGCTAGGCTTTTCCCTTTAGGATTTACCCCAACAATGTTTTGCTTGGAATCGCAGTGTCACAGAAACGTGCATTCTGCATAACACATAACTGCATGTATCTCAGGACAGGAAAGAGGTAGGCCAGAATTCAAAGGCTCATTTTCACTCCCTCCAGAAGGGAGATCAAATGGATCAAGCAATTTGGTGCTAGGCTTTTCCCTTTAGGATTTACCCCAACAATGTTTTGCTTGGAATCGCAGTGTCACAGAAACGTGCATTCTGCATAACACATAACTGCATGTATCTCAGGACAGGAAAGAGGTAGGCCAGAATTCAAAGGCTCATTTTCACTCCCTCCAGAAGGGAGATCAAATGGATCAAGCAATTTGGTGCTAGGCTTTTCCCTTTAGGATTTACCCCAACAATGTTTTGCTTGGAATCGCAGTGTCACAGAAACGTGCATTCTGCATAACACATAACTGCATGTATCTCAGGACAGGAAAGAGGTAGGCCAGAATTCAAAGGCTCATTTTCACTCCCTCCAGAAGGGAGATCAAATGGATCAAGCAATTTGGTGCTAGGCTTTTCCCTTTAGGATTTACCCCAACAATGTTTTGCTTGGAATCGCAGTGTCACAGAAACGTGCATTCTGCATAACACATAACTGCATGTATCTCAGGACAGGAAAGAGGTAGGCCAGAATTCAAAGGCTCATTTTCACTCCCTCCAGAAGGGAGATCAAATGGATCAAGCAATTTGGTGCTAGGCTTTTCCCTTTAGGATTTACCCCAACAATGTTTTGCTTGGAATCGCAGTGTCACAGAAACGTGCATTCTGCATAACACATAACTGCATGTATCTCAGGACAGGAAAGAGGTAGGCCAGAATTCAAAGGCTCATTTTCACTCCCTCCAGAAGGGAGATCAAATGGATCAAGCAATTTGGTGCTAGGCTTTTCCCTTTAGGATTTACCCCAACAATGTTTTGCTTGGAATCGCAGTGTCACAGAAACGTGCATTCTGCATAACACATAACTGCATGTATCTCAGGACAGGAAAGAGGTAGGCCAGAATTCAAAGGCTCATTTTCACTCCCTCCAGAAGGGAGATCAAATGGATCAAGCAATTTGGTGCTAGGCTTTTCCCTTTAGGATTTACCCCAACAATGTTTTGCTTGGAATCGCAGTGTCACAGAAACGTGCATTCTGCATAACACATAACTGCATGTATCTCAGGACAGGAAAGAGGTAGGCCAGAATTCAAAGGCTCATTTTCACTCCCTCCAGAAGGGAGATCAAATGGATCAAGCAATTTGGTGCTAGGCTTTTCCCTTTAGGATTTACCCCAACAATGTTTTGCTTGGAATCGCAGTGTCACAGAAACGTGCATTCTGCATAACACATAACTGCATGTATCTCAGGACAGGAAAGAGGTAGGCCAGAATTCAAAGGCTCATTTTCACTCCCTCCAGAAGGGAGATCAAATGGATCAAGCAATTTGGTGCTAGGCTTTTCCCTTTAGGATTTACCCCAACAATGTTTTGCTTGGAATCGCAGTGTCACAGAAACGTGCATTCTGCATAACACATAACTGCATGTATCTCAGGACAGGAAAGAGGTAGGCCAGAATTCAAAGGCTCATTTTCACTCCCTCCAGAAGGGAGATCAAATGGATCAAGCAATTTGGTGCTAGGCTTTTCCCTTTAGGATTTACCCCAACAATGTTTTGCTTGGAATCGCAGTGTCACAGAAACGTGCATTCTGCATAACACATAACTGCATGTATCTCAGGACAGGAAAGAGGTAGGCCAGAATTCAAAGGCTCATTTTCACTCCCTCCAGAAGGGAGATCAAATGGATCAAGCAATTTGGTGCTAGGCTTTTCCCTTTAGGATTTACCCCAACAATGTTTTGCTTGGAATCGCAGTGTCACAGAAACGTGCATTCTGCATAACACATAACTGCATGTATCTCAGGACAGGAAAGAGGTAGGCCAGAATTCAAAGGCTCATTTTCACTCCCTCCAGAAGGGAGATCAAATGGATCAAGCAATTTGGTGCTAGGCTTTTCCCTTTAGGATTTACCCCAACAATGTTTTGCTTGGAATCGCAGTGTCACAGAAACGTGCATTCTGCATAACACATAACTGCATGTATCTCAGGACAGGAAAGAGGTAGGCCAGAATTCAAAGGCTCATTTTCACTCCCTCCAGAAGGGAGATCAAATGGATCAAGCAATTTGGTGCTAGGCTTTTCCCTTTAGGATTTACCCCAACAATGTTTTGCTTGGAATCGCAGTGTCACAGAAACGTGCATTCTGCATAACACATAACTGCATGTATCTCAGGACAGGAAAGAGGTAGGCCAGAATTCAAAGGCTCATTTTCACTCCCTCCAGAAGGGAGATCAAATGGATCAAGCAATTTGGTGCTAGGCTTTTCCCTTTAGGATTTACCCCAACAATGTTTTGCTTGGAATCGCAGTGTCACAGAAACGTGCATTCTGCATAACACATAACTGCATGTATCTCAGGACAGGAAAGAGGTAGGCCAGAATTCAAAGGCTCATTTTCACTCCCTCCAGAAGGGAGATCAAATGGATCAAGCAATTTGGTGCTAGGCTTTTCCCTTTAGGATTTACCCCAACAATGTTTTGCTTGGAATCGCAGTGTCACAGAAACGTGCATTCTGCATAACACATAACTGCATGTATCTCAGGACAGGAAAGAGGTAGGCCAGAATTCAAAGGCTCATTTTCACTCCCTCCAGAAGGGAGATCAAATGGATCAAGCAATTTGGTGCTAGGCTTTTCCCTTTAGGATTTACCCCAACAATGTTTTGCTTGGAATCGCAGTGTCACAGAAACGTGCATTCTGCATAACACATAACTGCATGTATCTCAGGACAGGAAAGAGGTAGGCCAGAATTCAAAGGCTCATTTTCACTCCCTCCAGAAGGGAGATCAAATGGATCAAGCAATTTGGTGCTAGGCTTTTCCCTTTAGGATTTACCCCAACAATGTTTTGCTTGGAATCGCAGTGTCACAGAAACGTGCATTCTGCATAACACATAACTGCATGTATCTCAGGACAGGAAAGAGGTAGGCCAGAATTCAAAGGCTCATTTTCACTCCCTCCAGAAGGGAGATCAAATGGATCAAGCAATTTGGTGCTAGGCTTTTCCCTTTAGGATTTACCCCAACAATGTTTTGCTTGGAATCGCAGTGTCACAGAAACGTGCATTCTGCATAACACATAACTGCATGTATCTCAGGACAGGAAAGAGGTAGGCCAGAATTCAAAGGCTCATTTTCACTCCCTCCAGAAGGGAGATCAAATGGATCAAGCAATTTGGTGCTAGGCTTTTCCCTTTAGGATTTACCCCAACAATGTTTTGCTTGGAATCGCAGTGTCACAGAAACGTGCATTCTGCATAACACATAACTGCATGTATCTCAGGACAGGAAAGAGGTAGGCCAGAATTCAAAGGCTCATTTTCACTCCCTCCAGAAGGGAGATCAAATGGATCAAGCAATTTGGTGCTAGGCTTTTCCCTTTAGGATTTACCCCAACAATGTTTTGCTTGGAATCGCAGTGTCACAGAAACGTGCATTCTGCATAACACATAACTGCATGTATCTCAGGACAGGAAAGAGGTAGGCCAGAATTCAAAGGCTCATTTTCACTCCCTCCAGAAGGGAGATCAAATGGATCAAGCAATTTGGTGCTAGGCTTTTCCCTTTAGGATTTACCCCAACAATGTTTTGCTTGGAATCGCAGTGTCACAGAAACGTGCATTCTGCATAACACATAACTGCATGTATCTCAGGACAGGAAAGAGGTAGGCCAGAATTCAAAGGCTCATTTTCACTCCCTCCAGAAGGGAGATCAAATGGATCAAGCAATTTGGTGCTAGGCTTTTCCCTTTAGGATTTACCCCAACAATGTTTTGCTTGGAATCGCAGTGTCACAGAAACGTGCATTCTGCATAACACATAACTGCATGTATCTCAGGACAGGAAAGAGGTAGGCCAGAATTCAAAGGCTCATTTTCACTCCCTCCAGAAGGGAGATCAAATGGATCAAGCAATTTGGTGCTAGGCTTTTCCCTTTAGGATTTACCCCAACAATGTTTTGCTTGGAATCGCAGTGTCACAGAAACGTGCATTCTGCATAACACATAACTGCATGTATCTCAGGACAGGAAAGAGGTAGGCCAGAATTCAAAGGCTCATTTTCACTCCCTCCAGAAGGGAGATCAAATGGATCAAGCAATTTGGTGCTAGGCTTTTCCCTTTAGGATTTACCCCAACAATGTTTTGCTTGGAATCGCAGTGTCACAGAAACGTGCATTCTGCATAACACATAACTGCATGTATCTCAGGACAGGAAAGAGGTAGGCCAGAATTCAAAGGCTCATTTTCACTCCCTCCAGAAGGGAGATCAAATGGATCAAGCAATTTGGTGCTAGGCTTTTCCCTTTAGGATTTACCCCAACAATGTTTTGCTTGGAATCGCAGTGTCACAGAAACGTGCATTCTGCATAACACATAACTGCATGTATCTCAGGACAGGAAAGAGGTAGGCCAGAATTCAAAGGCTCATTTTCACTCCCTCCAGAAGGGAGATCAAATGGATCAAGCAATTTGGTGCTAGGCTTTTCCCTTTAGGATTTACCCCAACAATGTTTTGCTTGGAATCGCAGTGTCACAGAAACGTGCATTCTGCATAACACATAACTGCATGTATCTCAGGACAGGAAAGAGGTAGGCCAGAATTCAAAGGCTCATTTTCACTCCCTCCAGAAGGGAGATCAAATGGATCAAGCAATTTGGTGCTAGGCTTTTCCCTTTAGGATTTACCCCAACAATGTTTTGCTTGGAATCGCAGTGTCACAGAAACGTGCATTCTGCATAACACATAACTGCATGTATCTCAGGACAGGAAAGAGGTAGGCCAGAATTCAAAGGCTCATTTTCACTCCCTCCAGAAGGGAGATCAAATGGATCAAGCAATTTGGTGCTAGGCTTTTCCCTTTAGGATTTACCCCAACAATGTTTTGCTTGGAATCGCAGTGTCACAGAAACGTGCATTCTGCATAACACATAACTGCATGTATCTCAGGACAGGAAAGAGGTAGGCCAGAATTCAAAGGCTCATTTTCACTCCCTCCAGAAGGGAGATCAAATGGATCAAGCAATTTGGTGCTAGGCTTTTCCCTTTAGGATTTACCCCAACAATGTTTTGCTTGGAATCGCAGTGTCACAGAAACGTGCATTCTGCATAACACATAACTGCATGTATCTCAGGACAGGAAAGAGGTAGGCCAGAATTCAAAGGCTCATTTTCACTCCCTCCAGAAGGGAGATCAAATGGATCAAGCAATTTGGTGCTAGGCTTTTCCCTTTAGGATTTACCCCAACAATGTTTTGCTTGGAATCGCAGTGTCACAGAAACGTGCATTCTGCATAACACATAACTGCATGTATCTCAGGACAGGAAAGAGGTAGGCCAGAATTCAAAGGCTCATTTTCACTCCCTCCAGAAGGGAGATCAAATGGATCAAGCAATTTGGTGCTAGGCTTTTCCCTTTAGGATTTACCCCAACAATGTTTTGCTTGGAATCGCAGTGTCACAGAAACGTGCATTCTGCATAACACATAACTGCATGTATCTCAGGACAGGAAAGAGGTAGGCCAGAATTCAAAGGCTCATTTTCACTCCCTCCAGAAGGGAGATCAAATGGATCAAGCAATTTGGTGCTAGGCTTTTCCCTTTAGGATTTACCCCAACAATGTTTTGCTTGGAATCGCAGTGTCACAGAAACGTGCATTCTGCATAACACATAACTGCATGTATCTCAGGACAGGAAAGAGGTAGGCCAGAATTCAAAGGCTCATTTTCACTCCCTCCAGAAGGGAGATCAAATGGATCAAGCAATTTGGTGCTAGGCTTTTCCCTTTAGGATTTACCCCAACAATGTTTTGCTTGGAATCGCAGTGTCACAGAAACGTGCATTCTGCATAACACATAACTGCATGTATCTCAGGACAGGAAAGAGGTAGGCCAGAATTCAAAGGCTCATTTTCACTCCCTCCAGAAGGGAGATCAAATGGATCAAGCAATTTGGTGCTAGGCTTTTCCCTTTAGGATTTACCCCAACAATGTTTTGCTTGGAATCGCAGTGTCACAGAAACGTGCATTCTGCATAACACATAACTGCATGTATCTCAGGACAGGAAAGAGGTAGGCCAGAATTCAAAGGCTCATTTTCACTCCCTCCAGAAGGGAGATCAAATGGATCAAGCAATTTGGTGCTAGGCTTTTCCCTTTAGGATTTACCCCAACAATGTTTTGCTTGGAATCGCAGTGTCACAGAAACGTGCATTCTGCATAACACATAACTGCATGTATCTCAGGACAGGAAAGAGGTAGGCCAGAATTCAAAGGCTCATTTTCACTCCCTCCAGAAGGGAGATCAAATGGATCAAGCAATTTGGTGCTAGGCTTTTCCCTTTAGGATTTACCCCAACAATGTTTTGCTTGGAATCGCAGTGTCACAGAAACGTGCATTCTGCATAACACATAACTGCATGTATCTCAGGACAGGAAAGAGGTAGGCCAGAATTCAAAGGCTCATTTTCACTCCCTCCAGAAGGGAGATCAAATGGATCAAGCAATTTGGTGCTAGGCTTTTCCCTTTAGGATTTACCCCAACAATGTTTTGCTTGGAATCGCAGTGTCACAGAAACGTGCATTCTGCATAACACATAACTGCATGTATCTCAGGACAGGAAAGAGGTAGGCCAGAATTCAAAGGCTCATTTTCACTCCCTCCAGAAGGGAGATCAAATGGATCAAGCAATTTGGTGCTAGGCTTTTCCCTTTAGGATTTACCCCAACAATGTTTTGCTTGGAATCGCAGTGTCACAGAAACGTGCATTCTGCATAACACATAACTGCATGTATCTCAGGACAGGAAAGAGGTAGGCCAGAATTCAAAGGCTCATTTTCACTCCCTCCAGAAGGGAGATCAAATGGATCAAGCAATTTGGTGCTAGGCTTTTCCCTTTAGGATTTACCCCAACAATGTTTTGCTTGGAATCGCAGTGTCACAGAAACGTGCATTCTGCATAACACATAACTGCATGTATCTCAGGACAGGAAAGAGGTAGGCCAGAATTCAAAGGCTCATTTTCACTCCCTCCAGAAGGGAGATCAAATGGATCAAGCAATTTGGTGCTAGGCTTTTCCCTTTAGGATTTACCCCAACAATGTTTTGCTTGGAATCGCAGTGTCACAGAAACGTGCATTCTGCATAACACATAACTGCATGTATCTCAGGACAGGAAAGAGGTAGGCCAGAATTCAAAGGCTCATTTTCACTCCCTCCAGAAGGGAGATCAAATGGATCAAGCAATTTGGTGCTAGGCTTTTCCCTTTAGGATTTACCCCAACAATGTTTTGCTTGGAATCGCAGTGTCACAGAAACGTGCATTCTGCATAACACATAACTGCATGTATCTCAGGACAGGAAAGAGGTAGGCCAGAATTCAAAGGCTCATTTTCACTCCCTCCAGAAGGGAGATCAAATGGATCAAGCAATTTGGTGCTAGGCTTTTCCCTTTAGGATTTACCCCAACAATGTTTTGCTTGGAATCGCAGTGTCACAGAAACGTGCATTCTGCATAACACATAACTGCATGTATCTCAGGACAGGAAAGAGGTAGGCCAGAATTCAAAGGCTCATTTTCACTCCCTCCAGAAGGGAGATCAAATGGATCAAGCAATTTGGTGCTAGGCTTTTCCCTTTAGGATTTACCCCAACAATGTTTTGCTTGGAATCGCAGTGTCACAGAAACGTGCATTCTGCATAACACATAACTGCATGTATCTCAGGACAGGAAAGAGGTAGGCCAGAATTCAAAGGCTCATTTTCACTCCCTCCAGAAGGGAGATCAAATGGATCAAGCAATTTGGTGCTAGGCTTTTCCCTTTAGGATTTACCCCAACAATGTTTTGCTTGGAATCGCAGTGTCACAGAAACGTGCATTCTGCATAACACATAACTGCATGTATCTCAGGACAGGAAAGAGGTAGGCCAGAATTCAAAGGCTCATTTTCACTCCCTCCAGAAGGGAGATCAAATGGATCAAGCAATTTGGTGCTAGGCTTTTCCCTTTAGGATTTACCCCAACAATGTTTTGCTTGGAATCGCAGTGTCACAGAAACGTGCATTCTGCATAACACATAACTGCATGTATCTCAGGACAGGAAAGAGGTAGGCCAGAATTCAAAGGCTCATTTTCACTCCCTCCAGAAGGGAGATCAAATGGATCAAGCAATTTGGTGCTAGGCTTTTCCCTTTAGGATTTACCCCAACAATGTTTTGCTTGGAATCGCAGTGTCACAGAAACGTGCATTCTGCATAACACATAACTGCATGTATCTCAGGACAGGAAAGAGGTAGGCCAGAATTCAAAGGCTCATTTTCACTCCCTCCAGAAGGGAGATCAAATGGATCAAGCAATTTGGTGCTAGGCTTTTCCCTTTAGGATTTACCCCAACAATGTTTTGCTTGGAATCGCAGTGTCACAGAAACGTGCATTCTGCATAACACATAACTGCATGTATCTCAGGACAGGAAAGAGGTAGGCCAGAATTCAAAGGCTCATTTTCACTCCCTCCAGAAGGGAGATCAAATGGATCAAGCAATTTGGTGCTAGGCTTTTCCCTTTAGGATTTACCCCAACAATGTTTTGCTTGGAATCGCAGTGTCACAGAAACGTGCATTCTGCATAACACATAACTGCATGTATCTCAGGACAGGAAAGAGGTAGGCCAGAATTCAAAGGCTCATTTTCACTCCCTCCAGAAGGGAGATCAAATGGATCAAGCAATTTGGTGCTAGGCTTTTCCCTTTAGGATTTACCCCAACAATGTTTTGCTTGGAATCGCAGTGTCACAGAAACGTGCATTCTGCATAACACATAACTGCATGTATCTCAGGACAGGAAAGAGGTAGGCCAGAATTCAAAGGCTCATTTTCACTCCCTCCAGAAGGGAGATCAAATGGATCAAGCAATTTGGTGCTAGGCTTTTCCCTTTAGGATTTACCCCAACAATGTTTTGCTTGGAATCGCAGTGTCACAGAAACGTGCATTCTGCATAACACATAACTGCATGTATCTCAGGACAGGAAAGAGGTAGGCCAGAATTCAAAGGCTCATTTTCACTCCCTCCAGAAGGGAGATCAAATGGATCAAGCAATTTGGTGCTAGGCTTTTCCCTTTAGGATTTACCCCAACAATGTTTTGCTTGGAATCGCAGTGTCACAGAAACGTGCATTCTGCATAACACATAACTGCATGTATCTCAGGACAGGAAAGAGGTAGGCCAGAATTCAAAGGCTCATTTTCACTCCCTCCAGAAGGGAGATCAAATGGATCAAGCAATTTGGTGCTAGGCTTTTCCCTTTAGGATTTACCCCAACAATGTTTTGCTTGGAATCGCAGTGTCACAGAAACGTGCATTCTGCATAACACATAACTGCATGTATCTCAGGACAGGAAAGAGGTAGGCCAGAATTCAAAGGCTCATTTTCACTCCCTCCAGAAGGGAGATCAAATGGATCAAGCAATTTGGTGCTAGGCTTTTCCCTTTAGGATTTACCCCAACAATGTTTTGCTTGGAATCGCAGTGTCACAGAAACGTGCATTCTGCATAACACATAACTGCATGTATCTCAGGACAGGAAAGAGGTAGGCCAGAATTCAAAGGCTCATTTTCACTCCCTCCAGAAGGGAGATCAAATGGATCAAGCAATTTGGTGCTAGGCTTTTCCCTTTAGGATTTACCCCAACAATGTTTTGCTTGGAATCGCAGTGTCACAGAAACGTGCATTCTGCATAACACATAACTGCATGTATCTCAGGACAGGAAAGAGGTAGGCCAGAATTCAAAGGCTCATTTTCACTCCCTCCAGAAGGGAGATCAAATGGATCAAGCAATTTGGTGCTAGGCTTTTCCCTTTAGGATTTACCCCAACAATGTTTTGCTTGGAATCGCAGTGTCACAGAAACGTGCATTCTGCATAACACATAACTGCATGTATCTCAGGACAGGAAAGAGGTAGGCCAGAATTCAAAGGCTCATTTTCACTCCCTCCAGAAGGGAGATCAAATGGATCAAGCAATTTGGTGCTAGGCTTTTCCCTTTAGGATTTACCCCAACAATGTTTTGCTTGGAATCGCAGTGCACAGAAACGTGCATTCTGCATAACACATAACTGCATGTATCTCAGGACAGGAAAGAGGTAGGCCAGAATTCAAAGGCTCATTTTCACTCCCTCCAGAAGGGAGATCAAATGGATCAAGCAATTTGGTGCTAGGCTTTTCCCTTTAGGATTTACCCCAACAATGTTTTGCTTGGAATCGCAGTGTCACAGAAACGTGCATTCTGCATAACACATAACTGCATGTATCTCAGGACAGGAAAGAGGTAGGCCAGAATTCAAAGGCTCATTTTCACTCCCTCCAGAAGGGAGATCAAATGGATCAAGCAATTTGGTGCTAGGCTTTTCCCTTTAGGATTTACCCCAACAATGTTTTGCTTGGAATCGCAGTGTCACAGAAACGTGCATTCTGCATAACACATAACTGCATGTATCTCAGGACAGGAAAGAGGTAGGCCAGAATTCAAAGGCTCATTTTCACTCCCTCCAGAAGGGAGATCAAATGGATCAAGCAATTTGGTGCTAGGCTTTTCCCTTTAGGATTTACCCCAACAATGTTTTGCTTGGAATCGCAGTGTCACAGAAACGTGCATTCTGCATAACACATAACTGCATGTATCTCAGGACAGGAAAGAGGTAGGCCAGAATTCAAAGGCTCATTTTCACTCCCTCCAGAAGGGAGATCAAATGGATCAAGCAATTTGGTGCTAGGCTTTTCCCTTTAGGATTTACCCCAACAATGTTTTGCTTGGAATCGCAGTGTCACAGAAACGTGCATTCTGCATAACACATAACTGCATGTATCTCAGGACAGGAAAGAGGTAGGCCAGAATTCAAAGGCTCATTTTCACTCCCTCCAGAAGGGAGATCAAATGGATCAAGCAATTTGGTGCTAGGCTTTTCCCTTTAGGATTTACCCCAACAATGTTTTGCTTGGAATCGCAGTGTCACAGAAACGTGCATTCTGCATAACACATAACTGCATGTATCTCAGGACAGGAAAGAGGTAGGCCAGAATTCAAAGGCTCATTTTCACTCCCTCCAGAAGGGAGATCAAATGGATCAAGCAATTTGGTGCTAGGCTTTTCCCTTTAGGATTTACCCCAACAATGTTTTGCTTGGAATCGCAGTGTCACAGAAACGTGCATTCTGCATAACACATAACTGCATGTATCTCAGGACAGGAAAGAGGTAGGCCAGAATTCAAAGGCTCATTTTCACTCCCTCCAGAAGGGAGATCAAATGGATCAAGCAATTTGGTGCTAGGCTTTTCCCTTTAGGATTTACCCCAACAATGTTTTGCTTGGAATCGCAGTGTCACAGAAACGTGCATTCTGCATAACACATAACTGCATGTATCTCAGGACAGGAAAGAGGTAGGCCAGAATTCAAAGGCTCATTTTCACTCCCTCCAGAAGGGAGATCAAATGGATCAAGCAATTTGGTGCTAGGCTTTTCCCTTTAGGATTTACCCCAACAATGTTTTGCTTGGAATCGCAGTGTCACAGAAACGTGCATTCTGCATAACACATAACTGCATGTATCTCAGGACAGGAAAGAGGTAGGCCAGAATTCAAAGGCTCATTTTCACTCCCTCCAGAAGGGAGATCAAATGGATCAAGCAATTTGGTGCTAGGCTTTTCCCTTTAGGATTTACCCCAACAATGTTTTGCTTGGAATCGCAGTGTCACAGAAACGTGCATTCTGCATAACACATAACTGCATGTATCTCAGGACAGGAAAGAGGTAGGCCAGAATTCAAAGGCTCATTTTCACTCCCTCCAGAAGGGAGATCAAATGGATCAAGCAATTTGGTGCTAGGCTTTTCCCTTTAGGATTTACCCCAACAATGTTTTGCTTGGAATCGCAGTGTCACAGAAACGTGCATTCTGCATAACACATAACTGCATGTATCTCAGGACAGGAAAGAGGTAGGCCAGAATTCAAAGGCTCATTTTCACTCCCTCCAGAAGGGAGATCAAATGGATCAAGCAATTTGGTGCTAGGCTTTTCCCTTTAGGATTTACCCCAACAATGTTTTGCTTGGAATCGCAGTGTCACAGAAACGTGCATTCTGCATAACACATAACTGCATGTATCTCAGGACAGGAAAGAGGTAGGCCAGAATTCAAAGGCTCATTTTCACTCCCTCCAGAAGGGAGATCAAATGGATCAAGCAATTTGGTGCTAGGCTTTTCCCTTTAGGATTTACCCCAACAATGTTTTGCTTGGAATCGCAGTGTCACAGAAACGTGCATTCTGCATAACACATAACTGCATGTATCTCAGGACAGGAAAGAGGTAGGCCAGAATTCAAAGGCTCATTTTCACTCCCTCCAGAAGGGAGATCAAATGGATCAAGCAATTTGGTGCTAGGCTTTTCCCTTTAGGATTTACCCCAACAATGTTTTGCTTGGAATCGCAGTGTCACAGAAACGTGCATTCTGCATAACACATAACTGCATGTATCTCAGGACAGGAAAGAGGTAGGCCAGAATTCAAAGGCTCATTTTCACTCCCTCCAGAAGGGAGATCAAATGGATCAAGCAATTTGGTGCTAGGCTTTTCCCTTTAGGATTTACCCCAACAATGTTTTGCTTGGAATCGCAGTGTCACAGAAACGTGCATTCTGCATAACACATAACTGCATGTATCTCAGGACAGGAAAGAGGTAGGCCAGAATTCAAAGGCTCATTTTCACTCCCTCCAGAAGGGAGATCAAATGGATCAAGCAATTTGGTGCTAGGCTTTTCCCTTTAGGATTTACCCCAACAATGTTTTGCTTGGAATCGCAGTGTCACAGAAACGTGCATTCTGCATAACACATAACTGCATGTATCTCAGGACAGGAAAGAGGTAGGCCAGAATTCAAAGGCTCATTTTCACTCCCTCCAGAAGGGAGATCAAATGGATCAAGCAATTTGGTGCTAGGCTTTTCCCTTTAGGATTTACCCCAACAATGTTTTGCTTGGAATCGCAGTGTCACAGAAACGTGCATTCTGCATAACACATAACTGCATGTATCTCAGGACAGGAAAGAGGTAGGCCAGAATTCAAAGGCTCATTTTCACTCCCTCCAGAAGGGAGATCAAATGGATCAAGCAATTTGGTGCTAGGCTTTTCCCTTTAGGATTTACCCCAACAATGTTTTGCTTGGAATCGCAGTGTCACAGAAACGTGCATTCTGCATAACACATAACTGCATGTATCTCAGGACAGGAAAGAGGTAGGCCAGAATTCAAAGGCTCATTTTCACTCCCTCCAGAAGGGAGATCAAATGGATCAAGCAATTTGGTGCTAGGCTTTTCCCTTTAGGATTTACCCCAACAATGTTTTGCTTGGAATCGCAGTGTCACAGAAACGTGCATTCTGCATAACACATAACTGCATGTATCTCAGGACAGGAAAGAGGTAGGCCAGAATTCAAAGGCTCATTTTCACTCCCTCCAGAAGGGAGATCAAATGGATCAAGCAATTTGGTGCTAGGCTTTTCCCTTTAGGATTTACCCCAACAATGTTTTGCTTGGAATCGCAGTGTCACAGAAACGTGCATTCTGCATAACACATAACTGCATGTATCTCAGGACAGGAAAGAGGTAGGCCAGAATTCAAAGGCTCATTTTCACTCCCTCCAGAAGGGAGATCAAATGGATCAAGCAATTTGGTGCTAGGCTTTTCCCTTTAGGATTTACCCCAACAATGTTTTGCTTGGAATCGCAGTGTCACAGAAACGTGCATTCTGCATAACACATAACTGCATGTATCTCAGGACAGGAAAGAGGTAGGCCAGAATTCAAAGGCTCATTTTCACTCCCTCCAGAAGGGAGATCAAATGGATCAAGCAATTTGGTGCTAGGCTTTTCCCTTTAGGATTTACCCCAACAATGTTTTGCTTGGAATCGCAGTGTCACAGAAACGTGCATTCTGCATAACACATAACTGCATGTATCTCAGGACAGGAAAGAGGTAGGCCAGAATTCAAAGGCTCATTTTCACTCCCTCCAGAAGGGAGATCAAATGGATCAAGCAATTTGGTGCTAGGCTTTTCCCTTTAGGATTTACCCCAACAATGTTTTGCTTGGAATCGCAGTGTCACAGAAACGTGCATTCTGCATAACACATAACTGCATGTATCTCAGGACAGGAAAGAGGTAGGCCAGAATTCAAAGGCTCATTTTCACTCCCTCCAGAAGGGAGATCAAATGGATCAAGCAATTTGGTGCTAGGCTTTTCCCTTTAGGATTTACCCCAACAATGTTTTGCTTGGAATCGCAGTGTCACAGAAACGTGCATTCTGCATAACACATAACTGCATGTATCTCAGGACAGGAAAGAGGTAGGCCAGAATTCAAAGGCTCATTTTCACTCCCTCCAGAAGGGAGATCAAATGGATCAAGCAATTTGGTGCTAGGCTTTTCCCTTTAGGATTTACCCCAACAATGTTTTGCTTGGAATCGCAGTGTCACAGAAACGTGCATTCTGCATAACACATAACTGCATGTATCTCAGGACAGGAAAGAGGTAGGCCAGAATTCAAAGGCTCATTTTCACTCCCTCCAGAAGGGAGATCAAATGGATCAAGCAATTTGGTGCTAGGCTTTTCCCTTTAGGATTTACCCCAACAATGTTTGCTTGGAATCGCAGTGCACAGAAACGTGCATTCTGCATAACACATAACTGCATGTATCTCAGGACAGGAAAGAGGTAGGCCAGAATTCAAAGGCTCATTTTCACTCCCTCCAGAAGGGAGATCAAATGGATCAAGCAATTTGGTGCTAGGCTTTTCCCTTTAGGATTTACCCCAACAATGTTTTGCTTGGAATCGCAGTGTCACAGAAACGTGCATTCTGCATAACACATAACTGCATGTATCTCAGGACAGGAAAGAGGTAGGCCAGAATTCAAAGGCTCATTTTCACTCCCTCCAGAAGGGAGATCAAATGGATCAAGCAATTTGGTGCTAGGCTTTTCCCTTTAGGATTTACCCCAACAATGTTTTGCTTGGAATCGCAGTGTCACAGAAACGTGCATTCTGCATAACACATAACTGCATGTATCTCAGGACAGGAAAGAGGTAGGCCAGAATTCAAAGGCTCATTTTCACTCCCTCCAGAAGGGAGATCAAATGGATCAAGCAATTTGGTGCTAGGCTTTTCCCTTTAGGATTTACCCCAACAATGTTTTGCTTGGAATCGCAGTGTCACAGAAACGTGCATTCTGCATAACACATAACTGCATGTATCTCAGGACAGGAAAGAGGTAGGCCAGAATTCAAAGGCTCATTTTCACTCCCTCCAGAAGGGAGATCAAATGGATCAAGCAATTTGGTGCTAGGCTTTTCCCTTTAGGATTTACCCCAACAATGTTTTGCTTGGAATCGCAGTGCACAGAAACGTGCATTCTGCATAACACATAACTGCATGTATCTCAGGACAGGAAAGAGGTAGGCCAGAATTCAAAGGCTCATTTTCACTCCCTCCAGAAGGGAGATCAAATGGATCAAGCAATTTGGTGCTAGGCTTTTCCCTTTAGGATTTACCCCAACAATGTTTTGCTTGGAATCGCAGTGTCACAGAAACGTGCATTCTGCATAACACATAACTGCATGTATCTCAGGACAGGAAAGAGGTAGGCCAGAATTCAAAGGCTCATTTTCACTCCCTCCAGAAGGGAGATCAAATGGATCAAGCAATTTGGTGCTAGGCTTTTCCCTTTAGGATTTACCCCAACAATGTTTTGCTTGGAATCGCAGTGTCACAGAAACGTGCATTCTGCATAACACATAACTGCATGTATCTCAGGACAGGAAAGAGGTAGGCCAGAATTCAAAGGCTCATTTTCACTCCCTCCAGAAGGGAGATCAAATGGATCAAGCAATTTGGTGCTAGGCTTTTCCCTTTAGGATTTACCCCAACAATGTTTTGCTTGGAATCGCAGTGTCACAGAAACGTGCATTCTGCATAACACATAACTGCATGTATCTCAGGACAGGAAAGAGGTAGGCCAGAATTCAAAGGCTCATTTTCACTCCCTCCAGAAGGGAGATCAAATGGATCAAGCAATTTGGTGCTAGGCTTTTCCCTTTAGGATTTACCCCAACAATGTTTTGCTTGGAATCGCAGTGTCACAGAAACGTGCATTCTGCATAACACATAACTGCATGTATCTCAGGACAGGAAAGAGGTAGGCCAGAATTCAAAGGCTCATTTTCACTCCCTCCAGAAGGGAGATCAAATGGATCAAGCAATTTGGTGCTAGGCTTTTCCCTTTAGGATTTACCCCAACAATGTTTTGCTTGGAATCGCAGTGTCACAGAAACGTGCATTCTGCATAACACATAACTGCATGTATCTCAGGACAGGAAAGAGGTAGGCCAGAATTCAAAGGCTCATTTTCACTCCCTCCAGAAGGGAGATCAAATGGATCAAGCAATTTGGTGCTAGGCTTTTCCCTTTAGGATTTACCCCAACAATGTTTTGCTTGGAATCGCAGTGTCACAGAAACGTGCATTCTGCATAACACATAACTGCATGTATCTCAGGACAGGAAAGAGGTAGGCCAGAATTCAAAGGCTCATTTTCACTCCCTCCAGAAGGGAGATCAAATGGATCAAGCAATTTGGTGCTAGGCTTTTCCCTTTAGGATTTACCCCAACAATGTTTTGCTTGGAATCGCAGTGTCACAGAAACGTGCATTCTGCATAACACATAACTGCATGTATCTCAGGACAGGAAAGAGGTAGGCCAGAATTCAAAGGCTCATTTTCACTCCCTCCAGAAGGGAGATCAAATGGATCAAGCAATTTGGTGCTAGGCTTTTCCCTTTAGGATTTACCCCAACAATGTTTTGCTTGGAATCGCAGTGTCACAGAAACGTGCATTCTGCATAACACATAACTGCATGTATCTCAGGACAGGAAAGAGGTAGGCCAGAATTCAAAGGCTCATTTTCACTCCCTCCAGAAGGGAGATCAAATGGATCAAGCAATTTGGTGCTAGGCTTTTCCCTTTAGGATTTACCCCAACAATGTTTTGCTTGGAATCGCAGTGTCACAGAAACGTGCATTCTGCATAACACATAACTGCATGTATCTCAGGACAGGAAAGAGGTAGGCCAGAATTCAAAGGCTCATTTTCACTCCCTCCAGAAGGGAGATCAAATGGATCAAGCAATTTGGTGCTAGGCTTTTCCCTTTAGGATTTACCCCAACAATGTTTTGCTTGGAATCGCAGTGTCACAGAAACGTGCATTCTGCATAACACATAACTGCATGTATCTCAGGACAGGAAAGAGGTAGGCCAGAATTCAAAGGCTCATTTTCACTCCCTCCAGAAGGGAGATCAAATGGATCAAGCAATTTGGTGCTAGGCTTTTCCCTTTAGGATTTACCCCAACAATGTTTTGCTTGGAATCGCAGTGCACAGAAACGTGCATTCTGCATAACACATAACTGCATGTATCTCAGGACAGGAAAGAGGTAGGCCAGAATTCAAAGGCTCATTTTCACTCCCTCCAGAAGGGAGATCAAATGGATCAAGCAATTTGGTGCTAGGCTTTTCCCTTTAGGATTTACCCCAACAATGTTTGCTTGGAATCGCAGTGTCACAGAAACGTGCATTCTGCATAACACATAACTGCATGTATCTCAGGACAGGAAAGAGGTAGGCCAGAATTCAAAGGCTCATTTTCACTCCCTCCAGAAGGGAGATCAAATGGATCAAGCAATTTGGTGCTAGGCTTTTCCCTTTAGGATTTACCCCAACAATGTTTTGCTTGGAATCGCAGTGTCACAGAAACGTGCATTCTGCATAACACATAACTGCATGTATCTCAGGACAGGAAAGAGGTAGGCCAGAATTCAAAGGCTCATTTTCACTCCCTCCAGAAGGGAGATCAAATGGATCAAGCAATTTGGTGCTAGGCTTTTCCCTTTAGGATTTACCCCAACAATTTTGCTTGGAATCGCAGTGTCACAGAAACGTGCATTCTGCATAACACATAACTGCATGTATCTCAGGACAGGAAAGAGGTAGGCCAGAATTCAAAGGCTCATTTTCACTCCCTCCAGAAGGGAGATCAAATGGATCAAGCAATTTGGTGCTAGGCTTTTCCCTTTAGGATTTACCCCAACAATGTTTTGCTTGGAATCGCAGTGTCACAGAAACGTGCATTCTGCATAACACATAACTGCATGTATCTCAGGACAGGAAAGAGGTAGGCCAGAATTCAAAGGCTCATTTTCACTCCCTCCAGAAGGGAGATCAAATGGATCAAGCAATTTGGTGCTAGGCTTTTCCCTTTAGGATTTACCCCAACAATGTTTTGCTTGGAATCGCAGTGTCACAGAAACGTGCATTCTGCATAACACATAACTGCATGTATCTCAGGACAGGAAAGAGGTAGGCCAGAATTCAAAGGCTCATTTTCACTCCCTCCAGAAGGGAGATCAAATGGATCAAGCAATTTGGTGCTAGGCTTTTCCCTTTAGGATTTACCCCAACAATGTTTTGCTTGGAATCGCAGTTCACAGAAACGTGCATTCTGCATAACACATAACTGCATGTATCTCAGGACAGGAAAGAGGTAGGCCAGAATTCAAAGGCTCATTTTCACTCCCTCCAGAAGGGAGATCAAATGGATCAAGCAATTTGGTGCTAGGCTTTTCCCTTTAGGATTTACCCCAACAATGTTTTGCTTGGAATCGCAGTGTCACAGAAACGTGCATTCTGCATAACACATAACTGCATGTATCTCAGGACAGGAAAGAGGTAGGCCAGAATTCAAAGGCTCATTTTCACTCCCTCCAGAAGGGAGATCAAATGGATCAAGCAATTTGGTGCTAGGCTTTTCCCTTTAGGATTTACCCCAACAATGTTTTGCTTGGAATCGCAGTGTCACAGAAACGTGCATTCTGCATAACACATAACTGCATGTATCTCAGGACAGGAAAGAGGTAGGCCAGAATTCAAAGGCTCATTTTCACTCCCTCCAGAAGGGAGATCAAATGGATCAAGCAATTTGGTGCTAGGCTTTTCCCTTTAGGATTTACCCCAACAATGTTTTGCTTGGAATCGCAGTGTCACAGAAACGTGCATTCTGCATAACACATAACTGCATGTATCTCAGGACAGGAAAGAGGTAGGCCAGAATTCAAAGGCTCATTTTCACTCCCTCCAGAAGGGAGATCAAATGGATCAAGCAATTTGGTGCTAGGCTTTTCCCTTTAGGATTTACCCCAACAATGTTTTGCTTGGAATCGCAGTGTCACAGAAACGTGCATTCTGCATAACACATAACTGCATGTATCTCAGGACAGGAAAGAGGTAGGCCAGAATTCAAAGGCTCATTTTCACTCCCTCCAGAAGGGAGATCAAATGGATCAAGCAATTTGGTGCTAGGCTTTTCCCTTTAGGATTTACCCCAACAATGTTTGCTTGGAATCGCAGTGCACAGAAACGTGCATTCTGCATAACACATAACTGCATGTATCTCAGGACAGGAAAGAGGTAGGCCAGAATTCAAAGGCTCATTTTCACTCCCTCCAGAAGGGAGATCAAATGGATCAAGCAATTTGGTGCTAGGCTTTTCCCTTTAGGATTTACCCCAACAATGTTTTGCTTGGAATCGCAGTGTCACAGAAACGTGCATTCTGCATAACACATAACTGCATGTATCTCAGGACAGGAAAGAGGTAGGCCAGAATTCAAAGGCTCATTTTCACTCCCTCCAGAAGGGAGATCAAATGGATCAAGCAATTTGGTGCTAGGCTTTTCCCTTTAGGATTTACCCCAACAATGTTTTGCTTGGAATCGCAGTGTCACAGAAACGTGCATTCTGCATAACACATAACTGCATGTATCTCAGGACAGGAAAGAGGTAGGCCAGAATTCAAAGGCTCATTTTCACTCCCTCCAGAAGGGAGATCAAATGGATCAAGCAATTTGGTGCTAGGCTTTTCCCTTTAGGATTTACCCCAACAATGTTTTGCTTGGAATCGCAGTGTGCACAGAAACGTGCATTCTGCATAACACATAACTGCATGTATCTCAGGACAGGAAAGAGGTAGGCCAGAATTCAAAGGCTCATTTTCACTCCCTCCAGAAGGGAGATCAAATGGATCAAGCAATTTGGTGCTAGGCTTTTCCCTTTAGGATTTACCCCAACAATGTTTTGCTTGGAATCGCAGTGTCACAGAAACGTGCATTCTGCATAACACATAACTGCATGTATCTCAGGACAGGAAAGAGGTAGGCCAGAATTCAAAGGCTCATTTTCACTCCCTCCAGAAGGGAGATCAAATGGATCAAGCAATTTGGTGCTAGGCTTTTCCCTTTAGGATTTACCCCAACAATGTTTTGCTTGGAATCGCAGTTGCACAGAAACGTGCATTCTGCATAACACATAACTGCATGTATCTCAGGACAGGAAAGAGGTAGGCCAGAATTCAAAGGCTCATTTTCACTCCCTCCAGAAGGGAGATCAAATGGATCAAGCAATTTGGTGCTAGGCTTTTCCCTTTAGGATTTACCCCAACAATGTTTTGCTTGGAATCGCAGTGTCACAGAAACGTGCATTCTGCATAACACATAACTGCATGTATCTCAGGACAGGAAAGAGGTAGGCCAGAATTCAAAGGCTCATTTTCACTCCCTCCAGAAGGGAGATCAAATGGATCAAGCAATTTGGTGCTAGGCTTTTCCCTTTAGGATTTACCCCAACAATGTTTTGCTTGGAATCGCAGTGCACAGAAACGTGCATTCTGCATAACACATAACTGCATGTATCTCAGGACAGGAAAGAGGTAGGCCAGAATTCAAAGGCTCATTTTCACTCCCTCCAGAAGGGAGATCAAATGGATCAAGCAATTTGGTGCTAGGCTTTTCCCTTTAGGATTTACCCCAACAATGTTTGCTTGGAATCGCAGTGTCACAGAAACGTGCATTCTGCATAACACATAACTGCATGTATCTCAGGACAGGAAAGAGGTAGGCCAGAATTCAAAGGCTCATTTTCACTCCCTCCAGAAGGGAGATCAAATGGATCAAGCAATTTGGTGCTAGGCTTTTCCCTTTAGGATTTACCCCAACAATGTTTTGCTTGGAATCGCAGTGCACAGAAACGTGCATTCTGCATAACACATAACTGCATGTATCTCAGGACAGGAAAGAGGTAGGCCAGAATTCAAAGGCTCATTTTCACTCCCTCCAGAAGGGAGATCAAATGGATCAAGCAATTTGGTGCTAGGCTTTTCCTTTAGGATTTACCCCAACAATGTTTTGCTTGGAATCGCAGTGCACAGAAACGTGCATTCTGCATAACACATAACTGCATGTATCTCAGGACAGGAAAGAGGTAGGCCAGAATTCAAAGGCTCATTTTCACTCCCTCCAGAAGGGAGATCAAATGGATCAAGCAATTTGGTGCTAGGCTTTTCCCTTTAGGATTTACCCCAACAATGTTTTGCTTGGAATCGCAGTGTCACAGAAACGTGCATTCTGCATAACACATAACTGCATGTATCTCAGGACAGGAAAGAGGTAGGCCAGAATTCAAAGGCTCATTTTCACTCCCTCCAGAAGGGAGATCAAATGGATCAAGCAATTTGGTGCTAGGCTTTTCCCTTTAGGATTTACCCCAACAATGTTTTGCTTGGAATCGCAGTGTCACAGAAACGTGCATTCTGCATAACACATAACTGCATGTATCTCAGGACAGGAAAGAGGTAGGCCAGAATTCAAAGGCTCATTTTCACTCCCTCCAGAAGGGAGATCAAATGGATCAAGCAATTTGGTGCTAGGCTTTTCCCTTTAGGATTTACCCCAACAATGTTTTGCTTGGAATCGCAGTGCACAGAAACGTGCATTCTGCATAACACATAACTGCATGTATCTCAGGACAGGAAAGAGGTAGGCCAGAATTCAAAGGCTCATTTTCACTCCCTCCAGAAGGGAGATCAAATGGATCAAGCAATTTGGTGCTAGGCTTTTCCCTTTAGGATTTACCCCAACAATGTTTTGCTTGGAATCGCAGTGCACAGAAACGTGCATTCTGCATAACACATAACTGCATGTATCTCAGGACAGGAAAGAGGTAGGCCAGAATTCAAAGGCTCATTTTCACTCCCTCCAGAAGGGAGATCAAATGGATCAAGCAATTTGGTGCTAGGCTTTTCCCTTTAGGATTTACCCCAACAATGTTTGCTTGGAATCGCAGTGCACAGAAACGTGCATTCTGCATAACACATAACTGCATGTATCTCAGGACAGGAAAGAGGTAGGCCAGAATTCAAAGGCTCATTTTCACTCCCTCCAGAAGGGAGATCAAATGGATCAAGCAATTTGGTGCTAGGCTTTTCCCTTTAGGATTTACCCCAACAATGTTTTGCTTGGAATCGCAGTGTCACAGAAACGTGCATTCTGCATAACACATAACTGCATGTATCTCAGGACAGGAAAGAGGTAGGCCAGAATTCAAAGGCTCATTTTCACTCCCTCCAGAAGGGAGATCAAATGGATCAAGCAATTTGGTGCTAGGCTTTTCCCTTTAGGATTTACCCCAACAATGTTTTGCTTGGAATCGCAGTGTCACAGAAACGTGCATTCTGCATAACACATAACTGCATGTATCTCAGGACAGGAAAGAGGTAGGCCAGAATTCAAAGGCTCATTTTCACTCCCTCCAGAAGGGAGATCAAATGGATCAAGCAATTTGGTGCTAGGCTTTTCCCTTTAGGATTTACCCCAACAATGTTTGCTTGGAATCGCAGTGTCACAGAAACGTGCATTCTGCATAACACATAACTGCATGTATCTCAGGACAGGAAAGAGGTAGGCCAGAATTCAAAGGCTCATTTTCACTCCCTCCAGAAGGGAGATCAAATGGATCAAGCAATTTGGTGCTAGGCTTTTCCCTTTAGGATTTACCCCAACAATGTTTGCTTGGAATCGCAGGTCACAGAAAAGTGCATTCTGCATAACACATAACTGCATGTATCTCAGGACAGGAAAGAGGTAGGCCAGAATTCAAAGGCTCATTTTCACTCCCTCCAGAAGGGAGATCAAATGGATCAAGCAATTTGGTGCTAGGCTTTTCCCTTTAGGATTTACCCCAACAATGTTTTGCTTGGAATCGCAGTGCACAGAAACGTGCATTCTGCATAACACATAACTGCATGTATCTCAGGACAGGAAAGAGGTAGGCCAGAATTCAAAGGCTCATTTTCACTCCCTCCAGAAGGGAGATCAAATGGATCAAGCAATTTGGTGCTAGGCTTTTCCCTTTAGGATTTACCCCAACAATGTTTTGCTTGGAATCGCAGTTGCACAGAAAGTGCATTCTGCATAACACATAACTGCATGTATCTCAGGACAGGAAAGAGGTAGGCCAGAATTCAAAGGCTCATTTTCACTCCCTCCAGAAGGGAGATCAAATGGATCAAGCAATTTGGTGCTAGGCTTTTCCCTTTAGGATTTACCCCAACAATGTTTGCTTGGAATCGAAGTGTCACAGAACGTGCATTCTGCATAACACATAACTGCATGTATCTCAGGACAGGAAAGAGGTAGGCCAGAATTCAAAGGCTCATTTTCACTCCCTCCAGAAGGGAGATCAAATGGATCAAGCAATTTGGTGCTAGGCTTTTCCTTTAGGATTTACCCAACAATGTTTTGCTTGGAATCGCAGTTGCACAGAAACGTGCATTCTGCATAACACATAACTGCATGTATCTCAGGACAGGAAAGAGGTAGGCCAGAATTCAAAGGCTCATTTTCACTCCCTCCAGAAGGGAGATCAAATGGATCAAGCAATTTGGTGCTAGGCTTTTCCCTTTAGGATTTACCCCAACAATGTTTGCTTGAATCGCAGTTGCAAGAAACGTGCATTCTGCATAACACATAACTGCATGTATCTCAGGACAGGAAAGAGGTAGGCCAGAATTCAAAGGCTCATTTTCACTCCCTCCAGAAGGGAGATCAAATGGATCAAGCAATTTGGTGCTAGGCTTTTCCTTTAGGATTTACCCCAACAAATTTGCTTGGAATCGCAGTGTCACAGAAACGTGCATTCTGCAACACATAACTGCATGTATCTCAGGACAGGAAAGAGGTAGGCCAGAATTCAAAGGCTCATTTCACTCCCTCCAGAAGGGAGATCAAATGGATCAAGCAATTGGTGCTAGGCTTTTCCCTTAGGATTTACCCCAACAATGTTTTGCTTGGAATCGCAGTGTCACAGAAAGTGCATTCTGCATAACACATAACTGCATGTATCTCAGGACAGGAAAGAGGTAGGCCAGAATTCAAAGGCTCATTTTCACTCCCTCCAGAAGGGAGATCAAATGGATCAAGCAATTTGGTGCTAGGCTTTTCCCTTTAGGATTTACCCCAACAATGTTTTGCTTGGAATCGCAGGTGCACAGAAACGTGCATTCTGCATAACACATAACTGCATGTATCTCAGGACAGGAAAGAGGTAGGCCAGAATTCAAAGGCTCATTTTCACTCCTCCAGAAGGGAGATCAAATGGATCAAGCAATTTGGTGCTAGGCTTTTCCCTTAGGATTTACCCCAACAATGTTTTGCTTGGAATCGCAGTGCACAGAAACGTGCATTCTGCATAACACATAACTGCATGTATCTCAGGACAGGAAAGAGGTAGGCAGAATTCAAAGGCTCATTTTCACTCCCTCCAGAAGGGAGATCAAATGGATCAAGCATTTGGTGCTAGGCTTTTCCTTTAGGATTTACCCCAACAAACTTTTGCTTGGAATCGCAGTGTCACAGAAAAGTGCATTCTGCATAACACATAACTGCATGTATCTCAGGACAGGAAAGAGGTAGGCCAGAATTCAAAGGCTCATTTTCACTCCCTCCAGAAGGGAGATCAAATGGATCAAGCAATTGGTGCTAGGCTTTTCCCTTTAGGATTTACCCCAACAATGTTTGCTTGGAATCGCAGTTGTCACAGAAACGTGCATTCTGCATAACACATAACTGCATGTATCTCAGGACAGGAAAGAGGTAGGCCAGAATTCAAAGGCTCATTTTCACTCCCTCCAGAAGGGAGATCAAATGGATCAAGCAATTTGGTGCTAGGCTTTTCCCTTTAGGATTTACCCCAACAATGTTTTGCTTGGAATCGAAGTGTCACAGAAACGTGCATTCTGCATAACACATAACTGCATGTATCTCAGGACAGGAAAGAGGTAGGCCAGAATTCAAAGGCTCATTTTCACTCCCTCCAGAAGGGAGATCAAATGGATCAAGCAATTTGGTGCTAGGCTTTTCCCTTTAGGATTTACCCCAACAATGTTTTGCTTGGAATCGCAGTTGCACAGAAAGTGCATTCTGCATAACACATAACTGCATGTATCTCAGGACAGGAAAGAGGTAGGCCAGAATTCAAAGGCTCATTTTCACTCCCTCCAGAAGGGAGATCAAATGGATCAAGCAATTTGGTGCTAGGCTTTTCCCTTAGGATTACCCCAACAATGTTTGCTTGGAATCGAGTGTCACAGAAAAGTGCATTCTGCATAACACATAACTGCATGTATCTCAGGACAGGAAAGAGGTAGGCCAGAATTC
Organism: Colaptes auratus; assembly: GCA_015227895.2. Classification (NCBI taxonomy): domain Eukaryota; kingdom Metazoa; phylum Chordata; class Aves; order Piciformes; family Picidae; genus Colaptes; species Colaptes auratus. The sequence continues at coordinate 6,692,507 of JAAWVA010000039.1, read as the reverse complement.
AAAGGCTCATTTTCACTCCCTCCAGAAGGGAGATCAAATGGATCAAGCAATTTGGTGCTAGGCTTTTCCCTTTAGGATTTACCCAACAATGGTTTGCTTGGAATCGCAGTGTCACAGAAACGTGCATTCTGCATAACACATAACTGCATGTATCTCAGGACAGGAAAGAGGTAGGCCAGAATTCAAAGGCTCATTTTCACTCCCTCCAGAAGGGAGATCAAATGGATCAAGCAATTTGGTGCTAGGCTTTTCCCTTTAGGATTTACCCAACAATGTTTGCTTGGAATCGCAGTGACAGAAACGTGCATTCTGCATAACACATAACTGCATGTATCTCAGGACAGGAAAGAGGTAGGCCAGAATTCAAAGGCTCATTTTCACTCCCTCCAGAAGGGAGATCAAATGGATCAAGCAATTTGGTGCTAGGCTTTTCCCTTTAGGATTTACCCCAACAATGTTTTGCTTGGAATCGCAGTGCACAGAAAAGTGCATCTGCATAACACATAACTGCATGTATCTCAGGACAGGAAAGAGGTAGGCCAGAATTCAAAGGCTCATTTTCACTCCCTCCAGAAGGGAGATCAAATGGATCAAGCAATTTGGTGCTAGGCTTTTCCTTTAGGATTTACCCCAACAATGTTTTGCTTGGAATCGCAGTGTCACAGAAAAGTGCATTCTGCATAACACATAACTGCATGTATCTCAGGACAGGAAAGAGGTAGGCCAGAATTCAAAGGCTCATTTTCACTCCCTCCAGAAGGGAGATCAAATGGATCAAGCAATTTGGTGCTAGGCTTTTCCCTTTAGGATTTACCCAACAATGTTTGCTTGGAATCGCAGTTGCACAGAAAACGTGCATTCTGCATAACACATAACTGCATGTATCTCAGGACAGGAAAGAGGTAGGCCAGAATTCAAAGGCTCATTTTCACTCCCTCCAGAAGGGAGATCAAATGGATCAAGCAATTTGGTGCTAGGCTTTCCTTTAGGATTTACCCCAACAATGTTTGCTGGAATCGAAGCGTCACAGAAACGTGCATTCTGCATAACACATAACTGCATGTATCTCAGGACAGGAAAGAGGTAGGCCAGAATTCAAAGGCTCATTTTCACTCCCTCCAGAAGGGAGATCAAATGGATCAAGCAATTTGGTGCTAGGCTTTTCCTTTAGGATTTACCCCAACAATGGTTTGCTTGGAATCGCAGTGCACAGAAACGTGCATTCTGCATAACACATAACTGCATGTATCTCAGGACAGGAAAGAGGTAGGCCAGAATTCAAAGGCTCATTTTCACTCCCTCCAGAAGGGAGATCAAATGGATCAAGCAATTTGGTGCTAGGCTTTTCCCTTTAGGATTTACCCCAACAAACTTTTGCTTGGAATCGAAGTTGCAAGGAAACGTGCATTCTGCATAACACATAACTGCATGTATCTCAGGACAGGAAAGAGGTAGGCCAGAATTCAAAGGCTCATTTTCACTCCCTCCAGAAGGGAGATCAAATGGATCAAGCAATTTGGTGCTAGGCTTTTCCCTTTAGGATTTACCCCAACAATGTTTGCTTGGAATCGCAGTGTCACAGAAACGTGCATTCTGCATAAACATAACTGCATGTATCTCAGGACAGGAAAGAGGTAGGCCAGAATTCAAAGGCTCATTTTCACTCCTCCAGAAGGGAGATCAAATGGATCAAGCAATTTGGTGCTAGGCTTTTCCTTTAGGATTTACCCAACAAAGTTTGCTTGGAATCGCAGTGTCAGAAAGTGCATTCTGCATAACACATAACTGCATGTATCTCAGGACAGGAAAGAGGTAGGCCAGAATTCAAAGGCTCATTTTCACTCCCTCCAGAAGGGAGATCAAATGGATCAAGCAATTTGGTGCTAGGCTTTTCCCTTTAGGATTTACCCCAAAAATGTTTTGCTTGGAATCGCAGGGTCACAGATACGTGCATTCTGCATAACACATAACTGCATGTATCTCAGGACAGGAAAGAGGTAGGCCAGAATTCAAAGCTCATTTTCACTCCCTCCAGAAGGGAGATCAAATGGATCAAGCAATTTGGTGCTAGGCTTTTCCTTTAGGATTTACCCCACAATGGTTTGCTTGGAATCAGTGAGTGTCAGAGAAACGTGCATTCTGCATAACACATAACTGCATGTATCTCAGGACAGGAAAGAGGTAGGCCAGAATTCAAAGGCTCATTTTCACTCCTCCAGAAGGGAGATCAAATGGATCAAGCAATTTGGTGCTAGGCTTTTCCCTTTAGGATTTACCCCAACAATGGTTTGCTTGGAATCGCAGGTCACAGAAAAGTGCATCTGCATAAAACATAACTGCATGTATCTCAGGACAGGAAAGAGGTAGGCCAGAATTCAAAGGCTCATTTTCACTCCCTCCAGAAGGGAGATCAAATGGATCAAGCAATTTGGTGCTAGGCTTTTCCCTTTAGGATTTACCCCAACCATGGTTTGCTTGAATCGCAGTGTCACAGAAAAGTGCATTCTGCATAACACATAACTGCATGTATCTCAGGACAGGAAAGAGGTAGGCCAGAATTCAAAGGTCATTTTCACTCCTCCAGAAGGGAGATCAAATGGATCAAGCAATTTGGTGCTAGGCTTTTCCCTTTAGGATTTACCCCAACAATGTTTTGCTTGGAATCACAGTGGCACAGAAACGTGCATTCTGCATAACACATAACTGCATGTATCTCAGGACAGGAAAGAGGTAGGCCAGAATTCAAAGGCTCATTTTCACTCCCTCCAGAAGGGAGATCAAATGGATCAAGCAATTTGGTGCTAGGCTTTTCCCTTAGGATTTACCAACAATGTTTTGCTTGGAATCGCAGTGCACCGAAACGTGCAT